>KK106986.1:1440146-1629401 GCA_000611775.1 Umbilicaria muhlenbergii
TTAATGTTAAAAGTGAGGCTCAATTGTTCTGTTGATAATTGACATAATTTTATAAGTACTGTTTCAGCATGTTATTCTGCTGTTCAGTCTGCTCATCAATTTGTGAATGAAAGGCAGTGCTCAACTGATGGTCAATCTTCAACGTGAACATCAAGTTGACTCAGAGTCACAAGGTAAAAACAGATCTGCAATCTGAAATTAAAGCTTGAGTGACTTCATGCAGTTTAATAATCTCTCTCACAAAGGCCTCTGTGAGTTGATCAGCAGTTCAGTCCTTTCTGGCTGAAATATAATGTGCCATCTTTGAGAATTTACACATCATCATCAGTATGACATCATACACACCCTCATAAGCATGGCTCTCTGAAAGGTCAGTTATGAAGTTTAAAATGAGTACCTCTCAGGGTTCCTTCAGGATAAGTATGAGCTGTAATAATTTAAATTATCTTTCATGAATGACTCTGACTCTCTGACAGACAAGGCAAGAATTGCAGTATTTCTGAATTTGCTTCTGCATGTTCAGTCAGTAGTACTTTGCATGTATTAAAGTAAAGATTTTCTCTGTCATGAGGTGACTTGCAAGTGATTCATCATGATGCTTCTTAATAATCCTAAGTTGTAATGACTCTGCATGAGGTATATAAAGCACTGAGTTAAAGTATAGAAGGTCATCTCTTCATGATTAAAGTGAGTGAGAACCTGACATTCTTGAATTGACTTCATGAGCAGTGATCTGTTTCAGCATATGCTTCATGAGGGGATCAATCCGCAAGAATTCAGGTAACATTTCAATGAGAGAGATGTCAACCTCTTCATAAGGTCCTTCATTCAAAACAGCCTCAGAGGCCTGTTTTCATTGATTTCACTGCCAGGGACTCATTGTGCCTGCAATTAATACCTCATGAAGGTGTACCTCCTGAGTCAATAAGTCATTCTTAAGCTTAACTGAAATCAGAGCTACTGTCAGGAACAGCACCTGTTGCAACATTAAAGCATTCTCAGTCTGATCCTCTTGTTCTGCTTCATGTTGATGATCAGGTCTCCGTGAAGGGCTGTTAACAGAATTCAGATTTCCCTTTCAATAAGTGATAACAAAATCATAAGCTGATAAAATCAACACTCATTGAACCTGTCTTCACAAGAGCTTATGAGTAGTCATAAAGCTTCACAAGCTTGAATGATCTGATAGCACCTCAACTGAATGAGTGAATCCTTCTAAATAGTGCTGTTAATGATGAAAACTCTCAACTATCATGAGCAGTTCTCCATCATGAGTTTCATACTTTCATTTCACGGGTATCATCTTTCATGAGAAATAGGCTGTAACTCTTCACTCATCAAGATGTTTTTGTAAGAGAATGCTTGAGATCACATACCCTGAGGCATCTGTTTCAAGCTGTATTGATAATGTGATGTTGAAATGCTGCAGGAATGAAGCAGTAGTGAAAGCCTGCACAAGAACCTTAAAGACAGTCTGTGCCTTCAAAGACAGGAAGCCTGCCCTCTGTGAGATCAGCTCCTTGTTTGATTTTGCATTAAACTCTTTAGTGATCTCTGTGAGAGGTGCAGTGATATGTGAGAAGCCCTGTATGAACCTTTGATAGAAGTTCATGAAGCTCAGAAATGTTTGCACTTCATGCACACTTTCTGACTCTGATCAGTTGACAATGATGAATATGTGATTCATCTTCATTTCAACCCCCGTATCTGTGATAACGTATCCCAAGAAAGGCACACGCTTCACATTAAACAGGCATTTAAAAAGCTTTGTGAACAACTCTGTCATGAGCAGAGCTTTCAAGACAATCTGAACATGCTGTTCATGCTGACTCTCTTTCATTGAGTAAATCAGTATATAATTCAAAAATAAAATCATGAAGATGTATAAATGTTCATGAAGGACTTCATGAATATAAGACTGAAAACTCACGGAAGCATTGATAAGCTCAAAAGACATAATCAAGTATTCATACAGTTCATACCTAGTACAAAAGGCTGTCTTTCACTCATCACTCTCACATATGTGAATGCAATAGTAGGCGTTTTTGACATCAATCTTTGTAAAGATCTGAGCGTCACAGACATGATTCATGATCTCATTAATCAGTGATAGAGGATATCAGTTCTTTTGAGTAATAGCATTTAACCTCTGATAGTTCATGCAGAGCTGCAAGCCTTCATCACTCTTAAGTGCAAAGAGCACTGACGCTCTCATGAAAGATCATGACAGCTGGATAAACTCATTTGCAAGGTTGATATTCAAATACTCTCATAGTACAGTCAACTCCTTCATGAAAAGGTTGTACATAGAGTCAAAAGGTGATGTTGTCTCCTTCAGCAGGTTAATTGAGTGATCTTCTTTATGATGAAGAGGCAGAGTTTTCACCTGAGTTTCTGAAAAGACCTTCATGAGGCTCTTGTAGGCTTCAGAAATCAGGTTCATGAAGCTTTTCAGTTCATTAAGATCTACCACCTGTAATCTCTGCATCATGTAGTTCACCTTAAGGTCTCTGAGTTTTCTTGTGAGGCCTTTTATGATGATCTTTTTCAGTAATGAAGTCATTAAAGAGTCTCCTGCATCTGATCTTCACTGTACTGTAAGATTGATGAAGTCAACCTTCAGATTATTTCATCATAATCATGATAATTCTAAGATTACTGACATCTTTAAGTCAGCAGAGGTAAAAGGTTCACAAGTCTGTTTTCAGACTCTGAAAGAGTCCTGAACCTCTATCACTTCATGATAAATAAAATAAGTCCGCAAGGTATCTCCTTCAACATGATGAAGCAGTAACACCTTAAAGATTGAAGATAAGCCCTTCACAATATCCTTGTGAAGGAGATTGAGGTCATTAACACTGTTAAGAACAGCTGAAAGTGATCTTCCTGCAAGATGTACTGTGAGTCATAATCATGTCTTCATCTTAGAGAACACACTCTTCTCTGATCTTGACTTCATGATGATCTTCACAGCAGCCTCAGAGACTGCTGTGACACAATTACTGTTGTTAACTGAACCAGTTGACAGAGTCCTGCCCTCAGTGTTGTTTGACTTCTTCTTAAGACAGTTCAGTTCTTTATGTTCATGCTTGTCACAGTAGTTGCAGTCTCTGTCAAAGAACACTCCTCATGAGAGTTCTGAATTGTGTGGTGTAGTGGTGATGAATGTTGTAGGTTTGTGATCCTTTCACTTCATGATGTTCACAGAAGTGCTTCCACTGAAGTCACTATTCACAGTTGTTGCTCATGAGTGAGTTTCAGTCCTGATGCTGAGACGGAGTTTCTTCATGAGTGTAATCAAATCTTCATGAGAGTTTGAAAACACAGAGTGTCCATGAATCTTTTGCTTCATAACATGATTCAGGCTCTTGAAGAAGATCATTAACTGAATTTAATGATAATCCTTCACTTCATTTCTTATTTAAGTCAGAAGTTCATCTGACCTGTGAAGGTACTCATCATCAGATTCACTGCTTAACTTGTGATAATTCATTTAATTCATTCATGCATTATACACCTGGTTATCATGATCTTTTAAAAGAGACTTTAAAAAGTCTTTCTGATTTTCTCAGGTATCTTTCAAGCTTTTTTCTTCATGATGTGTGACTCATCACTTTATAATTTTGTAGTTCAGATATTGATCTGACTCTTCAAGGCGGAGCTCCGCGGGAAGGTGCTCAATTTGATGTACATACTGCTGAAAGTGAGGGTAGTCCTTTGTACGGTAAAAGTCTTCATCTTTGACTCACTTTTCATAGCAGGCGCATTTTGAAGTTGAAGATAAATTTGATGTAAACTGTCTGTGAGCTTTAAGCTCAGCCTGCCTAGTACGTTCCTTCTCACTCATGAGTTGAATCTTCACAAGTTGAATTTTGATATTCATCATGATGAACTCCTCAGAGAATGTAGGAGTGACGTGTCACAACTAAGAATTAAGAATGATAAAATCATCATTAACTGTTGCTTGCAAAGTTTCTGAAGTGATTTGTGAAACTGTTGCAGAGGCTGATTGAGGAGCTCATGAGCTTTCAGTCATTCTTGCTGAACAGCATCCTTACAATGAATTGAAGCAATAAAACTGTAAGAGTACTATCATGAGGTAATATCTTAACTAAGGAATTATGAAGCTATGTGACAATAATGACTTAAGCTTATAGTTGATGGTTCACAATAGTATGGTATTGCTAGTAGGTAGAGAATTATTGTTAAAAAAGAAAGTGAAACATGTTTTAACCTCATAATATATTCCTTCTGAAGTTAGCCTGCCTGAGGAAGATCTCATGAAGCAGTCACCTCAGTGAAGCTGCCTTCATGAGGTGTTCATTACTGAATCACATCTTCACAAGATGTCACCAATGATGTTAACTCCTTTGACCACTTTCACAAAGTGCCAGGAGTGATGTCTATTGGCTGAGCTCCCTCATGAGGTTGATTCACTAGTGAAAGTTACCTTTGCAAGACTGCATCATTATTAAGCATAATCTTTTCTATTCTGAACTAGCACCTGGTGAGTTCTGTACATCAGATGCTCACAATAAAATTCAGATTTTCCTTTCAATAAATGATAACAAAATCATAAGTTGATAAAGTCAACACTCATTAAACCTGTCTTCATGAGAGCTTATGAGTAGTCATGAAGCTTCACAAGCTTGAATGATCTGATAACACCTCAACTGAATGAGTGAATCCTTCTAAATAGTGTCATCAATGATGAAAACTCTCAACTATCATGAGCAGCTCTTCATCATGAGTTTCATACTTTTATTTCATGAGTATCATCTTTCATGAGAAGTAGGCTGTAACTCTTCACTCATCAAAGTGCTTTTGTGAGAAAATGTTTAAAATCACATACCCTGAGGCATCTGTTTCAAGCTGTATTGATAATGCAATGTTGAAATGCTGCAGGAATGAAGTGATAGTGAAAGCTCACATAAGAACTTTAAAAGCAGTCTGCATCTTTAAAGACAGAAAGCCTGCCCTTCATGAGATCAACTTTTTATTTGATTTTGCATTAAACCCTTTAATGATCTTCATGAGAGGTGCAGCAATACATGAGAAGCTCTGTATGAACCTTTAATAAAAGTTCATGAAGCTCAGAAATGTTTACACTTCATGTACACTTTCTAACTCTGATCAGTTGACAATGATGAATATGTGATTCATCTTCATTTCAACCTCTGTATCTGTGATAACATATCTCAAGAAGGGTACACGCTTCACATTAAATAAATATTTAAAAAGCTTTGTGAACAACTCTGTCATGAGCAGAGCTTTCAAGATAATCTGAACATGTTATTCATGCTGACTCTCTTTCATTGAGTAAATCAGTATATCATTCAGGAATATAATCATGAAGATGTTTAAATATTCATGAAGAACTTTATGAATATAAGACTGAAAACTTGCAGGAGCATTGATAAGCTCAAAAAGCATAATTAAATATTCATACAGCTTGTACTTAGTATGAAATGCTGTCTTTCACTCATCACCCTCACATATACAGATGTGATAATAAGTGTTTTTAACATCAATCTTCATAAAGATCTGAGCATCACAGACATGATTCATGATCTCATTAATTAATGATAAAGAGTATCAGTTCTTTTAAGTAATAGTATTTAACCTTTGATAATTCATGCAGAGCTGCAAGCCTTCATCATTCTTAAATGCAAAAAGCACTGATGCTTTCATGAAAGATCACAACAGCTGAATAAACTCATTCATGAAATTAATATTTAAATACTTCTGTAGTACAGTCAACTCCTTCATGAAAAAGTTGTACATAAGGTCAAAAAGTGATGTTGTTTTCTTCAGCAGATTAATTGAGTAATCTTCTTTGCAATGAGAAGGCAGAGTTTTCACTTGAGTTTTTAAAAAAACCTTCATGAGGTTTTTATAAACTTCAGAAATCAGGTTCATGAAGTTTTTTAATTCATTAAGATTTATCATCTGCAATCTCTGCATTATGTAGTTTATCTTAAGATCTTCAAGTTTTCTCATGAAGTCTTTTATGATGATTTTTTTCAGTAATGAAGTTATTAAAGAGTTCTCTGCATTTAATCTTCACTGTACTGTAAGATTAATAAAGTCAACCTTCAGATTATTCTGTTGTAATCACAGTAATCCTAAGATCACTGACATCTTTAAGTCAGCAGAGGTAAAAAATTCATGAGTTTATTTTTAAACTCTGAAAGAGTCCTGAACCTCTATTACTTCATGATAAACAGAATAAGTCTGCAAGGTATCTTCTTCAACATGATGAAGTAATAACATCTTAAAGATTGAAGATAAGCCCTTCATAATATTCTTGTGAAGAAGATTGAGGTCATTAACATTATTAAGAACAGTTGAAAGTGATTTTTCTGCAAGATGTACTGTGAGTCATAATCATGTCTTCATCTTAAATGATGCACTCTTCTTTAATTTAAGCTTCATGATGACTTTCATGATAACTTTAAAGGCTGTCATGACATGATTGCTGCTGTTAATTAAATCAGTTGACAGAGTTCTGCTCACAGTGTTGTTTAACTTCTTCTTAAGACAGTTCAGTTTCTTATGTTCATGCTTATCACAGTAATTGCAGTCTCTGTTAAAAAATGCTCCTCATGAGGGTTTTGAATCATGCAGTGTAGTGATAATAAATATTGTAAGTTTGTGATTCTTTTACTTCATGAAGTTCATAGAAGTGCTTTTGCTGAAGTCACTGTTCATGATTATTGCTCATAAGTGAGTTTCAGTCTTAATGCTGAGATGAAGTTTCTTCATGAGTGTAATCAAATCTTCATGAGAGTTTAAAAACACAGAGTGTTCATGAATCTTCTGCTTTATAATGTGATTCAGGCCCTTGAAGAAGATTATTAATTGAATTTAATAATAATCCTTCACTTCATTTTTTATTTAAATCAGAAGTTCATCTGACCTGTGAAGATACTCATCATCAGATTCACTGCTTAACTTGTGATAATTCATTTAATTCATTCATGTGTTATACACCTGATTATCATGATTTTTTAAAAAAGACTTTAAAAAGTTCTTTTAACTTTCTTAAATATCTTTCAAGCCCTTTTCTTCACAATGTGTGATTCATCATTTCATGATTTTATAGTTCAGATAATGATCTGACTCTTTAAGGTGAAGCTTCATGAGAAGGTGCTTAATTTGATGTACATACTGCTGAAAGTGAGGATAATTCTTCATATGATAAAGATCTTCATCTTTGACTCACTTTTCATAGCAGGCGTGTTTTGAAGTTGAAGATAAATTTGATGTAAACTGTTTATAAGTTTTAAGCTCAATCTGCCTGATACATTTCTTCTCACTCATGAGTTGAATCTTTGCAAGTTGAATTCTGATATTCATCATGAGGGACTCCTCAGAGAATGTAGAAGTGATGTGTCATGATTGAAAGTTAAAAATGATAAGATCATCTTGAACTGTTGCTTGTGAAGTTTCTGAAACAGTTAATGAAATTATTGTGAAGGCTGTTTGAGGAGCTTATGAGTTTTTAATCATTCTTGCTGAATAGTGTTCTTACAATGAATTGAAGCAATAAAACTGTAAGCATATTATCATGAGGTAATATCTTAACTAAGGAATTATGAAACTATGTGACAATAATGACTTAAACTTATAGTTGATGATTCACAATAATATGATATTGCTAATAGGTAGAGAATTATTATTAAAAAAGAAAATGAGACATGCTTTAACCTCATAATATATCTCTTCTGAAGTTAATCAGTTTGAGGAAGATCTCATGAAGCAGTCACTTCAATGAAGTTGTCTTCATGAGGTATTCATTATTGAATCACATCTTTATGAGATGTCATCAATGATGTCAACTCCTTTAATCATTTTCATGAAGTGCTGAGAGTGATATTCATTAATTAAGCTCTCTTGTGAAGTTAATCTGCATGAAGCAGTCACCTCAATGAAGCTGCTTTTGCAAGATGCTCATTGTTGAATCTCATCTTCATGAGATGTCATCAATGATGTCAACTCCTTTAATCATTTTCATGAAGTGTCAGGAGTGACATTTATGACTGAGCTCTTTCATGAGGTTGATCTGCTAATGAAAGTTATCTTCATAAGGCTGCATCATTATTAAATATAATTTTTCCTATTCTGAACTAGCACCTGATGAGTTTCATACACTGAATGCTCACATTTGTGAATCATGAATTTAAGAAATTCCTTGTATAATCACTGTTGATTAACAGTCTGACTGAGTGACTCTTTACTTTAACTCAGACATGAAAGTTGCTCATGTTTTTTATGATAATGATTTCTTTAGTAACTGCTTCTTCTGAAGACTTTAAATTAAGCATCTTCAGAGACCTCTGACCTGAAGGGCCTCCTAGTTTTTTGAACTAAATGAGAGAAATCTCAGATTTTCTCTCATGTACTTGAAGTCCTTTGAGTCAACTTTCTTGTCTAAATATTGTATTGAATTCAGCTTCAAGTATTCACTTCAGAGTTCTTAAATCTTCATTCATAACTTTCTTGAGATATATGCTCTGTTAAAGGTAACATACCCTCCTTTGATGATGAATTTTAAACCTTTTGATGATGTTTCTTTAAGTATGTTTTTATAATTCATATCCTTGATTTCATTTTTCTGAGTGAATGCATTTTTAATTATTCATAGAATTTGTTCCTGTAACAGATTTACATGATTTTCATAATTTTCAGAAGATTTTTTCATCACTTTAAATACTTCTTCATAAGTCTTCAATCACTGTTCTTTATGAGTGAATGCTTAAATGTCATCATCCTTTTTAATGAGCTTCTTTGAATCTTTAAAGTTTATTATCTTCATGAAGTCTTCCTCCTCATTAAATGAGGGCATCATTTCATCACTGTTAATATAATTATCTTTCTGATTAAACTGTTTCTGTTAATTTTGTTATCTTTTCAGACTCATAACTTGATCCTGATAAGAGATCATGACATATTCTCTTGTCTTCTTCAGTTGATGTGAAAATCATTCAGAGTCATCTTTATCACTTTGATGTGTGTGACAGTCATCATTATAACATGCTGTTTAAAACATAACTTTGTGATTGTCCTTCTTTTTTACCTCTTATGTGACAGCATATATCTTCCTCAGTTGAATAATCTTTTCAGAG
Organism: Umbilicaria muhlenbergii; assembly: GCA_000611775.1. NCBI lineage: Eukaryota > Fungi > Ascomycota > Lecanoromycetes > Umbilicariales > Umbilicariaceae > Umbilicaria > Umbilicaria muhlenbergii. The sequence continues at coordinate 1,449,275 of KK106986.1, forward strand.
GTTCAACAGTCTCAGGCAAAGTGTCTTGACTTTTCATAATTATAGCAATTATTTCTGCATGATTTCTCTTTCTTTTCTGAGCTTTTCTTTCATTGAAAATAATTTACTCAAGTAACTGCATCAATTTTCATAAGTTGAGGCTCATAATAGAGTTTGTCATTATACTGATGTTCATGATTCTTTTCAGCTCTTCATGATACAAAAATCTTGTGACTCTTCTTTAAGCTTCACTCATAAACTCAGTTGTTGATGATGATTGATCATTCAATCATTTCTGAGAGCATGACAGGGTGTTCAGTTTTAAAGATTTCATCTTTAATCATGTTCTTCAACCTCTTCTAATATTGCACTGTTAAAGCAATATTATCTCAATTTATGTGTGATGTGAGTCTTTGAAAGTTCATGATGTAAGTCACAGCTGCTTCTTTCTGCTGAATATTATAAATTTCTCATTCTGTCATTCTCTCTTCATTAACTGCTCTGAACATTATTTTTATCTGTTTCTTGAACTCCTTCATCTGCAATTTGGCAGCCCGCTCAAAAATAAGATTTTAATTAATAGTACTTTATGCGCTCAGAGCACTCTCTGAGCAGTAAATGAGCTCATACAAATCTTACACTTTAAATAAATAATATACCTTCATGAATAATAAAAAACTTTTTATTGAAAAGTTTTAAATCTCTTTATTCTGTACACTTTACAAACTAAAGATTTCTTCATAAGTTTTAATTTGCAATAGTTATGAATTAAAAACCTTTTAACTAATTATAAATATATTAGCATATTGAATAACTATTGCGCTTTTATACTTATAATATAACTTTCAGTTTATAAGTTGTAGAGAATAAGCTGTTTAAGAGTTGTCTTATACAAAGTTTCTTTTTATGTGTTATTGTTGTTGAGTTATTCAAAAAGTCATTAAAAGTCAGTTTATTAATGTTGTGATTTTCATCACTGAAAGCTTGAAATCAATGTAACTTTTTAACAACAACAGTTATAAAAAAACTTTAAGTTATAAAACTGTTAAATAGCTTCTTCTCTACAACTTATAAACTAAAAGTTATATCATAAGTATAAAAGCGCAATAGTTATTCAAAGTATGTGACTTTTTTTAAAAGATTTCTCGCTATTGAAAACTTGAATTAAATATAACTTAACAACAACAGCAGATATGAAGAAACTTTTAGTTTAACATTAATAAAAAATACTGTTTTTTATAACTTATGCATTAAAAGTTTCTTCATATCTGTTGAGGTGCAAAAGTTATTAAAGTGTGTAAATTTTTAAGTGATGAAAATCTTGAACTTCTTTAAATATTCAGAACTCAACACTTAAAAATTTACACACTTTAATAACTGTTGCACCTCAACAGATATGAAGAAACTTTCAATGCACAAGTTATAAAGAACAGTATTCTCTATGAATGATAAATTAAAAGTTTCTTCATAACTGCTATTGTTGTTAAGTTATATTTAATTCAAGTTTTCAATAGCAAAAAATCTTTCAAAAAAAGTCACATACTTTGAATAACTATTGCACTTTTATACTTATAATATAACTTTCAGGTTATAAGTTGTAGAGAATAAGCTGTTTAAGAGTTTTCTTATACAAAGTTTCTTATTATGTGTTGTTGTTGTTGAGTTATTCAAAAAGTCATTAAAAGTCGGTTTATTAATGTTGTGATTTTCATCACTGAAAGTTTAAAATCAATGTAACTTTTTAACAACAACAGTTATAAAAAAACTTTAAGTTATAAAACAGTTTAATAGCTTCTTCTCTACAACTTATAAACTGAAAGTTATATCATAAGTATAAAAGCGCAATAGTTATTCAATATGCTAATATATTTATAATTAGTTAAAAGTTTTTAATTCATAACTATTGCAAATTAAAACTTATGAAGAAATCATTAGTTTGTAAAGTGTACAGAATAAAGAGATTTAAAACTTTTCAATAAAAAGTTTTTTATTATTCATGAAGGTAACATATCTCATGGAGTAATGTCACACTATAAGCAACATCACACCCCCCCTGGGAAAAAAATCAGAATTTCATCAATTGAACTACAGATTTCAATTTAAATAAACAGCTTTAAAGCTCTGCATTCATCCGCAACTTGGCAGCCTGCTCAAAAATAAAGTTTTAGTTAATAGTACTTTATGCGCTCAGAGCACTCTCTGAGCAGGAAATGAGCTCATACAAATCTTACACTTTAAATAACTATTATACCTTCATGAATAATAAAAAACTTTTTATCAAAAAGTTTTAGATCTCTTTATTCTGTACACTTTACAAACTAAAGATTTCTTCATAAGTTTAAATTTGCAATAGTTATGAATTAAAAAACTTTTAACTAATTATAAATATATTAGCATATTGAATAACTATTACGCTTTTATACTTATGATATAACTTTCAGTTTATAAGTTGTAGAGAATAAGCTGTTTAAGAGTTTTCTTATACAAACTTTCTTTTTATGTGTTGTTGTTGTTGAGTTATTCAAAAAGTCATTAAAAGTCTGTTTATTAATGTTGTAATTTTCGTCACTGAAAGTTTGAAATCAATGTAACTTTTAACAACAACAGTTATAAAAAAACTTTAAATTATAAAACTGTTTAATAGCTTCTTCTCTACAACTTATAAACTAAAAGTTATATCATAAGTATAAAAGCGCAATAATTATTAAGTGTATGCAGTCTAAGACTATGACACTGTGTAGTCTACATATGTGAGGTATTTATTACCTCAAGTCAGCTTGTTTTATCAATTTCTTTTGCAACTGTTATTGGTGTCAGAATTGCACATTTTTAAATATTTCTTTCAATATCTTCTCACTCTACTTCCTGATTTCCATCCTCAACCCCCCCTAAAAGCCACTTTCATGTAGCTATTTTTGTGTGTTTTAAAAATATTAAAGTATTTTTAATCCCTTCCTTTGTACAAAGTAATGATTGTAATGTTAGTTGTGTAGATTTTGCTTTTTGCATTTCCTTTTTCAGCTCCTGCTGCTCTTGTTTATACTGCCTGCAATTTAACAGTAAATGCTCTGGTGACTGTTTTACCTTACACTGAAAACATTAATTGTTTTCATATGTAGGTAATCTGCAAAGATATGATTTAAAATAATTATGTTCTAGTTTTAATTGTGTAAATGTTGTAAAGGTTAACCTTTCACATTTGTACAATTCTTTTGACTTTATAACTAGGTCAGGCCTTGTAGCATATGTCTTGTATTGTTGACCTTGATTTGCATTTTGTCATTTTATTAATCATTCCTCTTTGGCAATTTCCTCAATATCTTTTTTGATATAAGATAAAGAAGTATGTCTTGAGTCTGCATTAATAACTGCATTTCCTGAGTTTAAAGCTTCTTGTTTGACTGCTTTATCTGCTAATTCATTTCCTGGTATTTGACTATGGCTCAGAATTCAGTGTATATGAATTAACTTTTGACTTTGCCATAATTCCTGCAGGTTTAACTAGGCTGTCATTTGGGTCAGGTCAGGCTGAGTTCATGGTCAAAGACCTGACTCACGGGTTCAGCCCCTCCACGGACCCGGTATTCAGTGGTCAACCGGGTCGACCCTGAGGTACCCACATAGACACTGAACTAACTCAATCAGGTTAACTCCCGCGCGCTAAACTTTAATTTTTGAGCCGCGAACTTCAAAAAATAGATAAGGCCGCAAGGTAATGCCCTTATTAAATATAACAATAAGACTTGATTTCTTTGCAACTCTATTGAATTGTAGAGCTTAATGCGCCCGTCAATTTGATGCAAAAATCATAAAAAACGGATCGCGGCGCATTGCGTTGTGTGGGTTTGAAGTTCAGGGTGGCGAACATCATCAATCAATCAACTTGACGAAAGTGTCAACTTTCAAACTCACATAACTTAATGCGCAGCGATCCGTTCTTGATGATTTTTGCATAGAATTGACGGGCGCGTTGAGTTCTATAATATATTAAATTATGAAAGGGTTTAGCCCTAATTATTGCGGCTCTCAGTGTCCTAATTACCCTCAGTGTCTGCCTTCATTACCCGCCCCGACCTGACACGCCAAGGTGGGTTCAAAATCACTGAGACACTGCCACCCGACCCGGCCTGACCCAGCCCGACTCAGTGTTGCCCTGACCCGCGGTGACAGCTTATTCACATCAGCTGCTGCCTCTGCATCAGTTATCATCTTCACATCAACTGTTTCCTCTGTGTCAGCTGTCTTCACCTCAGTTGCTGTCTTTATGTTAACTGTTTCTCTCTCAACTGCTGCTTTTGCTTCAGCTGCCTCTGCTTTAGCTGTCCTCATCATCATTATCATTAGCATCATGCTAGTGAACATCACTGCAATTCATGAGCTTTTAAAGCATGAATTTAGCTGTGAAATGATCACATCTAGACACTCAGTTAATTTTTGACTGATTTTTAATGAATATTCAACCGTCTTGACTCTGCGACAAAAAATTGATTAAAAGTGAACAAAGAAACTACAATGAGCATCTACATAACATGAGAAATGCCATGTAAAGGTAATAACATGAGTAGTAAGCATGTGCATTGAGGGCACTGCTTTTCTTGTTTTTTGTGAGCAATTATTATGATATTATTATAGTTTTACCAGGCTATAGTTGTTCTGTATGATGTTAATGAACATATATGCCACGTCACTCTTCTAGATAGTTAGACAAGACTTATTACAATATACATTTTATTCTAACAATAATTAATGAATAAGTGCAGCTTTTTATCTTTTTTTAAAATAAAAAGAATAAGTACTTCTGCAGAGCTCATAAAATAAAAATTCAACCTTTTATTAAAATATTATTCAAGTATTCTCATAATACCCTTAACTTAATATTGAAGAAATTATATAAAAAGTCATAAGATAAATCTTTACTTTTTAAATTAATTGCATAATTATTGATTTTATAAGATAAAAGAAAGTCAGCATTCTCTGTTAAAAATATATTCACATAATTAATAAACTTCTTCAGTAAAGTTAATATTATATTAATGCTTTGTATACACACTTTAAGTTTAGTATTTTCACTCAGCCTGATTTATATTATAATATAAATAATAACTTGATCTTGACTGTAACTTAATAAATTAATTCTTAATATTAAAGTGTTATATTTTTATTTCATAGTTAATTCACACATACTTAGTTTTTAATGCAAAAAGTTTAAGGATAAAAAGTGATTTTAATTTTTTTCAAGCATAAAATATATATTTATAATCTTAAAACTGTCCTCAACTATTGATAAGCTGATAATATACATGATAAACACTAAAGCAGTAAGTCTTATGATTATTTAAGAATTAAAATTAAAACAATAAGCTTTTTATATAAGTTAATTAATACTTAATAATGAAGTGTTATAAAATTATATTGACTTCAGCTTTTGTATTTAATAAAGCTTACATGAATATAATATTATCATTGTGAAGAACTTATTCATTAATAATTAAATTAAACTCTGAGATTACTTTTATTTAATATTTCAATAGCACAAAGTTTTCATTGAAGTATTTTTATTTTTTTAAATATTAAAATAGCTGCAATTGAGATTTTATTCAAATCAGAGTTTTTCACAAATTGTAAATAATTAAAGAAATACTATTTCTTTTAATTACAATTTTAATAAATTATATATGATAAGTTTTTTATTGCAGGTGCTCTTGATGATTTATTTTTATATTTATTATTTTATTTATTCTTTATCTTGCTTTTATCAAGCTTGTAATTCTTATTCTCAGTAAACTTTAATAATGACTTAAATTTATGATTAAAGGTAACTGTTATATTATGATTTACTTTCAACTTCACAGCATCTTTTAAATGCAGATTATTTTTTAAATATGCAGTTAAAATAATAATTTTCTTATAAATTATGAGTAAATTCTGATAACTCATTAAGACTGCTTAAACTTTAAACTTTAATTTTGTAAAAAAGTGAGTCCTTATATGCTTTTTATTATAAAGAGGTAACTGAGCTTTCAAGATACTTAAATAATTATTAAAAGCTTAAACTGATTAATGAGATAATTAAACAGTATCATTATATAATTAAATAATATAAAGTTAATAATTTACAGAGTTTTTAATAATGTTGAGCAGAAATTTCACAAAATTATTTTTGATAATAATAAAATAATTTTTAATTTTATTATTTCATAATCATGTCTTCTTTGATTTACTTTTTAAGTATTATATAATATAAATCTTCTTATTCTCTTTATGAGGGAAATTAATTAAATTGAAATAAAAAATATTTCTTGTATTTTGCAGTTAATTCAAGTGCTTTTTCATGTTTTTATTATAATATAACAGTAACTCCTTTATCTGAATTCTTGATTATATATTTTATGTCAGTAGTAGTTTATCAGTACTTTATTTACTTATTACAAACTTAATATTTATTAAGTTAAAGAATCTCTTAACTAAGATATTAATAAAAGTGACAGAATTCTTAAGTAAATTAATTTATAATATTGAAATTTCTAATTAAAGTTATTGTAATCTTTATTATTTTAAAAATTTATTTTACTGTCATCTTATCTGTGTGATCTCATTATTAATATTATGTATTTGTCAGGTTTACACTTAAATGTTGAACTGAACTGAATAATCTGAATAATGTATCAAACTGAATGACTGAATGAGTTAGCAGTGATTAAATTAATGAGCTTAACATGCACATAAAGATTTTAATCTTCATACTCTTTCTTTCTTTTGTTTCTTAGACTAGAATTCTTCTCTGTAGCTAAATACTAACTGTTAAAACACATGCATTAATTCATAATCTGCATAATTTTAACATTATTTTAATCTTTTTCTTTTTCTCCTGCTGCAAGGCATCCTGAATGAATTCTGAATTAAATTAACATCAAAGTCAAACAGTCAACACATCAGAATCAGAATCAGAACCTGAATTAAAATTAAAATCAAAATCAAAAATTAATCATGATGATCAGAGAAATCAGTAGCAAAGTTTACTCATGAATTAAAAAGTCTTTATTGACTTCTGTGAATGATGAACAATTCACTTTGAATGAAAACTTGATCAATCAGATTCTGATCACCTTGACTGCAGAGATTCTGATTAATCTCTTATAAGAACATCCCTCTGAAGTAATGATTACTCTTCAACAATTGATCACTGATCATGAGCAGTCTCTGAATAAAATCAACATCATTATAAAGGCACATGAAGAACTACAAGTGAACTATGAAAGAATGAAGAATAAGAATAGAGAACTGAAGAAAAAAGTCATTAAATAAACTGATGTGATAACATATCTTGAACAATGAATTATAATCACTTATATAAGCACCTTCTGACCTGTTTTTCCTCAACTGACAGTTAAAGAATCATTCAAATTATTAAAGCTTCCTGATTTACTGATGTTCTTCAGTGATCATTTGAAATATGATGAATGAGTAATGAAGATCAGAAACTACTTATTAATAATGAATAAATAATATCTCACTGAGCAGATGAAAATAACATATATGAAGATAAGAGTGAAGAGTGATCCTGTTAAACACATAAAGCTTCAAATGAATTCAGCATCTTGAACAGCTTATTTAAATATTATTAAACTGCTAAAACATTTAACCTGAATCTACAGAGACTCAGATCAAAAATATATCATCATTAATAAATTTTATAAACTTTATTAAGAATTCAAAGACTTCCTGTTCTTTTGAATTAATTTTCAGTAATATGTTACTGAACTGAATGAGTTTCTTGATTCACACTGAATAAGAGAACTTTTGAACAAGGTGAACAACATCATTCAATAATAATTAAACACTGATGATAACAAATCTGAAGATTTTTACAAACTCATTAAATGCTGTTAATGAATCAATTAGACTTTATGACTGCTTGACACAAAGAAGGTTATTAAATCTTAACTGAATTAAACACCCTCCTCTGCAAGTCAAACTCATACAAGAATTGAACATTTTATTAAAACCTTAAAATCAACTACTTGAATGATCACTGAGTCAGTTCCCTGAATACTGAACTGAACATCACACTCAAACGCCGTCAAAGAACAACAGATAAAGAAAGAATGTTGTTTTAAATATAATGAACAAGAGCACCTTGCCTTAAACTATTTAAACAAGAATAAAAAGAAAGAGACTTTAGCATTAAAATGCATGCAATGAATCATATTCAATTCTGATTTTAATTTTGAATTAAATTCAGGAAAAGGCGTTCCTCTATTAAAGTCATGATAAGAAATGATGATAATTCTCTTGTGATATTAACATTAATGATTAATGAAGACATTCTGTTCACTTGAACATCATTTGAAGTGAATTGCAAGCTCACTTTAAATGAGGTTAAGTTACAAGTCAAGGCTTTTATCAGGGTCATCATATAATAGTATGACAATATGACAAGTATGACACTATAGTACAACACTATAATATGACATTATATAAACATGATGACTCAGCGCCTAGCACCTTGACATTAAGTAAAACTCTTCACAAGGAAGTTCAGAAACCTGCTTTCTTAATAATCAATTTTGTGACTGAATAAAAGATGTATAATCACTGCATTGACCCTTTCATAATTATATTACTTATGACACCCTGTTCAACATCTATATGATGACTGTCATACACTCAACTTTTTACATACTGATCACTCAGTACCTTCAGGTGAACGGTCATGTCAGAAGCAAATAAAACATGATGATATCAACACTTTAATCTCATCAAGTCAATGAAACAGTCAACAATCAAGCTGAGACAGGCCCTTTAATTAACAAATTTACATTATTAATCATTAATATCTTTATTTCTGACATCAAAGATGACAGGTGCAAACACATCACTGTAAATAATTTTAATGACATCATTAATGACCTTGAGGCAGTTACTGCTCACAATCAAGAAGTCATCAAGTGTCAGTAATTACAACTACAACACATATGATAAGAAATTAAGTTTAAGAATAATAAAAGAAAGCTTCAGAAGTTTAATCAACATCTGTAAGAAAATTCTTCAATTATGATTACAGCAAACTCAGAAAATGACATAAGTTCTTCACATAAATTATGATGTTGAGTTATGACAGACATCACACCTCCCCCTTTTCAACATCTTGTAAAGTCATGAGAGCCTCATCTTTATGCAGAAGGTGTCAAAGTTACAAGATGAAAACTTTAAGAATATCTGAATGAAATCAATCAGAATCAGAAGCTGATGTCAGAGTAATTTTTTATTAAATGAGATTTCATCATCTGAGCAAGCATCTACTTAAAGAAAACAGTCATGAGTAACTGATGAAAGCAGAAGGAGCAGCATGATCATATTTAAATCATTTATGACAACTTTTTAAAGATTTTAAAGAAGAATCTATCCCCTGATGAAGACACAGATGAATGAAATATCATCATTTTTAATGCAGTTGAATCTCACAGCAATAATATAATCACCTCTTGATATAATAAATTATCAGAACTCTATCACTTCCTTTTAATTTCACACAAAGAAATCAGTGAAATGCTCATTCAAGACTGTTGATGATTAAGGCTTTCACATCATGTTCTGACTGAACTATGATATTGAGATTTGACGCAGGTTGCAAGACAGTTAATGCAAGAAATCTCAACACATCTTGACATCATCATTAATCATGAACTGTTTCAAAGCCACTCAGACACTAAAAAGGATCATTAGAACAAGATTGATGATATAAACAAAAGTACAACATGAATGTCATATTATGACAAAAAAGAATTCACTGAACAATAAACAATCTGCACTCAATTCACTCAAAACAGTCATGAAAGAGAAAACAACTCATGAGGTTTTCACTGAGAAAGTAATCACAATCAGAGTCAGAACCTTAATCATTTATTAATTATTGAAAAAACAATTATGATGATGACATAAACATTCATGACTTCCTCATGCTGACAAGAAGACTTTATTTCAAGGAATGAAATAAATACATGAAAGGCAACAGACCTCTGCATTAAGTGTGAAGTCATCAATCATTGAATAAATGAGTGTATGATGAGATGATCAACAGCAGTCACTACTGCAGTTGATGTGAATAAATGACTCATGATCAACCTTCAGCTCATCTTTTTATTTATCATTGATGATATCTCACATCTGATATCAGGACAGTTAAAGGTGAACTTTTATATAATAAGAAATGATCTGAGGAAAAAATACTCATATATTATCAACAACAGCAGTCAGAGCAATATTATCACATGAGATGTTGTCAATGAACTGTCTTTATAAACTGAACCCTATGAAGCTCAAGTCAATGCATGAGGCAATGTGATTAACTTATCAGAGTTCATCATACTGATGATTACAACATATGACATCAACAGTTAATCTTATCATTATAACAGTCACTTCTTTGTCACTTTAAATAATGCATCAGCACTTTTTATCCTCAGGTTATCATTTCTAGTCAATGCAAACCTGAATCATGAATATGACATGAGGAAATTCCTATGAAAAAAGGTGAAGCATATCACAGCACACTGAGTATTCATCATCAGTGAAAAAAAAGTGCTGAAAAGCATTTTACATATGAACAACCTTTTCATTATGAATCACTTTATAGGACTGTCAGACTTAATGATTAATATAAAAGAATATACTCTACAAATAAACTTATTATGATATGACAAAGAATATGACAATATTTATGACAGTTTACCTCCTGAATATCATGACTTCACAGACATATTTCAAGCAGCTGAGAAGCAGTCTCTGCTTGAGAGAGGTTCACATGATCATGTCATTGACTTGAAACTGAGGCAGCAACCCTCATTCAAGAAGTTATACTTAATGTCTTCAGTTAAACTTAATATACTGAAGGTATATTTAGATGATGTTATAAAGATAAGCATAATTTATAAATTAATATCATCTGCAGCTTCACCTGTTATGTTTGTATTAAAATCAGACAGCAGCTTATGACTAGTCATTGATTATAAGCACTTAAACAATATTATCATTAAAAATCACTACTCACTACCACTTATATCAGACATGTTGAATTGTCTTTAAGGAGTTAAGAAGTTCACTAAGTTGAACTGCAAGAATGCATATAATCAAATATGAATCAAGGGTGAAGATGAGTGAAAAACAGCATTTTAAACACAGTTCAGCCTGTTTAAATATCTTGTCATGTTTTTCAGTCTCATGAATGCTCCTGTTATGTTTCAAGCCTTCATTGATAAAGTGCTTAATGAGTTTTTAAACATCACATGCATGATTTACTTGAATGATATCTTGATCTTTAGCAAAGATGAGTTTAAGCATGAAGAGCATGTATGATAAGTACTAAGTGCATTATGATGTCATGAGCTTTATCTTAAGATCAGTAAGTACTCATTTAATGCAACAGAAGTAAACTTTCTAAGATTTAAAATCAACATGAAAGACATATACATGAACTTGAAGAAGATTCAAGCTATCAAAGAATGACTGCCCTTGAAGAACATTCATAAATTGCAGATTTTTTTAAGCTTCATCAACTTCTTCTGAAGGTTTATAAGAGATTATTCATGAATTACAGCACTACTGTTAAACCTTTTAAAAACAGAAAGAAATAAAAAGAAGATTAAGATTATATTAAGTTCTCTTTTAACTCACTGAACTGCTCCTCATCAAGACATTGAAGGAAAGCAGAGCAGCTTAATCTCATTGTAAAGATTTAACACAAGTTATTCAGCATACAACTCATAAGTCAGAGGAAAGTTATAATAAGAAAACATCATATCTGCTTCTTTTTCACTTTCAAAAGCTGCATTGAAAGTGTTTAATGCTCTGAAGGAGACCTTCATGAGTGTTTCATTATTATGCTACTTCAATGAAAATAAACTCATGAGGGTTGAAATGAACACCTCTGAATTCACAATTGATGAAATCTTGATGCAACACTTTGAGGTCAATGATCAATTGCACTGATTATTAATTACTTACTACAGTAAGAAGCTGCTAAATACTGAGACTTGATATGATACAGGTGAGCAAGAGCTTCTTGTTATTATAAAAGTCATGTATCATTGACAGCACTACTGTCAAGGTGTTAAACATTAAATTATTATACTGACTGATCATGCAAACCTTGTTTGATTCATGACTACCTTAAACCTCACACAAAGACAGCTCAAATGAGCTGAGAAGCTTGCTGAATACAACTTTAAAGTCACATATCAAGAAGGCAAGAAGAACTCTGCTGATGATTTATTAAAACAGCTTGATTATGAACTGCTGAAGACTGTTAATACCTTGACTGCTGCTGAAATAATGTGACAGTCCTTTCACTTGAGAAGTGAGAATTATAAGTCAGTACAAAAGAAATTATACACACTTGCTGTGATGACACTGCAGTCAAGGGCAGTATGACAGGAGCTACAACAGAAGAACATCATATTTATTATAATAAATATTATCAGTACAATGAATACTGAAGATGATGATATAATTAAAACATCAGCAGTACATAATCTGTATGCTTAAGAAGCAAGTCATGATGAATATAATACTGATATAATGAACACTGAAGATGATGATCTCATTAAAACATTAACAGTGTGAAACTTACCTGCTTAAGAAAAAGCAAGCTGTAATGAAAATGATGAGAGTGTCATGACAGATGAAGTCAGTGATATTATTAAAACATCAGCAGTGCATTATTTACTCAATATGATGTATACTGAAGTTGATGACATGATTGAAACATCAGCAGTTTATGACCTACATGCTTAAGAAGCAAGCCGTGATGAATATATTAATACAATAAATAATGAAGTCAGTGATATCACTGAAACATCAGCAGTGCATCACCTACTCAGTATGATGATTACTGAAGATGATAATCTCATTAAAACATCAGCAGTGCAGAACTTATCTGCTTAAGAAGAAGCAAGCTGTAATGAATTGCAGTTAAAACACTTAATACAACAAAAGTTATAACAAAAAAATGTTGTACCTGTCACAATGAATACTATCAGTACAATGAATACTGAAGATGACAGTCTCATTAAAACATCAACAGTGTGAAATCTATCTGCTCAAGAAGCAAGTCATGTCATGTCAGAAGAAATCAGTGATGTCATTAAAACACACATCATATAACACTTATCTGCTCAAGAAGCAAGCTGTTACTCAGTTGAAGAGCTTAAATATGTAAAGCTTCAGCAGCACTCAATCAAGAATAACTTAAAAAACACTGCAGTTATGAATAATGACATAAGTCATGTTCTTATTAATCTTTAAATTGAGGAAAGCACTTCTGCTGACACTGTTGAAGCACTTCAACTCATGTCTACTCACTCATCAATAAGTGAGGAGATAACAGCTTATATAAGAATATTTATTAAACAACTTAAACATGTGATTCATACTGAGCAGTTGAAAGATAATTTGATATGATGAGTACAACAAAGATTAACTACCCCTCTTAAGAATAAAAACAACTTGATCAGGTCTGAGATAATAAATATAAATATAAATATAAACTCTGAGATAATCATGACATCAGAGATGCAGCCAAATGTGACATTTATACTGTCAGCATTAAATATGACATCTATACTGTCAAATGTACAAAAATGTTGGCAGAAAATTGAAGATGTTGTATATTATGATGATAAGATTTATGTTTCATAGAACTCTGCCCTCTGCAATGCAGTGATCAGTCAATTTCATGATGATGTCTTCACAGATCATTTCAGGAAGTCAAGAATAATAAAATTAATGCAGTGATTTTATGATTGACTTGATGTTGTCAAAGATGTATGACATTACTGTCATGACTGTGTCAAATGTCAAAAAGTGAAGTCATTTCATCACAAGTCATATGAGTTACTGAACTCATTATCAGTCTCAACTAAACTGTGGCATATAATAACAATGAACTTCATTACAGACCTGTCACTGAGCAGCACATATGAAAGTATGACATGAGATTCAATCCTCATCATAATCAATAAGTTGATTAAAATGACTCATTATATTTTTATACAGAAGACAATGTCAGTTGCTGACTTCATTAAGGTGTTTATTCAGGACATAATCAAGCATCATGACATGTCAAAAGTTTTAATCACAGACAGAGACAAGTTGTTTACATTAAAGCAGTGAATCAACTTCTGCTTTTACATGTAATGTTATTATAACATGTCAACAGCTTTTCACCTGCAAACTGATGATCAAACAAAGAGGCAGAATCAGTCTCTGAAGACATATTTACATATATTCATTAATGAGCAGTAAGAGGACTGAGCCAAGCTTTTACTCTGCATGAAGTTTTTATACAACAACTTCATACATGCTGCTATGTGAATGTCATGATATAGTAACACATCTGAGCTAGCGCTTTTTAAGTGACTTAGCAGCATACATAATAAAACTTTGTGCTGCTTCATCACTTCCTCTTTCACTCCTTAGTTATTAGTTTTATATAGTTAGAATCATATAACCTTTATACATTTATATCTCATGCTGTCATGAACCTAAACTATACTTCCCTTTCTAATAAGAGATGTTATAATCTTACAGTTCTAATAACTTTACCTTTCAAAGAATGATGACTTGAGATAAGATGCAGACTTGAAACCAACTATGTTAAACTTTTGAAGCAGAATGAGACATGATGATAAAGAATCAACAAAATAATCATGAAACATCACTCATTTCCTCTGACATCAGTGAAGTGAACCTCATGAGTGAAGGATCCTCAGGTGAAACAGTGCACAACATTAATGATGAGATCATGCAAGTGAAATGACAGTGAGATGAACTTCTTAAGCAACAAGAGCTGCAGCAGCTCTGAATGAAAGTTTTAATATTAAAAATCAACCTACTTAAAGATTCTGCTACTCATGTTGATACCTCAGCTGAGAGATTTCTTGACTTTATAAACACTGAGTCTGTAATGAGCAAGCGCCACACTGATGAAATGCTGTCAATATGAAATGTATAATCAAGAATTCAGGCAAAGGAGTTGCTGTTATATCATGATAAGAACATGAAAGAACATCTGAATTAAATATGAAATGCAAGAAATATCTTTCATTTTAACTCAGTTGATTTCCCTCATGAGGAGGATAAAGTGATTTATGTCATGTAATACTTAAAGAGTGAATCAAAGGAGGCGTGACTGTGAGATGATGAGATTAAAGATTATTTCACTGTTACCTGAGATGATTTTATGAAATTCCTGCTCAATATTATTGAGAACCCTGTGAATCATCAGCTTTACATCACTCAGTTGTATAATGATGCTGTTCAATTACTTCATCAATCAGTTTAAGCTTTTAATAGCTATTTGAGCACCTTGAAAGCTCAGTTACCTCTTTACAGTGAAGAGCACATGAGGACTCACTTTTTCACAAAATTGAAACTTGAGGTTCAAGCAGTCATGATGAATTATCAGGACTTACTCATAACTTAAAAGAAAATCATCACATTAACTGTGCACCTGAAGAATAACCTGTGTTTGAGAAGCATCATGAAATTGAAAGCAAATGCTAATATGACAGTTATCTTCAGTTGTAAACTTGAGTCATCATTGAAGCCTGCTGAGAATAAGAATCACAAGCCTGATGAGAGCAAGAAGAAGAGCAAGTGAGATAATAAACATGAAAGCAAATCACTGAAAACTCCTGAAACAAAGAACTTGTCACACATGACTTGTTGAAATTGCAATCAGAAGGGACATTATTCCCCTGATTATTCACAGCCTGCAAAGAACTCAGATCTGAATAAGATCTCAATTGCAGCTGTTTCAGCATTAAAAAATGAAAACACTTCAATGAAAACTTCACATCACTGAAGTGTTGAACAAAAGTAGCCTTAAAGCTTAATTTAATTATTGATGAACAAGTCCTTCACAATGATGATGTCATACTCATGCAAGCCTTATTGAATACAGGAGCTGAAGTCAATGTGATTTCTCAACATTTCATTATTAAGCATCAATTGATTCAGATGAAGGGCTCATTGCTGTAATCTTAATTCTTGAATGATCAGAAGGCTTACTGCTTCAGTGCTTATTATGTGTGTTATCAACTTATTAACAGTTGAGGACAGTCTTGAGAATGTGAACATGTATTTTATGCTTTAAACAAGTCAGGATCACCTCTTATCCTTGAACTTCTTGCTTTGAAGACTGAACATGTGTGAATTGACTGCAGAATGAAGGCGTGACGCTTTAACATTAAGAAGCAGTTTATCAAGTTACAGTTATCTGATGAATTCACAAGAGAGATTCAAGATCACTCTGCTGTTTACATCATGATATGAGTCAGTCTGAGTGATGATGCTGCATCAGAGGTGTGCATACAAAGCATTAATATAACACAAGCTTTACCTGAGGAGTATGCTGATTATGCAGATGTGTTCTCAACAGAGAATGTTGACCTCCTTTCACCTCATAAAATCAGTGATCATGCAATTGACTTAAACAGCACAGATTCACTTTATGACTCTTTGTATAATCTCTTCAATATTGAGCTAGGGGTATTATGAGAATATCTGAATGATGCTTTAATGAAAGATTGAATTCATCATTTCATAAGCCCTGCAGGAGCACTCATCCTTTTTGTTTTAAAAAAAGATGAAGAGCTGCGCTTATGCATTAATTATCAGAGGTTAAACAAGATGATCATCAAGAACAGGCACTCATTACCTTTTATAAGTGAAATGTTGAATCAGCTTAGTGAAGTCAAGTTATTTATGAAGTTAAATTTAAAGAACACCTATCATTATATTTGTATAAAAGAGAGTGATGAGTGAAAAACAGCATTCTGCATGCATTACAGTCACTTTGAGTATATGATCATGCTTTTCAGATTGATCAACACTTCAGTTACATTTCAGGCTTACATCAATCAGGTGTTAACAAGGCTTGTGAATGTCTTTTGTGTTGTCTATTTAAATGACATCCTTATATACTCAGAATCATCAGCAGAACACTGAGAGCATGTTAAGTAAGTATTAAACAGACTTCACTGATTTCAACCTTACATGAACTTTAAGAAGTGTGAATTCTTCATTATCAAGGTGAAATTCCTAAGGTTTATTATCATCACTGACAGCATAGTGATGAATTCATGATGAGTGAACATCATATGAGACTGATCAGTATTAAAGACTTTTCAGGAAGTACAAGTCTTCCTGAGCTTTGCAAACTTTTATAGACGCTTTATTAAGTGTTATTCACAAGTTGTGACCCCCTTGACAAACCTTATGAAAGGTAGCAAGAATGAAAAGAAGTTTAAGCCTTTTGAATTCTCAAATGATGCAAAGGAGGTGTTTAACTGACTTCATGAAATCTTTATGAAGACACTCATCCTGATTCACTTTGATTCAAAGTTATGAATACAGGTGAAAACTGATGCATCAATCATTAAACTCACTGACATCCTGTCTCAGTTATTAAATAATAGAAAATGACATTCAGTTGTGTTCTGATTGAGAAAGCTGTCTCCTTCAGAGACTTGATATGAAACTCATGATCAGAAGCTTCTAGTTATCATTATGATATTTAAACACTGACGCCACTACCTTGAAGGCAGTTGTCATATCATAGAGGTATTAACTGATCATAATAATTTATGAGGATTTATAAACATGAAGGAATTAAATGACAGGCAAGCATGATGAGCAATGAAGCTTGCTGCTTTTAATTTTAATATTTTGCATTAATCTGAAAAAATCAACCCTGCTGATGTGCTGTTGAGGTGATCAGACTACAGGGATATCAAAGAGATGAGTGAAATCATGAAGAAATTACTCTTAACACTTCAGAGAAAGTTAATCACTCTTGTGAATATATTCTCACTCAGATATGCCTCTATTGTGAGGCAGTTGCTCACAGGAGTAAAGAGAATGATCAGAATTAAAGATCTTAAACTTCAGAAAAAATGCTGAAGGAGTGACAGCAAATCACTTACTTATAATGACTGTGACATAACTGTGAAACAGCTTAACCCTGTCACTGAAACTGTTGATTGCAAACAATTCATTTCACATGTGATGATAAGAGATCTTGTCATTCATGAAACAGCTGATGAAAGCCTGAGTTTACCTTTAAGGGATTTAATTTGAACTCTACAAAATGATGATTCATTTATAGAAGTGACACGCAACGCTGATCATACATCAGTGAAGTGCAAGATTAAAGTTGAAAATCTTTGAAGATTTAACTCTGAAGGCCTTCTGTTTCATGAGGAACAAATATACATTCTGAAAGAAAAGTCAGTAAGGGCAGAGATCTTGAAACATCATCATGATGATGCCTTGACAGAGCATTTCAGAGTAGAAAGAACTCTTGAATTGATTGACTGCAAATATTATTGAATTGATATGAGTCAAGATGTTAAAGATTATGTTGCGTCATGTGACATCTGTCAAAGAGTGAAAGTGTTTAAACATCATTCTTATGATGAGCTACAGGCGTTGCCTCAGTCAGAAGAATCATGACAGCAAGTCATGATGAATTTTATCACTGACTTGCTGTCAAGTAAGTGCAAGGGTTGCATCTACAACATGATCTTAATGATTATGAATCAGTATATGAAAATGGCTCAATATATTCAAATCATGAAAATGATTACAGCAACAGAGTTGACTGACTTGTTCTATGAGGAAATAATATGCTGATTCAATGTATTGAAAGAGGCTGTCTCTGATCAGGAATCAGTTTTCACAAGTGCTTTCTGATCAGAAATGTGCTACTATCTAAGAATGAAGCATCAGCTAAGCATCATCTTTCACTCACAGATGAATGAACAGACAGAATGACAGAATTAAACCTTGAAGCATTATCTTCACTGTTATTGCTCAGATGAACAAGACAACTGAATGAGTCTTTTGCCTCTGACAGAATTCACTTACAATAATGAAACATAAGCATCAATAAGGTGTAGCTTTTTTTATGTCATGTATGCTTATCATCTGAAAGTGAGATTTGAAGTTGAAGATGACTTCAGGAAAGAAGAGGTACCTGCAGTAAAAAATTAAATGAAACAATTTCATGACATACAGGAAGCACTGTCACAATGATGAGAAAATGTAATTAAATCTCAGATCAAATATTATGATGTTAAACATAAACTAAAGATTTATAATGTGAGAGACTTGATAATGCTATTCATGAAGAACTTATGACAGAAATGCTTAAGCAGAAAGCTGTTTCACAAGTTCATTAAATCATTTAAGATACAAGATTTAATTGAGAAACAGGCATATCAACTATCTTTATCATCAGACTACTGAATTCACAATGTCTTTCATGTATTCTACTTAAAGCTGTATGAGTGCTGATATGATGACAAGTCTACACTGACTTTGCAATCATCAGAGTTGATTGATGATGAAGAGGAGTATGAGATTAAAGAAATCTTGAACAAGTGAAAATATAAAAAAGAGATTTGATATAAGATAAAGTGAAAGGGATGATCAAAAGAGTATGATCAGTGAATTTCAAAATGAGACATGAGTGAAGCATATAAAATGCATCTAGTATATGAAGCTTCTGTAGAAGAACAGCAGAGGAAGCATCAATGAAAGTTTAAAAAAAAGTTGCAGTAAAGACACTTTTTTCTGATTTTCCTCATGAGGTTTTACAGGTTTTATTGAGGCTTAATTAGCATGCTTATCATTGTGACACACTTTATGAGTACAGCTGAAACATGATCATGATGATTGAGAAGCATCAGAGAAGCAATTTTATTATAAATTATTTATCATAAATGATCTTAAGGACTGAGAATATTTATCTTACATGTTGATCATCATCCTTCTTCACCTCACTAAAGCTTCATGTCTGACTCACTGAGGGTATCAAGATGAGAATCATGATCATCATCTTTATCAATGTTCAAGAAGCCTGTCAAGCTAATCTGCATCACACTCTTGCTTAACAGTTTAAGAAGAATAATCATTTTCTTCTTTTTATCTCTCACATGTCATATACACTTCACCTTCAAGATGATGATCTCAGACTTGACTTGCACTAGGGCTTGACAGCACTGTCATGAGATGAGGTTCAGAAGAGCCTCAATCATGAATGATGTCTCTTTAAATGTCTGAATCTGTGCAGCAAGATTCAACATCTTAATGATGTCTCTTGTGTGCTGAGACAGGCCTCCCTCAACAACCTGATCATGAGGATCAGCAGGCTCATCAGCCTCATTAATGACATCAGTATTCTGAGTGTTCAGAAGAACTTCATCATCACTCTTCTCAACATCATTAAGCATCAGGATGTTGATGTGATTCTGTCATTCAATCACAGGCTCTGCTGCAGAGGCCAAACTGTTTTAATTGAGTGTTAATTGATACCTTAAGGAAATGTCAGAGAAGTGACAGCACAAATACCTGATAATGAAGCACATCATAAATACTCTTTAAAACCTTGTTGATGTGATATCATTCTTTTAACATCAGCAGAGAGATGTTCAACATTGATGTTGACTTTTTGTGTAAGCTGTGTCACTCAGCAATCCTCAGGTGAGTCTTTACATCTTTTATGTATGCATGCTGACACTTCATCAGCTCATCAGCACTCACTTGATGAGTTTCATCATTAAGCTCAGGGTTATGAGTGCAGATCAACAAATCATGAAGGCTGATTACCTTGAAGAAAAACTTCACAGGCATTTAAACTCATCAGTGTTTACTTAATGCTTCTAGGTGCGTGATGTACAGGTTTATAATACTTTCATTTTTCAGAACAACATGAACAACATCAGTTCTCCTTGACATCACAAATTAAATCTGATTCACTTGATATCTGTTTTAAATAACAAAGACATCATGATTTCTTTTGATGAAATGTCAGATCTGTGCTGCACTTGATGATCAGAGGTGAAGAAGCTTATGAACATGTTAATAACATCAAGTAAACATCAAGTGCAGTTTACAAGTGATGTTGTCATTAAATGAATTAACTACATTGAAAACATCTCAGGATATTCAAATTCATGAGGAAAAATTAATGATGATGATTCAAGATGTTATTAATGATAAGATGCTGTCATTGAAAAGCCTGAGAAGATAAACATAAAAGTTGTTGAGGTTGAAAAACTTCACATCAGCAAATTCATTTATCATCAGCCTGAATTAGCGCTGAACATTCACAACACACATGTCAGCAACTTTATTTATCATCAATGACATGAGCCTGTGTTAAGGTCATGACATTCACAAGGAGTCAACAACCTCACATTATTAAAACAACAGCTATTCACTGTTACATCATATATTATGATATAGGCCAAATGGCGCTGAAGGGTCAGTGCACAAGAGGGGAGGCAATTATCATGATATAATAACACATCTGAGTTAGCGCTTTTTAAGTGACTTGACAGTGCACATAATAAAACTTTATGCTGCTTCATCACTCCTCCTTTCACTCCTTAGTTATTAGTTTTATATAGTTAAGATCATATAACCTTTATACATTTATATCTCATGCTGTCATGAACCTAGACTATACTTCTCTTTCTAATAAGAGATGTTATAATCTTACAGTGAAAGAACCCCTTTCAGCTTAATTTAAAGTGAGATCCTCAGATGAGCTTAAGTAAGCTGCTTATACAGCACTCACATGAACAAATAAGACTTTATGCAGATGCACAGCAGCTTCAAGATTAAATTGTAATAACTCAGAAGCAATTATAACAGATTAATGAAATGTATGCAAATTATTATAATCAGTGCTGAACAGAGATAACATTCAAAGAAGGTGATTTAATACTGATCAATGAAAAGAATGTGTTAATGAACAAGCAGATAAAGAAACTACATTAAAAAAAGCTCAACTCATTTATGATATGATGTGTGATAAGTTAATCATCATATGAACTTGATCTTCTAAAGGATTGAAACATTTATAACATATTCAATGTCACTTTATTGAAGTCATTTTGAAGCACACGTCAGGTGTCCTCTGCATTAGCAGAAAAAAACCTACTACTTAATTGAGATGATAAGTGAGAAGTTGAGGCAATTGTGAATAATCATGTTCATGATGACAGGCTTCAATACCTCATCAAATGAAAATTAACAAATCAGGTTTGAGATGACACATGAGAATCAACATATTTCATTCACAATGTAAAGACAAAAATGTGAAAATTTCATGCTGACAATTCTGATAAACTGAAATTCAGGTGAGCTGTATGACATGATTATTAAAAACTTTATCAACTTTGTTAATTTGATTTCTTATGATGAAACTTGTGCTTTATGACAAGAATATGACAGAGGCTATGACAATTATGTTACTTTTTATGAGGAACACTACAAGTCACATGTGCATGATATAAATGTTAAAATGAGAAAATAATTTAATTATTAATTATTACTCTGTTGTTTCATTTTCTTCTTTACTGTTTAATGAAGCCTTTGACTTCATCTTCTCAACATGATGTTATTCACAGAAGTTGATATACTCCTGACAACAATGAGATTAATGAGCATTAAGAACACAGAGAGCATGAGCAGTGCTTTTCAGTAAAACAGCAAGAGCTTGAATGAGCTTCTTAAAACTACTGAATTAACACATTTCAACCTTAAGAGAGTTAAAAAACTCATGTTGAGGAGCAGCTGCAAGAGGCATGAAGAATGTTAATAATAATTAATAAAAGATGACAGCATGAGGATCTGATGATCAGTTATTGAATGCTATGATTAATTAACAATGCAAAAGTACAACATAAAGTACAACAAAAGTATGACATAAAGTATGACAAAAGTATGACATAAAGTATGACAATTAGTACAACACTTTTTCATACTGAGCAAAACAAAAGGGGATTAAGAAAGGCAGACTTATAATGTGTCATCACTCCTCTGATCATCATAAACATGCGCATGCAGAACAACAACATCAGAGCTTTCAAAAATTAAAGCAGTGATGATTAAAGACTTCATCATACATTAATCATGAGGGTTGCAGAGTGACATGTAATGAGCACAAGCTGAATTAATCTGTAACATGAAGCACTGATCAACTTCAGCTCTTCTGTAAAAGTCACAGTGAGCAAAACTTGACAACATGTGATTAAAATTCTTTTAAATCACACACTCATGATGATGAGCCTGCTGCACATGAGTCAGCAGTGAGGTATCATCATGACATCACACAAAGCAGAACTCTCTGTCAAAGACATTATTTAAAAATAAATATTAAATTCTTTTTAAATGTTAAACAGATCATTTCCTTCCTCTGCTTTTTTATCTCTTTTTGAAGATGTCAATCATCATGAGCTTACTTGTTGATGATGATACCTCAGAGCTTTCCTCATCACACTGAGCATGAAAGCTGACAGGCTTACTCAGCAGAGGCAGGTCTTCATCATTGTTCACAGTCATGAGTTCAATTATTTAAATATTGATTGACTATATATCATGTTAGCATTCATATGAGTATGACAGAGAGTACAACACTGCAAATGAGACATGAGCTGCAAGCTTCATGATGCTCTTTTCATGAGATGAACACCTCTGCAATGAAGATGACATCATGAAGTCATTAAGTCACTCAATGAGCTGTGAAAAAGTCATGAGATGTACAACAACATGTCATAATACAAATGATAAAGAATAAATGCAAGAGAAGAGTGTTTTAAACTTACAGTAAACATGATCTTGATGTTTATGTTATGAAGAAGAACTTACTGCCAGGTGTGATATCATCACAATTAAGTGAAAGCACATGATCAGCCTTATCTTAATGCAATCTCATGTGATCATTCTACAACCTCAACTGTTATGACATCATAAGGAGGTTTATGAGCATTCAGTTGACCTCAGGAATGACATCATGAGAAGAAGAATGTTGTGTTAAAGTCATCATATAATAGTATGATAATATGACAAGTACAACACTATAGTACAACACTATAGTATGACATTATATAAACATGATGACTCAGCACTTAGTGCCTTGACATTAAGTAAAACTCTTCACAAGGAGATTCAGAAACCTGCTTTAATGATCAGTTTTGCAACTGAATAAAAGATGTATAATCACTGCATTGACTCTTTCATAACTATATTGCTTACAACACCTCATTCAATACTTATATGATGATCATCATACACTCAGCCCCTTACAGCTTTACTTGATATTGAGTTAATTGAATATGAATTCATTAATGCTAACTTGACAAAGACTCTGATTGAATGATCTGAAATTGAGGCAGTATCACTGTCAAAGCTCTGAACCTTACATGATTTTCAGAAAAAGACAATGAGATGAGTTACACATGTGATTTATTCAATTATGAAGGTCTGCAGTCATTCTCAGTGACTCACTCTCATGATGATTGTAGACATGAAAGACCTCAGCATTATATTGAAACTCTCTTGAATGAATCACATCTAAATTTTAATCAACTCTGTGAATCAGGTAGTGATTTTCTCACTGAATGAATAAATGAGATTAAACAAATGAACAAAACTGAATGAATGAATGAAACTGAACAAATAAACAAAACTGAACAATCAAACATTAAATAAATGAACTGAACTGAAAAACTGAACATCAAATGAATAAACTGAACTGAAGAACTGAACACTGAATGAATGAATAAACTGAATAATTGAACTTAAACCAAATGACTGAATTGAATCACTGAAAACTTATCAGATTTTGAAGAAATTCATCACAAAAGCAGATCTTGAATCAGCCTCTGCATTAAAAAGTAATAACTCCTCATGTGCAGTCAATATCAAGATGATTGACATGATATCATTTACATTGAATATAAAGGAAGGCAATGAGATCTTTGTTATCTTTATTCAACAAATTGAGGAAGCATTGAACCCTGAATTAAAGTTAAGTGAATTAAATATCAAAGTGATTCTTCCTTTTAAATATCATGATCTGATTGATGTTCTTTTTAAAAAAAACTGCTAATGAGCTTCCTTTACACTGACTTTATGATCACAAGATTATTTTAAAAAGTGAATGAACTTTAAAATACACTCTCTTATACAATATGTCACATGAAGAACTGATAGTGATAAAGAACTACATAGAAGACAACTTGCAAAAAAGTTTTATTAAAGTTAATTAATCATCAATAACCTCATTGATTCTGTTTATATAAAAGAAAGACAGGTCTTTATAACTGTGCATTAATTATTAAAAGCTAAATTCAATTATGAAGAAAGACTGATACTCATTGTCTTTAATTAAGGAAACCTTGACTCAGATTTTAAAAACAAATGACTGAGAAAGGCAAATTTACAGACTGAAATCAAGAAGTGTGAATTTCACAAGATTGAAACTTAATACTTAAAACTGATCATAAGATGTCATAACATCTGAGTGAACCAAAAAGTAATAACTCCTCACATGCAGTCAATATATAAAAGAAAGACAGGTCTTTATAACTGTGCATTAATTATTAAAAGCTAAATTCAATTATGAAGAAAGACTGATACTCATTGTCTTTAATTGAGGAAACTCTGACTCAGATTTTAAAAGCAAAATACTTCATCAAGATTAATATACAACAGGCATTTCACTGCATATGAATGAATCTTGAATCTGAAGACCTGACAATCTTTTAAATAAAGCATAATTTTTACAAATATAAGATCTTGCCTTTCAGATTCACTAACAGATCAGTCACCTTTCAACACTTTATTAATAATGTATTATTCAACCTATTGAACACATGCTGTACAGCATATTTAAATGATATCTTGATTTATTTAAAGTTTTTATCTGAACATTGAACTCATGTCTGAACTGTTCTAAAATGACTGAGAAAGGCAAATTTACAGGCTGAAATCAAGAAGTGTGAATTTCACAAGATTGAAACTTAATACTTAAAACTGATCATAAGATGTCATAACATCTGAGTGAACTTTGAAAAGATCACAGTCATTAAGATTTAAAAGATACTGATCAACTTAAAACAGCTGCAGGCATTCTTAGGTTTTTATAACTTCTACTGATGATTCATAAAGAGATATTCTAAAATCACAAAACCTTTAATCAGATTGACAGGCAAGAACATACTTTTTAATATGCAAATTGAACAGTGTCTTCAAGTGTTTAGTGAACTAAAAAATCAACTGATTAACATGTCAGTATTATAACACTTCAACTGAACTTGAACATGTTATCTTAAATGTGACTCATCTGATCTAATATCCGCAGGAGTACTATCTCAGAAAGATGATTAAAAATTAATGCATTCAATGACATTTTTCTTTAAAAAACTCATATCAGCTGAATGTAATTATGAGATTTATGACAAAGAATTGTTGATCATCATTTAAAGTTTAAAGAAATGATGTGTTGAATTAACAGAAACAGAGGATCTGATTTAAATTTTAACAAATTATAAAGCTTTGAAGTACTATATAACAATCAAGAAACTGACTCACAGACAAGTCAGATGAGCTGAATTTTTCTCATAATTCAACTTTATGATCACCTACTGAACAGGCAAAGAAAATGAAAAGGTGAACACACTCATTAAATGCTCAAGTGATCAACTAAAAAAGAATGAGGATGATGAGTAATTATGATATTAATTATTGAACTTGTTCTGTATGTAGTTGTAGAAAGAATTATTATTCTAGTAATGATGTTGAAGCCTGCTATATATGAGCTAAACTACGCTAGACTTAACTAGGTAAACTAGAGAAGTTAGTATGACAGTGAAGTCATGATATAATCATAACATTCTGCTGATCAATGAATAAAAGTCATCATCTTGATGACTAGAGCAGTACTGCTTCTCACTCTTTATTAATATATTTCTCATACTTCTTGATTAATTTCTTCACTCCCCTTAAGTTCTTGATGTTATATCAGGCATCATGCTCTGGCCTGTACCTCTTTCAGCAGACTAAGTATTTTATGATATGACTGCAGCCTCAGCAGCTCACTCATTTTCAAAGAAGTCTTTCAATTTCATAGTGATCATCAGCGCCATCTATCATTATAAAAGAGGGGTGTGTAAGTCTAGATCAGTTGTAAAAGTCATTCATGTTAACTGACTTTAAATGAGTTATGAAGATGATGTTGTGAATTTTTCATGCAGAGGGTAAGTTTAAATGATATGCAAGTCATTTTATTCATTCAGTGATTTGAAATGATCTGATGAATTGTTGTTTAATCTTTTTATTCAAAATTCCTGAAAGCTTATATCCCTGATGCAGGTGTAGTAGGACTTCATCATTAACAATAAAGAATTAAAGTTGTTAATTTAAATCATAATAATACTTGACCTGCATGATCACTCAGGTGATAGTGTCTTTCACATTTATATAACTCAGCTGATAATTGAACATGATAGGCAGGAGGTCTCTTCTTCAATTTTTTTAAAATCTCATTCATTCAGTAACTCATTCAGTAGCTCATTCAGCAGTTTATTTAATAACATGTTCTTCATCTGTAAAGTGTGCATCAACTGTGATGAGTTCATCACTGACATTCTGTGCATTAGCTGCTATGGCGGGTCTTTTAATAAAATGATTCATTTAAAGTAGATTGAGTGCTTCTTTTGAATGAAAACTGAATAACATCTTATTCAGAGTTTGATGAGTTGCTGATCTGTAAGCATTATTTGAGGCAGCTTGAAGTCATGATAATATCATGAGTCATTCAGCTAGGTTCTTCATTGTCATTAAATAATATTAAAGGGTGATTTCAGCTTGCTGATTAATGACCTTGAAAGCACTGTCAGTCTGAGGATGATAAGCAGTTGAATAGAACAAATTGATGTGAAGATGTTTAAATATTGCTCTTCATAAGTTTGTTACAAACTTGACATCATGATCTGATATTATCATGTTTGATAGATCTCATCTGAGTAAATCTAGCCTCATGAGTAACTGTATCACTCATTTTTGACCCTCTCATGTGAATTTTCCAGGGACAAATGTGACTGCTTTGCTAAACTTGTCAGTTATTAACATGACGGTATTGAAACCTTCAACTGTGGTCAGTAGTCTCAGTATGAAGTTGAGGGTTATGATGTGAAAAGGCTGAGGTGAAGAGAGTATTAATTGCATTGATTCATAAAGGGCGTGCCGGGGTGTTTAATTTAACTGACATTGAGGGTAATACTGAATGAATTCATGCAGCTGCTTCAACAAGTTATGAATGTAAAGGTCTTGCATTAAACATTCATGTGTACAGGCATACCCTGAGTGACTCAGTTCATCATGAGTTAATTGAAAGACTTCCTTGATCAGGCCTGCAGAGATGCATAAATGAAGACTTTATTCAAAGTCATCAAAGTAAATGAGCTTTCAGATTAGATGATAAGAAAGCTTCATGATGTTTTCTCTCAAAGCATCATTGTCTGAAATCATGATTTAAATGTGGTCTCATCATGATTCTGCATCATAGGCTTCAAGCAGCCTGATTTAAAAAACTTCATTCATCTCAATTAAGTTAACTGCATAGACTGAGGCATATCCTGTAAGTAAAGAGTCTTTGAAGATGTCTTCCTTTAATTGAGTCACTTGATTCATCAGGCGTGCTTGAATGTCAGTAATGAGAGCATCAACTGTCAGGCTGTCAAGTGACTGATTTAATGAATTGAACATGCTGATACTGATTAGTTGAGATAAAGCATCTGAAATAATGTTTGTCTTGCCTATCTTATGCTGAATATTGAGGTGAAACTGTTGAAGATATTTACTGATGTGAATCAACTGTAGGTTCATCTTATCAATTAATGTTGTTGATGTCAGGCTTGACTGATGAATTATTTCTAGCATAATGAAATGATTTGTATAAACAATTGTAAGCTTCTCAGCTGATTTCAGCATGTGGTGAATCTTTTGTATCAGTCATATGAGGCCAGTGACTTTGAGCTCAGTTGATCAGTAGTGAGTCTCAGTGTTAGTTAAAGCCTTGTTAAGAAAAAGTATTAACTTCATGCCTTTTTGACCTGTGATCAAACCATGACTTTCCTTCATATAATAGACGTGAGCTTTGAACTTAAACTCTTTTGAAGTGTTCATGTCAGCATATAGCTGGCGCTTTGAGTCATAGTAAATAAGTATAATTAACTTAGTGAAGAGACTTTGCAGCTGATGAAAGTTGTTTAACTTAAAGGAAGTAAGCTCCTCAATAAAAGTTCTGTCAGTCATTGATTTGCAAGTGTTGCCTTCAACATTGTCAGGCTTTTCATTCATAAGTCTTTTTTCTGCTCAGTGTTTCTGTAAATCATGATTCAACCTCATTTTTTGTTCCTGCAGTAACTTTATGATGATGGCATAGTATAATATGTATTGACGTAGGTAGCTGATCATATTTAAGTATTTCTCAAGGGTGAAGAGCGTTCTGAGGAACTTTATATTGATAATAATAATGAGTTTATCTTCAGCAGTGGTGAGTCTCAAGGCATTGATGCATTGATTAAGCAGTTGAACTGTGAGATAGTTAAGAAAGAATTTCTTTAAAGAGAGGCATATTTCTTTCTTCATCAGAGACTTGAAGATCTTGTTTAAATGTTTTAAGTGATCTTGCAATGAGTTTGACTTCATGTATATAACAATATCATCAACGTATGCCCTGAAGAAATCATGATGTGATTGTAGTATTCAATTGATCATTCACTGAACATAAGCTGATGAATTTTTATAACTCATGACAACTACTTTAAATATTTCTTGATCATGATGTGAGGAGACTGTGAGCTTGTGATGATCCTGTGATTTAACTCACTATTGGTAGAAGAAAGAGGCACAATTCACTGTTGATATAAAGTCTGCCTCTTGTACAGCAGTGAGAATATCTCCTTGACTTAAGATTGAGTAAGCATCAGGCATTGTTATCTGATTCAAAGCTCAAATATTGACTACTACATGACCTTTTCATTCATTGAGAGTTGTCTTTCAGACCACAAAATAGAGGTATGTAAAGAGTGTAGATTAAGTTGTTCATATTATACAATCTTGCTCATGCAGCTTGTTAAAAGCTTCATCAATGACTTCATGATCCTTAGTGCTTAGTGGGTAAACCTTGACTTGTTCAGGCTTATAGAGTTCCTTTCAATTGTTTAAAAGTGATATTTTCATTCATTCATCCTCTGAGATGTCAGCAACATTGCTGTTATCCTCTCACAAACTTAAGTAACAGTTGATGACCTCACTCAAAGCTGTAGAAGCGGCCGTGATCTTATCATAAATTGTAACACTGTTTTGTAACTGCTGTTCTAGTTCAATGATAGCACTGAAGGTTATATAATAAGCGGTGATAGCAGTTAGTAAGGTATGAAAGGTAGATTTAACTTAGTTAATTAATGTAAAGGGACCTGTTTGAGGTAGTAAGTCAAGGCTTGCTAAAAAGCATTCATTCACTTCATACTCAACAATGCAGCTTAATCATGTATGACGTGATATGATCACAGCTTTGTCAGAAGTGTTTCAGACTTCAATGTTAATAAGAGTATGATTAATAATTAAGGTGTATGCATAAGCATCTGCTAACTTGCAATTCAGCTCAAATAAGAGATCTCAGTTGATAAGCAGTTCATGAAGAGGCTTGATTTAAATGATGATAAAGCTGTAAGCAGATATTGTCATCTGATCATTTAATAATAAGAGGCAGTTGATTTGATTCATGAGTGTAATAATGTTTAAATTCAGCTGAACATTTTCACAGCTTCCTATTATCACCTTTTGTTGAGATAGTAGAATGTTGATTTACTTCAGAACTAAGATATCAGTTCTGATGAGCACATTTGCCTTTAAATCATTGATGATGTGAATCTCATGACATATGATCACGGTTCTATCATGATCAGCTGAGAAGAAGAGGTTTAATTTCACATAATCTTCAACTGCATGTGAGCTTGAGTTTAAACTTTGAACTTTCATTGAAGAGGTCATCTTCTTGACTTTCACATTAAAGATGTGCTTCTTAAGAAAGTCTCAGTTGATTAAGCTGATGATATAATTAATATTTAAACATATGAAGATGATTTAATCATCTTAAGAGAGTCTTGCCTGAACTGTGATGTAGTGTCATCCTTGAAATCTGTATCCTTTGGCTGAAACATTCATGACGTTCAACTGAACTAGCTTTTCATTTGATTGAACTAAGCTATCAGGAGCTGCAGGATAAGCTGATTTAAGTTTTAAGCTTAAATCTTTAAACACCTTGATCAGATCATTGTTATGATCAGCTCATATGTGCTTATGAAAAGCATTATTTGAGCTGAAGGCTTCTGAGCAGCAGCAGCAATGATAAAAAGTCTGCTTGATTGCATGATTAACATCAACATCATCATTGACCTCAGAAGCTTCTTCATAAAAGACCTCATAAAAGGCCTGATTTTCTTCAATGATGTAATTCACTCAATTGTTTTCCTGCTCATATTGATCATTATTATAGTAGTCATTTTCATAGTCATTGAACTGATTAAACTGATCAGTCAGTTCACCATGATAAGCCCTAGGCTGTTGAGGGTAGTTAAGCTGATAAGATACATTAGAGGGCTGATAACTGTTGTCATTTCTTTGATTGTAAGATGACTGGTCAAGTCACTGACTCAGAGGCTCATGATACAAATTTGTAGATTCATTTTCACTTGTGAGTTGAAACAGCTGATGTGAAGTATAATCAGCTTGTGATGAGATCATAAGGTTTCACTACTGCATCAGATTAAACTGCTGGTTCTGAGTGAATGACATCAGATGAGGAACAAAGGAGGAAGATTATTGATTATAAATGAACAACATTAAATGAGGAACAAAAGAAGAAAAATCTTAATAAGTGATCTGATCAGGATGATCTGAAGTAGGAAAGAAGAACTGTTGATAAGAAGACTGATATGAAGATTGATATTAACCTTAACTAAGAAAATTAAAATGAAAATCATCATACTGACTGCTCTGAACACCTTTGAACTGAGGATCTTAATTATCATGCTCTCAGTCATGCTGATCACTCATGCATTATTTATCATGTTAATGCATGTCTCATTAAGTGTCCTTCTTAAGCTTTAGGTTCTGAATGAACTGATTAACTGTGATGATGTTGATAGGTGAGTTGACAAAAGCTTATAAATCAGTGATGATGTTCTGATAAGCAAAAGTCAGTTGATTTTCAACATTGTTGATATTAATTGACTTGACGTGACGCAGAATAATTTAAACATAGGTTGCAGGCTCTTGATGATTACATGTGTCAATCATGATGTATTTAATGAAGATGAGGCTCATGAGAGAAACTGCTGCAGATTTCTTAAACCTGTTCTTCAGAGCTTGACATCATTCTTCAACATCATTCTCATCATTTCAGAGGCCTATTCTTTCAAGATTTGAAAGCTCAGATATGTATCAGGTTAAAGCAGAACCTTGAAGACAAATGTTTAAGTTAACTTGAATTAATTAAACCCCTTTGATCATGATCATATCATGAATCCGCTCAATAAACAACATAACATTATGATAGTAGATGTTTTTATTAACAATAGTGATCTCACTGTCCCTGTGAGACTTATCAAGGTAAGGGTTGAATAGATCAATTTCATTCACTTTTTAATGAATGAATGATGCAGGTACAATCATGAATGTAGTGACAAAATTGATAAAATTTGTAGAAGCAGTTTCAGTCATGCTGTTTTTATTATTGCCTGCTTGTTGAATTATCATGACAGCTGTGACTGCTTAAGCTATTAAATTAATGAGCTTTTGTTGTTGAGTATTAATGAAACCTTGATCTTCTCTTATTCTTTAATCAGGAAAGCCTGCTCTTTCATTATTTATCATTTAATTGATGATATTTATTGAAGAGCTCTGACGTCTGGCTGTGTCAGTTTCACTTAAAGAAGTGATGGAATCAGCTGTTGAACTTGACAGTTCTCTGAAAACTGAGCTCATAAAGACTTAGCTGAAGAGGTGATTCAAGATCTCATTAAGTGCTTGATTTAAATCTCAGCGTAGACGTGACTTGTCAGTAGCTCACTCAGCAAGTCAGGTGAGAAGCTCTCTTGAGTTTAACTGAGTTTGACATTCAGTGTGATGTTTGAAGAGCTGGTTTGACTGAGTTCATCTGCATGTAGCTTGAGTTATAACTTGTTGTTTCAAGGCAGTGATATCTGAAGCTCAGGTATGCTCAGAATTAATGAAATTCTGAAGTTGAAAACACAAATTGATGATAACTGAGTTCAAAACAGAGGGAGCTGAACTGAAAGTCAACTTGATTGAACACTCATGAGGAGTTTTAGTGATGAAGTAGCTCAGCAGTTTGTTGATGACATGACTGCCTTGAACTTGACTAGGTGACTCAGAGACTCAGCTTGATGCTCATGAGAGGTTTAATGACAGTGAAGACCTGATTGACTCACTTATATGAACTGATACAAGGAGGCTTGATTCAATTAAGCAGTTTATGATGCTTAATTTGATGTTGTTATCAAATTGTTGAACTTGTTTCATATGTAATTGTAGAAAGAATTATTATTTTAGTAATGACACTGAAGCCTGTTATATATAAGCTAAACTACGCTAAACCTAACTAGGTAAACTAGAGAAGTTAGTATGACAGTGAAGTCATGATATAATCATAACATTAATCTTAAATCATGCTACTGAGTCACTGCTTAAACTCACGCATTATTATTAAACAAAAGGAAAAAGCTCCTCATCATTTAAAATCAACCTCAGCTGAACAGGCCCTGAATGAATCAACTGAATAACCTCTGAATGAATCAGCTGAACAGGCCCTGAATGAAACTTTAAATGAGTTAATTACTCATTATGTGAAAGCAGATGATTTCTGTCAGGAAATTTTAAACTTATTACAAATTAAGACAAGACATTTAACAAAGATCTCTCTCAGTGACTGCACTGAGGACAAAGGCTGACTGCTTTATTAAAAATGTGTATGAGTCTCAGGCATTAATAATGACCTGAATTAAAACAAATTACAACAATGATTGATTCAGAAAGCTCATGAACAGCTGATGATAAAACATATTAAACATCAAAAGACTTTAAAACTGTTCACACGCTCCTATTATTGACCTTGAATGAACTGAACAATAAGTTAATTTGTTCAAAATTGCCACATCTGCTGCTGAATGAAGAACATGAATGAGCAGTATCAAGAAGTCCTGAAATCACTTTTAATTTCAAGTCACTCATGACAAGATATTTCACTTGACTTGATTATCAAGTTACTTGAAAATGAAGGATTCAATACAATCCTGATAATCATTTACAGACTGATCAAGAAGAGACATTATATCTTTTCTTCAACAGATAAAAATGAGAGAACATTAATGAAATACATCACAAAGTTATTGCTTCAAAATGTATGAAGATTTCATGAGTTATCACAAACAATAACATCAGACTGCAGATCACAATTTATCACAGTACTGTGAAAACACTTTTGTGAACAACTTTAAATCAGATTAAAACCTTCAACTGCTTTTCATTCAGAGACAGACAGGCAGTCTGAAAATACAAATGTAAATATTAAATATTATCTTAAAGCATTCATGAACTATCAGCAAGATGACTGAACTAAATAATTATTAATGATTAAGTTTACAGTCAACAATGCAGATTCTGACTTCATTAAAGTTTCACTCTTCTTTGTGAATAAAGAATATCATTCTTGAATGAGCTTTAACCTTAAATGATTGATCACTCTGCTGTTGACAAGAGAATGAATTCTGAAGGAAAAAGCTGATTTCATAATGAATCATATGAAGGCTCTACATGTGATGTTATAAGACAACATGACAGTAGCACAACTTCAACAAGAAGATTTCATGAACAGAACTTAAATATTGACCTCAACATATAAAGTGAGAGACCTGATATGATTGTTAATGAAAAACATTTAAATGACTCACTTATTTAAAAAGCTGAATCACAAGAATGAAAAACCTTTTCAAATCAAGAAGAAAATATCAACTTAAACATATGAGCTTAAATTGCTTAAATCAATAAAGATACATCCTGTCTTTCACATCTTTTTACTACAACTCACTGTGAATGATCCTTTGCCTGAACAAATTGAGTCATCATCATCACTGATAATAACTGAACAGGCTGAACTGAAATGAGAAGTTGAACAAATTAACAATAACTGTTGATGAAAAAACAGACTACAGTACAGAGTGACATGAAAAAAGTACTCACTTAACAAGACCTGATACAACACTGATGAATTCAAACACTCACCTGAACTAAAAGAGGCGTTTCATGAGCAGTACTCAAATAAGCCGGCTGAGTCATCAAATACATCAACAACAAAGCAGAAAAGTAAATGATCAGCTCATGAAGCTCATTAAATAAAGAAGAAGATAATGTCAAGTTTGCATTTAAACATTAAATTAAATCAAATGATTTAAATGATGTACTAAACTGAATGACTGAACAGGTTAACACTGAATGACTGAATGAGTTAACAATGATTAAATTAATGAGTTTAACATGCACATAAAAACTTTAATCTTCATGCTCTTTCTTCCTTTTTGTCAGAACTATGTAGATTATGAATTAATGCATATGTTTAACAGCTGACATTTAGCTACAGAGAAGAATTTTAGTCTAAGAAGCAAAAAAAAGAAAGAGCATGAAGATCAAAGCTTTCATATGCATGTTAAACTCATTAATCTAAATTGCTGCTAACTCATTCAGTCATTCAGCGCTAACTCATTCAGTCATTCAGCATTAACTCATTCAGTTGTTCAATTCAGTACATCATTCAGATCATTTAAATTATTTAATTTAATTCAATGTTTAAGCATAAACTTGACACTACTTTTCTCTTTATTTAATGAGCTTCATGAACTGATTATTTACTTTTCTGCTTTGTCATTAATGTATTCAGTGATTTAACTGACTTATCTGAGTACCTTTCATGAAATGCCTGCTTCAGTTTAAGTGAGTGTTTGAATTCATCAGTGTTATATCAGGTCTTATTAAATGAATATTTTTTTCATGTCACTCTGTACTGTAGTCTGTTTCTTCATTAATGACTGTCATTAATTTGTTCAACTTCTCATTTCAGTTCAGCCTGTTCAGTTATTACTGATGACGGTGATGACTCAATTTGACCAGGCAAAGGATCATTCACAGTGAGTTGTAATAAAAAGATGTGAAAAACAAAGTGTATTTTCATTGACTTAAGCAGTTTAAGTTTATATGCTTAAGCTGATACTTTCTTCTTGATTTAAAAAGGTTCTTCATTCTTGTGATTCAGCTTTTTGAACAAGTGAGTCATTTAAATGTTCTTTATAAACAATCATATCAGGTCTTTCACTTGATATGTTGAGGTTAATATTTAAGTTCAGTTTATGAAGTCTTTCTGCTGAAGTTGTGCTGCTGTCATGTTCTCTTGTAACATCACATGTAAAGCTTTCATATGATTCATTATGAAATCAGCTTTTTTCTTCAGAATTCATTCTCTTGTCAGCAGCAGTGAGGTGATCAATCATTCAAGGTTGAAGCTCATTCAGAGGTGATATTCCTTATTCACAAAGAATGATGAAACTTTGATAAAGTCAGAATCTGCATTGTTGACTGTAAACTCAATCATTGACAATCATTTTGCTCAGTCATCTTGCTGATAGTTCACAAATACTTTAAGATATTGTTTAATATTTACATTTGCATTTTCAGACTGCTCATCTGTCTCTGAATGAAAAGCGGTTGAAGGTTTCAATCTGATTCAAAGTCATTCACATAGGTACTTTTAAAGTAATGTCACAAATTGTGATCCTCAGTCTGATGTAATTGTCTGTGATAATTCATGAAATCTTCATACATTTTGAAGTAAGAGTTCAGTAATATATTCAACTGACATTCTCTCATTCTTATTTATTAAACAAGAGATATAATGTCTCTTCTTGATTAATCTGCAAATGATTGTCAGGATTGTGTTGAACCCTTCACTTTCAAGTAACTCAATAATCAAATTGAGTGAAATATCTTGTCATGAATGACTTGAAATTAAAAGTGATTTCAGAGCTCCTTAATACTGCTTATTCATGTTCTTTGTTCAGCAGCAGATGTGACAATTTGAACAAAATGATTAACTGTTCAATTCATTCAGAGTCAGTAGTAAGAGTGTGCAAGCAGTTTTAAAGTTTTTCAGTGTTTAATATGTTTTATCATCAGCTGTTCATGAGCTTCCTGAATCAATCATCATCATAATTTATTTTAATTTAAATCATTATTAACTTCTGAGACTCATACCTGTTCCTGATACAGTAATTGATCATTTGAATCCTCAGTATAATCATTAAGAGAGATTTTGATTGAATGTCTTGCTCTGATTCATAATAAATTTAGAATTTCCTGGCAGAAATCATCTGCTTTCACATAATGAGTAATCAACTCATTTAAAGTCTTGTTCAAGACCTGTTCACCTGATTTGTTTAAAGTTTGTTCAGTTGATTCATTCAGGGTCTGTTCAGCTGATTTATTCAATGTCTGTTTGACTGATTTTAAAAGATGAGGAGCTCTTTTCTTTTGTTTAATAATAATGCATAAGTTTAAGCAGTGACTCAGTAGCATGATTTGAGATTAATATTGTAATCACTCATTATTTTTATTCTTCTTTAGTTGATCACCTGAGTGTTTAGTGAGTGCATTCACCTTTTCATTTTCTTTGTCAGTTCAGTAAGTGATTATAAAGTTAAATTATGAGAGGAATTCAGCTCATCTGACTTGTCTGCAAGTTAATTTCTTGATTATTATAAAGTACTTCAGGACTTTATGATCTGTTAAGATTTAAATCAGATCCTCTGTTCCTGTCAGTTCAATGCATTATTCTTTTAAACTTTAAATGATGATCAACAATTCTTTGTCATAAATCTCATAATTACATTCAGCTGATATGAGTTTCTTAGAGAAAAATGTCACTGAATGTAATAATTTTTAATCATCTTTCTGAGATAATACTCCTGTGAATATTAGATCAGATGAGTCACATTTAAGATAACATGTTCAGATTCAGTTGAAGCATTGTAATACTGACATGTTAATCAGTTGATTCTTTAGTTCACTAAACACTTGAAGACATTATTTAATTTATATATTAAAAAGTATATTCTTGCCTGTCAGTCTGATTAAAGATTTTGTGATTTTAGAATATCCCTTTATGAATCATCAGTAAAAGTTACAAAAATTTAAGAATGCCTGCAGCTGTTTTAAGTTGATCAGTATCTCTCAAGTCTTAATGATTGTGATCTTTTTAAAGTTCACTCAGATGTCATGACGTTTTATGATTAATTTTAAGTATTGAGTTTCAATCTTGTGAAAATCACACTTCTTGATTTCAGCTTGTAAATTTGCCTTCCTCAGTCATTTTAGAACAGTTTAAACATGAGTTCAGTGTTCAGACAGAGACTCTGAATAGATCAGGATATTATTCAAATATGTTATATAACATGTGTTCAATAAATTAAATAGTATGTCATTAATAAAATGCTGAAAGGTGACTGATCTGTTAATGAGTCTGAAAGGCAAGATCTTATATTTGTAAAAATCATGCCTTGTTTGAAAGGTTGTCAGATCTTCAGATTCAGAATTCATTCATATGCAGTGAAATGCCTGTTGTATATTAATCTTGATGAAGTATTTTGTCTTTGAAATCTGAGTCAGAGTTTCCTCAATTAAAGACAATGAATATCAGTCTTTCTTCATAATTGAATTCAGCTTTCAGTAGTCAATGCACAGTCATAAAGACTCATCTTTCTTTCATATAAACAGAATTGATGAAGTTACTGATGATTAACTGACTTTTATGAAGCTTTTTTGCAAGTTATCTTTTATGTAGTTCTTCATCACTACCAGTTCTTCATGTGACATGTTGTAGAGAGATGTGTACTTTAGCTTTTGCTCATCCTTTAAGACAATCTTGTGATCATAGAGTTAATGCAGAGGGAGTTCATTTGCAGCCTTTTTAAAGAAGACATCAATCAAATCATGATATTCAGAAGGGAGAATCACTTTGATATTTAATTCACTTAACTTTAATTCAAAGTTTAATGCTTCCTCAATCTGTTGAATAAAGATAATAAAGATTTCATTGTCTTTCTTTATATTCAATGTGAAGGGTGCTGCATCAATCATCTTGATATTAACTGCATGTGAGGGGTTATTACTCTTTGATGCAGAGGCTGATTTGAGATCTGCTTTTGTGATGAATTTCTTCAGGATCTAATAAGGTTTCAGTGATTCAAGATTAATTGTTTAATTCATTCATTCATTCAATGTTCAGTCCTTCAGTTCAGTTTGTTCATTTTATTCAGTTCATTCATTTGTTCAGTTCTTCAGTTCAGTTCATTCATTCATTCAGTTGTTCAGTTGTTCAGTTTATTCATTCAGTGAGAAAATCACTACCTGGTTCACAGGGTTGATTAAAATTCAGATGTGATTCATTTAAGAGAATCTCAGTATAATGTTGAGATCTTTCATGTTTACAATCATCATGAGGGTGAGTCACTGAGAATGACTGCAGACCTTCATAATTGAATAAATCATGTGTATAACTCATCTCACTGTCTTCTTCTGAAAATCATGTAAGGTTCAGAGCTTTGACAATAATACTGCTTTAATTTCAGATCATTCAATCAGAGTCTTTGTCAAGTTAGCATTAATGAATGCATATTCAATTGACTCAATATCAAGTAAAGCCTTGACTTGTAGCTTAATCTCATTCAGAGTGAGCTTGCAATTCACTTTGAATGATGTTCAGGTGAACAGAACATCTTCATTAATTATCAACATTAATATCATAAGAGAATTATCATTATTCTCTATCATGACTTTAATAGAGAAACGTCTTTTCCTGAATTTAATTCAAAATTGAAATCAAAATTGAATATGATTCATTGCATATGTTTTAATGCTGAAGTTTCTTTCTTTTTGTTCTTGTTTAAACAGTTTAAGGCAAGGTGCTTCTGTTCATTGTATTTAAAATAATATTCTTTCTTTATCTGTTGTTCTTTGATGATGTCTGAGTGTGATGTTCAGTTCAGTATTCAGGGAACTGACTCAGTGATCATTTGAGTAATTGATTTTAAGATCTTAATGAAATGTTCAGTCCTTGTGTGAGTTTGACTTGTGAAGGAGGATGTTTAATTCAGTTAAGATTTAATGATTTTCTTTGCATCAAGCAGTCATAAGGTCTGATTGATTCACTGACAGTGTTTAATGAGTTCATAAAGGTCTTCAGGTCTGTCATCATTAATGTTTAATTATCATTGAATGATGTTGTTCACCTTGTTCAGAAGTTCTCTTATTCAGTATAAATTAAGAAACTCATTCAGTTCAGTAACATATCACTGAAAATCAGCTCAAAAGGATGAGAAATCTTTGAATTCTTAATAAAGCTTATGAAATTCATTAATGATGATACATTTTTAATCTGAGTCTCTGTAGATCTGAGTCAAATGTTTTAGCAGTTCATTAATGTTTAAATAAGCTGTTCAGGATGTTGAATTTATTTGAGACCTTATGTGCTTGACAGAGTCACCCTCAACTCTTGTTTTTACATATGTTATTTTCATCTATTCAGTGAAATATTATTCATTCATTATTAATAGATAGTTTCTGATCTTCATTACTCATTCATCATATTTTGAATGATCACTGAAGAACATCAGTGAATCAAGAAGCTTTAATAATCTGAAGTTGAATAATTCTTCAACTGTGAGTTAAGGGAAATCAGGTCAGAGGGTGCTTGTGAAGATAATCATGATTTATTGTTCAAAGTATGTTATCACATCAGCTTATTCAGTGACTTTCTTCTTCAATTCTCTGTTCTTGTCTTTTATTTTTTCATAGTCTGTTTGTAGTTCTTCATGTGCCTTTATAATGATGTTGATTTCATTCAGGGACTGCTCATGATCAGTGATCAGTTGTCAAAGAGCAGTCATTGCTTTGAAGAAATGTTCTTGTAAAAAGTTAATCAAAGTCTCTGCAGTCAGAGTGATCAAGATCTGATTAATCAAGTTTTCATTTAAGGTGAATTGTTCATTATTTGTAAAAGTCAACAAAGACTCTCTGATTCATGAGTAAACTTCATTATCAGTTTCTTTAATCATCATGATTGATTTCTGATTCTGATTTTAATTTTGATTTTGATTTTGATTTTGATTCTGATTCTGGTTCTGAATTCTGATTCTGAATTCATTCAGGGTGCCTCACGGCAGGAAATAAAGAGAGAGATTAAAATAATGTCAAGACTATGCAGATTATGAATTAATGCATGTGTTTAACAATTGACATTTAACTACAAAGAAGAATTCTAGTCTAAGGAGCAAAAGGAAGAAAGAGCATGAAGATTAAAATCTTCATGTACATGTTAAACTCATTAATTTAAATCATCACTAACTTATTCAGTCATTCAGCGCTAACTTATTCAGTCATTCAGTTCAGTACATCATTCAGATTGTTCAGATCATTCAGTTCAATTTAACATTTAAGTGTAAATCTGACACTTTTGCTCCTTAAACTAAAATTCTTCTCTGTAGCTAAATGTCAGCTGTTAAAACACATGCATTAATTCATAATCTGCATAGTCTTGACAGAACTGAAATGAGAAGTTAAACAGATTAATAATAATCATTGATGAAAAAACAGATTACAATATAAAATGACATGAAAAAAATACTCACCTGACAAAATCTGATACAACATTAACAGATTTGAACACTCACCTGAACTGAAAGAGGCATTTCATGAGAGGTACTCAAATAAGTCAGCTGAGTCACTGAATAAATTAATGACAAAGCAAAAAAGTAGATGATCAGCTCATGAAGTTCATTAAATAAAGAAAAAGGTAGTGTCAAGTTTACATCTGAATATTAAACTGAATTAAATAATCTGAATGATGTATCAAACTGAATGACTGAACAGGTTAACAGTGATTAAATTAATGAACTTAATGTGCACATAAAGATTTTAATCTTCATGCTCTTTCTTCCTTTTGCTCAGTAACAGGTGGTGTCATAATGACAGAGATAATACAATTATTCAATGAATTATATCAAGGTACAATCAATCACGTCACTGATATGATTATACCACTGATCACATGTAGACTTGAATAGGACTGGAGGTTGTAAACTTATGAAATTGCATTTAATATATGAGTTGAGCATGAGCTTCTAACTATGAATCTACCTGTGATTATATAAAACTTTAAGAGACTCATGTGTAATCATACTGCTTAATGTGTGTAACTTCTCTGCTCAGGGTGCTCATGCTCTGAGCATCATGAGTGATCAGGTGCTCAAGGTGCTCATGTTTTAAACATCATGAGCAGTATCACATGTACACTTATGCATGTATCAATTAAGTGCTCAGGGTGCTCATGCTCTGAGCATCATGAGCAGTACTGCATGTACGCCTGCTACACATACCAATCAGGTACCATCTAGCAGGAGGTGTAATATTAACTTTTCTCTCAACATTTTTATTCTTGAAAACTCAACCTTACTCATGTCTTCATTTGATATCAGAAAGAAGAAGTCATCTACTTCTCATTGTTCTCATTTGACTGATTCAATCACTGAAAATGAGAGGATTATCATGTGAACATGTGATTGCTGCTTGATCAGTGGCAAGGAGTGCAAGATGTTAAATGATTATAATAAATGTGACATCTGCATTCAGCTGAGCATCTCTTGTGACTTGTTCATCTCTTCAGAGGAGATCAATAAGGTGAGTGCAGAGATTCATCATCTGAAAAAGAAAAAGGATGTCATCATGACACAAAAGCAAGAAATATAAATGAAGAAAGAAAGACTTCACAAACAGATCATTTTTCTGAGGAAGAAATAATCAGACTTGATCTGTACTGAACTTCAGAACATTGAAGAGCTGAAGATGAATGAGTGCATGACT
The DNA here is from genome assembly GCA_000611775.1 of Umbilicaria muhlenbergii. Classification (NCBI taxonomy): domain Eukaryota; kingdom Fungi; phylum Ascomycota; class Lecanoromycetes; order Umbilicariales; family Umbilicariaceae; genus Umbilicaria; species Umbilicaria muhlenbergii. The sequence goes on from KK106986.1 coordinate 1,492,157, forward strand.
GCTGTAACTGTTGATCCTTTTAACAGGCCTTCACTCAACTTCCTTGCATTTAAGGTTTTCAACTTCAGTGACATGAATTGACTTTCTGCAGGTTTCTTTGATGGAACTGACACAGTTTCATCACACAATGAGTAAGATTTTCTTCTGATTCTCATGTGTTTCCTTCACTGTTGTATCCTTTTCATTTGATCAAATAGTGTGACTCATCATTTATATCTTGCTGATTTAGAATTTCTTCTACCTTGAATTCTGCATCTTGACTTTTCAGGTCAATCTCTGATGAATTTTCTTGTATTGATGTTTTCAGGTCTGCTGATTCAAGTAGTGATACATGAAATACTGAGTGTATTTGCATAGTGAGTGAAAGCTTAAGCTCATAGTTGATGCTTCTCTTAGTTTTAGCAATTTAAAAAGATCTCAACTTCATGTGATTCAATTTGTTGCTAAGTCACTTTGTTTTAATGTTGTGACACAGAAGATATACTTTATTCTTCTCTTTAAAAGTAGATCTCTTATCTCTCTTTTTATTATAATATACTGTTGATCTTTCTGAGGTGAATTTAATATTCTTTTACAGCATTTCATGCAGATTCTTGAGGTGATTCACTTGTACTCTTGCTCATTATATTATTATTACTAGTCCCCTGACCTCATTCATAACTGAGTTGAAACTGTAATTGATGTAAAATGATGATACTTCAGTTGTTTCTGTTGCTGCTGAATTATATATTAACTGAGTTATCAGTAAGAGTTCTACTCAATTAGTTTGCTGATAATTAACATAACACTGTAGGTACTGCTTCATAATCTGATTGAGTCATTCAGTCTGTTCATTCATCTGAGGATGATATGATGTTGATAACTTGTGATGAATCCTCAACTGATTCATTAATGATTTTCAGAACTTGAAGATGAAGAGTTTGTCTTTATCAGAGATTATCTCTTTCAGCAGTTCATGATTGACTGTTATAATTCTTAAAAACATATATGTGAGTTTCTCTGCTGATGATGCTTCATTATAAGGTATGAAGTATCTTCAGCAGTTCATGATTGACTGTTATAATTCTTAAAAACATATATGTGAGTTTCTCTGCTGATGATGCTTCATTATAAGGTATGAAGTATCTGTACTTCATAAGTCTGTCAGTGATAATTAATATTAAATCATAAACTGCTTTCATCAGGGGTTCTTTCAACTTTGATAATTTAATCACAAAGTTTAATGTGATGCTTGCTCATGATCTCAGTGATGTCTTTAATGACTTGAGTAAACTGTATGACTTATGTTGATCTGTTTTACTTCTTCAGCAGATGTTGTACTTCTGAATGATTTTTTCAATTTTCTTTCTCATGTATGAGAAGTAATATGTTCTTGTGAGTCATTTCACTGTTTTGTTAATTCCCTGATGACTGTGTGTCTTGTTGAAATGACTTTCCTCTATTAGCTTTCATTGAAGATTAACAGGAACATAGATTAAGTCTTAAAAAAGTAATAAATCTTTCTCCTTTTTGAAGCTTTCATGATTTTTAATATTCTGAAGAACCTGTTGTGTTAACTTGTTGTTCTTCAATGTTTTTTGAATCTCATTTTCAAAAACATCATTCTTTACTTATATGATGAGGTTGAACTGTCTGTTGAATGACATGTTCTCTTGCTCATCCTCTTGAAGAATAACATGACTGATGACTGACTTATCTTGTAAATAATCAGCTCATCAACTGAGAGTATTCACTTTGATGTTCTCTGATTTTTTTTAATAATGAATTCTGAAATTGTACTGTGACAATTCTTCTGATCAATGCACTTGTCTTTGATTTAAGACTTTCATTGTCATGAAATATAACAGATTCTTATGATCTGAGTATATCTGAACCTCATGTTTAAGTCCTTCTAGATACACATGTCATTGCTTAAATGCATCAACAATAATTAATAGCTCCTTGTCATGTATCTTGTAGCTCATTTCAGCGCTTGAAAACTTTCTCAAATAAAAAGCTACTGACTGTAAACATCTCTTATCATTTAACTGATTGATACATGCTTTTATAACTTCATCTGACATGTTTATCTTGAGCGTAATAAGCTTCTCAGGGTTGAAACTCATGAGAATGAGTTGAGAAGTGAATTTTTTCTTCAATTCATCAAAGGCTTTCTGTGCTTCAGGAGATCACTTAAATTTCTGATCTTTTCTAATCAACTCTGTTAGAGGTGATGTGATTTTTGAATACTTCTCAATAAACTTTTTATAAAAGTTCATGAACTCAAGGAAGAACTGTACTTCCTTGATGTTCTTCAGTATTGATCATTCAATCACAGATCATATCTTCTTAAAGTTTATTCATAACTCTTCTGATGTTACAATGAAGCCTAAGAAGTGTACTTCCTTGAAATAAAAAAGACTCTTCTCAAGCTTTACCTGCAATCCTGCATTCTGAAGTGCTTGTAGAATTTTATGAACATGCTGAATGTGCTGCTCCTTTGTCTTGAAGTAGATCAGTATGTCATCAAGGTATATAATCATGAACTGATTCAAGTATTCTCTTAGTACATTATTGATAAAAGCCTGAAATGTTGCTGACGCGTTTGTTAATTCAAAAGGCATTACTAAATACTCATAAAGTTCAAATCTTGTTTAAAACACAGTTTTTCATTCATCTCCTTCTTTAATATGAATCTGGTTGAAAGCTCCTGAAATATTAAACTTAATAAATCATTATGCTTCCTGAAACTGATCCTGCAGTTCTGAAATAAGCAGCAAGGGGTAACTGTTCTTGACAGTAATATTGTTCAATGCTCAGTAGTTAATGCATAACCTGAGTGAATCATCTGACTTTGATACAAACAGTATTGAATATTCAGCTGAAGATTATGATTCTCATATGAATCCTTTTCATAAGTTCTTCTCTAAGTATTCTCGCAAAGCATTTAACTTTTGAGGTGACAATGAGTAAATAAGTTGCTTCATTGAAGTACAATCTTTCATGATCTTGATTTCATGATTTTATTCTTAATGTTTCAGTAAGACGTCCTGATTCTTTACAGCTGTAAACAATTCCTCAAAGTCTTTATATTCTTTAGAGATAAATAACTTAATAATAAAGTTTCAGTCATCTTCAACTCACCTGCTTCACAGTATCTTTGCATTAAGATTCTTCAGTTTCTCATGCATCTCTTCTGCTGACATAGTGAAGATCTTCACACCTTCAGGTGAGTTCAGGACTGAATATAATTTATTAAGATTATCATCTTTAACAAAGTATATCTCATTTTCAGCTCAATCAATCATTGAATTGATCACTTGAAGTCATGATATTCTTAAAACTATATCACTTCCTGATTGCTTCATTATATTGAATTGAATCTTTTCTCAATGTTGACTTAAACGCATGAGCGTGAGAACTGTCTCTCAGTTTACTCATTCATTGTTATGTTTTATAAAAGTCTCATTGAACTCTTGAAGTTTAAAGAAATTCTGCTTCACCTGTGTTCAGATTACATGTTTCACAGCAAATTCTGAGTTCATGAAGTTCCCTGTACAGTCACTGTCTATTAGCAGTCAGGCTGACTGATCATTAACTTTAATTTAAACATGAAAGTTGCTCATGTCTTCTTGTGCTGCAGCAGTGAACTCTCTTTTTCATTCACTATCTGAAGGTTTTAAAGTAAACATCTTCAAAGGCCTCTGATCTAAAGGGCCTCTTAGTTTTTTAAATTAAAAGAGAAGAACTTTAAGTTCTTCTCTACATACTTAAAGTCTTTCAGATTCATCTTCTGAGCTGAATGCTTATTCAGATCTTTTTTGAAGTATTTATTTCAAAGTTCTCATACTCTCATGTGAAGTTCTTATGAGATGTGTGCTCTGTTAAAGGTAACATATTCTCCTCTGATGATGAACTGAGAATCTTTCAGTGATGTCTCTTTGATTATATCTTGATAATTGATTTCTTTGTGATCTTGTCTTTGTGTAAATGCATCTTGAATAATGTAAAAAATCTGTTTCTTTATCTCTTTTATCTGCTTCATGTACTCCTCTTTCTTGCTGAGGGCATTGAGTATTTCAGTATATGTTTAAATTCACTTTTCTTCATGAGTAGACAATTATTCATCATTGTCTTCTTTCATAAGCTCTTCAGAGTCTTTAAAATCTGTTACTTTCATGAAGTTTTCCTCCTCACTAAATGAGGGTATCATATCATCACTGTTAATGTAATTATCTTCTTAGTTGAACTGCTCTCATTTGACTTGATGTTCTTCCACGTCTGTGACAGAGTCTCAGTGAGAGGTTGCAGCATATTTTTTTGTCTTCTTTAATTAACATGAAAATCATTCAGAGCTGTCTTTATCACTCTGATGAACTACACAGTTGTCATCATAATAAGTTGTTCAAGACATAGCATTATGCTGAACTGATTTCTTCAGTGTCAGCTTTTTTAACACAGCTGCATATGTCTTCTTCTTTGATGAAAAGGCTTTTGTTGAGACTCAACAGTTGCATGTGAAATGTCTTAATTTTTCACAGTTATAACAGTTTCCTCTGACTCTGATATTCTTTAATACTTGCTTGATCTCTCTCTGAAATTGATTCCTTCAGAAGATCACATTGATTTTCATCAGCTGAGAGCTGTAATAAGATTGATTATTATACTGAGTGCTTTTGTGAGGTTTATTCATCTTCAGTGATATGTAATTCTTCTGACTCTTTTCCATGAATCTTTCATACATGTGATTGTTGATGATGACTGACTTTTCAATCATCTTAACTAAGGTACTTGATCATTCTGATTAAAAGATTTCATCTTTAATGAAGTCCTTCAAGCTCTTGTAATACTGCACAGTCAAGGCAGTGTCATCTCAGTTCATATACATGACATGTCTCTGAAAATTGACTGTGTATGTCATGACAGCTTTTTTCTGCATAATGTTGCAGATTTCTCACTCTGCAGTTCTTTTCTGATTAATAATTTTAAACATGATTCTTATCTGCTTCTTGAACTTCTTTAAATTAATGAAGATTTTATTCATCTCATCATCATGATCCTTCTTCTCATTTTTCATATAATCTCAGAGGGTCAGTTTAAATCAATTAAGGACATCAGATCTCAAGTAAAAAGATGCATACAACACTTTGTCAGCTTTCTTTTTGAACATGATGTGATTGAGATGAATGTAAGTATCAAGTTGAATGAGGAATGAACTCAGCATCCTTCATTTCTTTAAGAACTTGTCTGATGATGAGATCTTAATCTTTATCCTTGATGACATCAGACTTTCAATGACTGATGAGTCACAGCTGAAGGTTGTCATCCTTGTGAAAAACTCATGAGTCACAGTTCATTTCATGACTGATATCTTAATGATGATGCTTAAAGTGTAACAGGTGATGTCATAGTGACAGAGATAATATAATCATTCAATAAACTATATCAAGGTACAATCAATCATGTTGCTGATATGACTATACCACTGATCACATGTAGACTCAGATAAGACTGAAGGTTGTAGACTTATGAGATTGCATTTGATACATGAGTTGAGCATGAGCTCCTAACTATGAATCTACCTGTGATTATATAGAACTTTAAAAGACTCATGTGTAATTGTACTGCTTGATGTGTGTAACCTTCCTGCTCAGGGTGCTCATGCTCTGAGCATCATGAGTGATCAGGTGCTTGAGGTGCTCATGCTCTGAGTGTCATGAGCAGTACCACATGTACGCCTATGCATGTACCAACCAAGTGCTCAGGGTGCTCATGCCCTGAGCATCATGAGCAGTACTGCATGTACGCCTGCTACGCGTACCAACCAGGTACCGTCTAGCGGGAGGTGTAACATGCTCCTTAGACTAGAATTCTTCTCTGTAGTTAAATGCTAACTGTTAAAACACATGCATTGATTCATAATCTGCATAGTCTTGACAGTATTATTTTATCTGAAGATCCTTCATTCATAAAGTTCACTTCACTGATAACAGAAGAAATAAATAATATTTTATCATTATTTTGTTAATTCTTTATCATCATATCTTATTTTGCTTTAAAAGTTTAACCTTAATTTATCATTATATTTAAAGTGATTATTTAATTAGTACTTTTTATTATTATAACTGCATTATTAAGTTCATAATAAGAAATGCTATAACTTCATGATTTACTTAAATCACAATATGAATGTTCTCCTTAAGGATATTTCTTAGATTTATGATTAAGGTATGAGTGTTGAATGTATACAAATTGATAAAGGATTGTCGTTGTACTTGTAACAGTGATGAACTGGTTCAAAGACTGAATGCTTATCGGAAACTACCAAAGCTCAGTGGGTAAATCAAACTACAGTCTCTGCGCTCTCGCCTTCAGCAACCACTGGAACATTCAAACCTCGGTCCGGACTTTGCAAGACTAGCTGCTCATGACGCCTTGCTTTGAAAAAATCGCTCACTGCCCTAATCAGAATAAACCATCCAACAATCATTAACAGATATGCAAGCCACTCGCTGCTTGCGATGCTCGAGACACCACTCCCAGAAGTTCCACCGTCAACTCCACCCTGAGAATTACCCATGGCGGCAACCGCTGCGGCCGCTGAGTCGGGATTGAAATTATGACTATTAGGATCTGGCGGCTCTCCATACTGTGGTTCGGTTTCGCTCGGTGTGCTCAAGCCAGATCCTTTCATGTAGAAACCATATTGTATAAGAGTGATGCCAAGGCCGGCGCGGGATCCGTTTTTCGCGGCATGTGTTGTGTGTAGGAGGTATGTGAGAAGGAAACCGACAAGCTGGAACGACATCGAAATCATACCGTTCCACACAAAGGAAAAAAGCGAGCCGACTGGAAGGCCGTCAACGTAGACTTCATCGGACACCATGCCTGGGGCGAGGATGGTGGTCTCCCAATAAGGCGGGGTTGCGTCGGCTGCCGCTTGTTCGTATGACTGTGTAATGCATTAGTACATCCTGCAGGACCGAGGGACGCCGTTTGATTAGTCGCTCACCGGTGGCAACTCCTCAGTCTTCTCACCACGTTCGGGCTTTGCGTTCAGATTGGCAAAGACGCCATCGTTAGCAGACGAAAAGGTAGAAAACGGGACACCGCTTCCATAAGCTCTTCCTGTGACAGCAACAGCCGGCACTAGCGCTGGCTGTTGCGGGAAAACTGGTAATGTGGTCACCGTTCTTTGTGGACCGGGAGGTCTTGGCCCATTCTGAACGTTTCCGCCGTGGGTATCATCTTGCGGTGCGATGCGGCGAATCAGATTCTGCCGATCATCACCACCATCTTCGCCATCGCTCTCGGAAGCCTCGCCGTCATCGAAGGTATCTGCCAGTGTCCTGTCTGCTTCTGATGCAAGTGGATCATGGGATAAGAGAAGATGTCGTGCTGCTGGCGATGATGCTCGCGAGCGAAACGAAGGCGGAGGGGATGCCGGAATAGAGGCGTGGTGAGGATCTCCGACAACTGTCGTCGAGGCATTATCCTCGTCGTTGGCTGAAGCCTGATATCCCATAATCAGCAGCGGCATCTAGTGGGCTTATTGCAAGGAGACACGGAAAGGAGACATGCCCGCTCATAGCGCTGTGAGCCCATGGTGAGCCCGGCGCCAAGGGCCAGTTCGTGCAAGTGGCGGACACACGTTCAATGAACAGGCAGGCGAAAAACTGTTACGGTAGTAATATTTGTGAGCGACGTCGTTGTGTTGTACCGGAGTATTGGTGACTGATGCTTGCTGATGGGATGGGATGTGATGTGATGATTTAAGAAGGAGGCTGCCGTCCCACAGTGCAATGGTTTCTCGCCGCTGCCGCCCCAGTTGGCATTCGTTGTTGCATCTCGCCTTCGGCGCCGCAAAGCTTGGCACGCTAAGCCACTTACAGGACGTCATTGGCACTTTGCACTCGCACTCCATACTCGCACCTTTGGAGACCCGTCATCACACCGGAATATGATGTCCAAATCAGTAAGGGCCGAGGGAAACACGTCGTTTCTTGTCAAAGCGCTAATCTGTCGTTGTAGGTTGCGTTCAAACACTACCAACGTGCCCTAGCACAATGGCCTGTCGACCTCTTGCGCCCCGAGGTCTCTTTCCAGAAAGCCATGCGCCGGAGGATTGATAAACGCTTCCACCCATCGACTACCCGCCCACAAGATAATGTGGTTGCCAACGGGGCTCTAGCAACCGTGCCGGCGGCACCCAGGTTTGACGAAAAAGCCGAGCTGGAACAAGCCAATGTCCTGTATTCTTTCTTGGAGAATAGATACACCAAGAAGGTGCGCATGGGATGTGCAAGCGGGACTGTGGCTTGCAAGTTGCTTATGTTGACACGGAAACGCTTGCAGTATCCAATAACTGACCATCTCACCAAACCGGCGTCCAACCCCTCCTATTACGAAGATCTAATGGCAGAGCTACAAGAAGCACCACAGAGATCTTGGTTGAGTAGCATGATAAACAAATGGAAGGGGTTTCTTCGATTCTCATAATGAATCGTCTTCTGGAGGGGAGCGGTGACGCTGTTCCGGGCTGGTGATATTGTTTCCCACGGAATTCGGTGCATAGGATTTACATGGACGAAGAAGCTTGTAGAAGCATGGATGGACATTTAGGGGCCATAGAGGAGGACTCGTGAACGTGGCACTGCAGCGGCTTCGGAAGGATAGCTACGTACTGGCTTCATCACTCAGAAAGAACTTGGGCACCTGCCAGGCTTCGCCGTTCCCAAAGGGCTGATCCACTTGAGGTAGTACTCCATGGTCACGTGATATTACATGTACGCTCCTGTGGTATTTATCGCTTATACATGCTGTTAGCATATGAATTATTGACATTTTGTCTGGTTGACCTTTTTGGTTATGTTGTTGAGGTGGCTAAACAGCACCTTTCAAACACACTCGAACGACGGTCTTTTCTGAGCTGTCTCTGGGATACATCTGCATGTCGATAGCATACAGCAAGGTGAAACAGCTTAAGAAATGATGAGTAGGCATGACTTGAATCGGGGTCACCCTCGTCGCCGAGAAGGTGCTTAGCAACAATGCCTACTTTGTCTGCACTTCGTATACTGTCCCCAAACATGCGATCCAGCTCTGGGTCACTGCTACGCAAGTTCAGAATCAGATTAAGATATCTTTCGAATCTGCCTTGCAACACCTTTCGGAAGAGCTGGCCTATACACGGCAGGATGAGTCCGAACTCCGAAATCTAGCGGCCTCATCTCGAGGACAAGTGTAATCCTGTGGAACTTGCGACCTTCACCGGAACAACGTCCGCTGTAGATGATCCAATCATATAATGTGACACCTGACAGCCTGTGTTAATCGTACCCAACATGAAGCTGTGTTCATACAGTATTTCACAACAGAGACACGTGATGATGATAATGATGATGAAGCTATACTTCGTGCTGTTGCTTGCTGAGTCCTAATTTACTCAGAAGACGCCCAGCACTTTCTAGTCAGAAGACAGTACGAAGCCCTCCAATGGGCGCCATCATTTCTGAAGCAACCAAGACCACCATATTGTTGAGGTAGCTAGCACCTGAGAACGCTTTCTCTGCAGTTTTTCCAGCAGCATCTTCGCACGTCAAGGAGTGGAGAAGAACCCCAGCGTAGCGCAACCGGTGGACCATCGCTTGCCTGATGCTCACCTACCACGAGACAATTACTCTATGGAGCCTTCGAACAATGGCTAATTACTGGCACCAGAAGGGTTCGGATGCACGACACTGCCCGATACATAGGGTAATCACAGGTCGCCGTTGAAGTAGACGGGGGATTCGAGGCTCAAATAGTACATGCTCGTGCATTGCCTTGGCTCGACAGACGCCCGAGCTTGATGTTGGTGTCACCTTGGCAACGATACCGAAGGCCGAGATGCCTTAGCTGAAGTACAACGATCGATGAGAAGTGCCTGAGGCAGTGAGGAGCCCCGTCCTGCCCGTTGTGCCCGTTGTGGCCGGATCGAATCGTAGATGCCGCGACGGTGGACCTGGTGGACCTGGTGGACACGCTGATCCCTGCCCCGATCCCGACGTCTCAACGCTAATTGCAGCATCCGCATCTCAATCGAAAATGGTGAACCCGATCAAACACCCCAATCCTCCGCCGTTGCCCTCCGAATTCAAATCGCTCGATCCACCAACTCAACCTTGGACGCCTACGTGGTACTCGCACCGGATTTCCACTCTGCTACAGGCTACTCGGGGCAGGGCCTACCTAAACACATGCCTTCCATGCCTCCACTCCCCACGCCTCCCCACGCTCTTTCGCTTCCCAAGATTCTCCCGTTCCAACGTCGATCGCGATGGAGACACCTCCGACCTCTCCTCCAGCCTGATCATTGGTCCCGATCAAGATCAAGATCTAGATCAGGGTGGTGCCACGAGTCCGATCCGATGCACGAAGGACCTGTACTCGTCCTCGTACTCCCCACTTCCACTTATCCTTTCCTGCCCTGTCTTGCCGGTCTGCTCGCTCGTGCAGCGTGAAACGTTGCTTCTCTGAGTCCTGACTCCTGCTTCCACTTTTGAACACACGGAAGTGTCTGCGCCTTTTCTCAAGCGTTGGCGTCAACGTCGTACGCTCACGATACCCTTCATAGCACCTGTGCTTGACGGCCTCCTGGCTACCGCACAAGCCAGCCCAACCCATTAAAGCCCCCACTTGGGCTACAGGCCTGCGACAAACTGTTGTGAAACTCTAGTATTCTATTCTCCCGACTATCATGTCGGCCGGTGGAGCGAGACAACATAGGACCTGAAGCCAAGGACAGCGATGCCGTCCGTCTACACATCAACTTTTATATCACGAGGCAAGGGTCGAGATGCCGCCGAAACAGCCTGATGCAGGACTCGGTGCCGCAGTAGTCCCGCAGTTACCGTCAGCGGAAGCTCGCACACATCCTAAGCGGTGTCCTGCACATCTCTCTGTCTGTTTGCGGCCCTCGTCGAGGGATGTCCAACCTCACCCAGGTGGTCGTACACACCGAAGTGCTGCGTCGAATGTCGCGGCTAGTGGCCAAGCAGTACAGATGCACACACCCGCTCTTGCGAGTGGAACTCGAAGCTCTGGGGAAAGCGTCAATGCAGAGAAATGGTTTGAGGACTCCAATCGGAATGTGTGCGATCCGCGAGACGTCTCGTTTGTTGATCGTGGGTCTTCCATGTTGTTCACAGCGTACGTATAATAACTTGTATATAGAAGATCCACCCTTCTATCTTCAACGAAATCCATCGTTAGACAATGATAGCGCTTGCGTAGCGCCATTAGTTCCGTCATATTACCGTGGTCTCAACTCGGTTCATAACACTCCCCTAAAGAATCCTACTAGGTCCTGGATGGACATTAGCGAGAGCAACAGCGAAGACTATCGGAGCGTTATTGACGATTTGACCGTGCAGAACAAGAAGTTGAAAAAGAGGCTGAGAATGTACGAAAAGTTGCATGGTTCGCACTTGCAAAGAGACAAAGTCTTTGAAGTCAGAGTATATGGACTGCCGGCGCATAGGAAACGCGAACTGGAGGTGACTCTGCAGAGCTTTGCGGCCAGGCTGGACGCAGACCTAGAGAAGCCTTCTCCGCTCCTTAGCTTAATAGGAACATACCCTTCGCTGGATTCTACTGCGACTGCCAATCAGCTATCGTCATCATCCACCTCATATTCGAGGCCAGTCGACTCTGCTTATGCCTCCATGTCAGCATCGGGACATACTTCTGGCTCACTGCCGCAATATAAGAGCTCTCGTAAGCCACAGCGGCGCAGAGAGTCTGTTGAGGGCATGGAGCAGAATATTCATTCATATCTGCAGGACATTCCTAAAGCCATATTGCCGCAGCGACTACCAGATCTGACAGAAAAGGCGAAGAAGAAATTGGTGGTCCGAAGGCTTGAGCAGTTGTTCACAGGCACAGGCGCCAGTACTGGTCTACACAGTCAGTCGCTGCAACAGGAAGAAGTGTCTCAGTCAGCGGCAAAAGCGGACATGACTGCCACCGAAGCTAGAGGTCGCAAATTCAGTCCCGGGGACGTCCGAGAGGCGCGAATTCTACCTGCGAACACCGAAATCCCCGCGGATCTCCCAATTGATACAACCTCTGCATCTCTTGAGCGGTACCGTGAAGAGGCAGAAGGTTCGATATCTGGAGGAGCAAACGCTAGCAGCGATTGGACCCCCGATCAACGACCAACAAGACCTTTGGATTTGGATCCCTACCGCGCCCAAGTCCCTGCAGAGAACATCCGGTATATTCGGCACCTTTGTACTGCGTCTCCGTTAAGTTGCGCAACTTTGCAATCAGAGGATACGCAAGATTGGGTCTATCTAAATCTCCTTACCAGTATGGCTCAGCTCCACACCATCAACGTAACGCCCGAGTTCGTTAGGATGGCGGTAGTAGAGGTCAGTACAAAGCTCGAACTTTCACAAGACGGGCGCAAGCTCCGATGGAAAGGCGGCACAGAAGGAACGCGAATGAGTAGTGATAGTAGTGGCAGTTGGAGTTCACCTGACAACGAAACTGAAAACGGAAACGAAACGTACCCAAGACCCAAAAGGAGGAAGCTTGCAGAAAACCCGCCGGCTGTCCCTTGTGGCACTAATGGCTTCCGAAGGTCAAGACTACTTGGGCAAATTTGTACACCCAGTTCTTTTGGTTATGAGCCTTTGTTCTTCCATCGCACACGCCACGAGCAAGAACCGGAGGACCATGTTTCCGATAGCGATTCACCACGGTCAACTGAAGTTTTTGAGGACGTGGCTGTGACGGCAGACAATTTCGAAACCCAAATTCTTCCCGCGCTACGAAAGAGGAGGGAAGAAGGACCTATCATATATTACAATGGAGCCCCATTTTGTACAGATTTGAGCGGCGATTCCAATCATGAACCTTACCATGACACCGGGTTCTCCGGCGCTGGCAACGAAGTTCTTGGATGTCTACCTTTCGCGGACATGATGTCCGACCTTTATCCGGAGGACTCGCCGATGGATGACATCAAATCACCAGAGAGCATAGGGCTGGGCCGGCAAGACATGGATATCGAGGAGTCCTTGGCGGGCTTCGAAGACATGGGCTCCGGTCCCAACGCTGACTCTTCGATGCCGATACGACTCGAAGCCTCTGGCATCGGTGGTGTTCAGCCATGCGACAACTTCTCCGTCAACGTCTTGGTCCGTCATGCTACCACCGAGATGGTTGATTCACAACCAGTGCCGAACTTTTCGTCGTTTGAAGGGCAAGTACGTAGAGTCACGCACCAGATCCCACAACGCGATATTGACGCTTCTCATCACGGGTCCCTTCCGTCTTCGACGGTGGGCTGTCGCCGAGCTATACAGCTTGATCTCGTGTCCGTTGAAACAGTTCATTTGCCGCCGTCGACTCTACCCCCTCCGTCCCATCTGTTCCATCCTTTCTCGTCCTCGGACAGCGACGATGAAGAGTTTCCGGACCACGACAGCGCTGACGAGCCTTCCTCGAGCGCCCGCCATGGCGTCGGGAATCTCGTATCATCAGCTCGTCCCCACAGGAGCTCGACGAGGACAACACAGCAACACTCATTTGCGTGGAGTAGCAGTGAAACTGATGACTCCTCCATCGATCTGCTGGCGCATGCCCGCGAATACGATCCCGAGACCGTTGCTGCGCAGGAGCGGGAATTTGAAGACAACAACGGGCAGCAACTTGCGACGGATCGAGTAAAGGGGAGTCCCGCGGCGACAATCGGCGTTGAAAGTCGGTTCTCCGGCCCAGCAAGCAGCCCCTCTCAGCGGTAAGCGGGAACAGGAGGGCGGGGGAAAGGCGTGTGGGGTTGGGGCAAAGACGGAGTAAATGGCTGGTGCAGCGGGTGCACAGGGATGCAGGTGTGGGGAAACGCATGTCAGTGACGTTGGCGTGGCCAGGTCTGCGTTTGCGGGGCCACGGCAGCCGGCGCACGGCTGGAGCAGTCTTAGAGCCGGTATGGCATCTTATCAGGCCAGTGAATCATAGGTAGACTGCATGTTGTTGCGTACACGGACCATGTGCAACAGCCTCCCCACCGGAGGAGAGATGACCTACCTTCCTCACCCTGCTCTCCACCACCCAGCCTGCGCCTATCACGTGTGCGTCTGGCTGGCAGGCACAGGGACGCTGGCCCTCGGCTTGGGCTTCAGTAGAGCAGTCTCGGCAGTGACGGAGAGATCCGGAGGACGGGCTGAGGAGGCTTCGTAGGCCCGGCAAGTCACGAGACCGTGGCGCCGTTATTGCCGAGCTGGTGGCGGTCCCGTCGAGCAGGCACACGGCCGGCGCACTCGGCAGCATCGACTAGTGCACGCTTGGCCTGTCACCGTGCATCTCGTCGGGAGCCTGAGGAGCCTTCACCCCGTTCACACCAGCACTCTTGCCCGGCATCGTGGGGCAGTCGGCAGACACGATCATCTCTCTTGCGGCATGATCATGATGGCTCGCAGCAAGAGAGAGGGAAGGTCAGCCTTCTACGCGCCCATCTGACCCTGTCCTTGTCGCCCTGAGAAGCAGATGAAGCAGGTACGAGGACCTGGCCGTCTTTGCGCGAGTGCCACCGCCGAGCATGATTAGCTCCAGTGTCCAGAGCTAGCGACTAGCTTGCGCGCCGCTGGCGGTCGCGTCGACGGGACCGCCAAGCCTGCCCCGCGGAAGCGGGCCCGCTCTTGGGCCCGCTCGGCTTCAGCATGGAGCCTTCACCCATCCTGCCCTTGACCGTGTACACCCTTTCAGAATCACTGGCTATTTTTCGCTCTCCTTCTCTTTCGCCTTCTCTTGCTCGTCGTTCTTTCCCTTCTCCTTCTCCTTCTCCTTCTTCTCCATCTCCATGCCATGAGCGCAGCGAGCTTTCCTCTTCAGCATCCATCACTGTGCGCGGGGCAACTGTGTGCGAAGGACTAGCAGCACCGTGAGATAGCGGCGCGTCCACGGTATCATGTCTTCAACCTCCTTGTCGTGCTTGCGCATCGCAAGACATACTTCGTACAAGGTGGGCAACAAGTCCTGCAATGCCCCGCCCTCCTTAAACTCGCTTCTGACACTACCCTGTACCGTAGTATGCCTACCTTAGTGCTCGTTCGTTCACTTGTACCGCCCACCGCTTCGAGATGAACAAGGTCCTTCCGTCCGCGGCCGAGGCAATTGCAGATATGCGCTCCAACTCCACTCTCCTCGCCGGCGGGTTCGGCCTCTGCGGAGTTCCCGACACCCTCATCAATGCCGTGCACGCGACCCCTGGTATCAAGGGCTTGACCGCGGTCTCGAACAACGCTGGGATTACAGGGGCTGGTCTCGGCTTGCTCCTTGACTCGAAGCAGATTAGCAAGCTCATTGCCTCCTACGTTGGCTCGAACGACACCCTCGAGCGTATGTACCTCACCGGTGAACTCGAACTGGAGTTGACGCCGCAGGGGACACTGGCCGAAAGGTGTCGAGCCGGTGGCGCTGGTATCCCTGCCTTCTACACCCCGGCGGCGTTCGGCACGGTGGTTCAGACGGGCGAGTTGGCTATAAGGCATAACAGAGATGGGACGGTTAAAGAATACAGCACGCCCAAGGACGTCAGGGTGTTTGATGGAAAGAGCTACGTGATGGAGGAGTCCATCAAGGGCGATTACGCTTTCGTGAAAGCGTGGAAAGCCGATAGGCTAGGGAATTGCCAATTCCGATATGCGGCGGCGAACTTCAACGGCGCGATGGGCCGGAACGCAAAAATGACCATTGTGGAGGCGGAAAACATCGTGGAGCCGGGAGAGATCGATCCGGCCGCTGTGCATCTGCCGGGCATATACGTGAAGAGAATCATCAAGAGTGAGGCCGAAAAAAGAATCGAGACGTTGACTTTTGCCAAGGAAGACGGCGGTTCCGACATGGGCGCATTAGGAAAGGGCGATACGGCGAACAAGAGAGAGAGAATTGTCAGGAGGGCCGCAAAGGAGTTCAAGAACGGCATGTACGCGAATTTGGGAATCGGCATGCCGATGCTGGCACCTTCTTTCGTGGACCCGTCCGTAGAGGTGCAGTTGCAATCGGAGAACGGCATTCTCGGCCTGGGTCCATATCCGAAAAAGGGTCTGGAAGATCCGGATTTGATCAACGCCGGGAAGGAGACTGTGACGCTCGCCAAAGGGGCCAGCTGCTTCGGCAGTGACGAGAGTTTTGGCATGATCAGGGCGGGCCGAATCAATTTGACAATCTTGGGCGCCATGCAAGTCAGCGCCAAAGGAGACCTGGCTAACTGTGAGTTCTCCCGATGATGCCATCATGTACTCGATGCTGCCTACCTACCTGCCGCTATGCCGGTTCTGACGCGCGCCTCCCAGGGATGCTGCCCGGTAAGGTAAAAGGGTTTGGGGGTGCGATGGATTTGGTTTCGAATCCGGCGGAAACGAAGGTGGTCGTGACCATGGAGCATACGGATAAGAAGGGCAGGCCCAAGATCCTAAAGCAATGCGAATTCCCGTTGACCGGAAAGGCTTGCGTCAGCAGGATCATCACGGAGCTGGTACGTCACCTTTGCCGCACCTGTCTTCTATTCAATGCACCAAAGTCTCTGCGTATTAACTGACTTTGTGTTAGTGTGTGTTTGATGTCGATTTCACAAGCGGCTTACACCTGATAGAGCTTGCCGATGGAGTCACTGAGGACGAGGTGAGGAGCAAAACGGAGGCTCCTTTTATAGTGGCGGACGAAGTGAAGCCGATGCTATAATCTGATGACGATTGTGTACAGATAGTAGGCGTGGCAACGTAAATTTTGTATAATCAGCTATGACTGTAGCGCTTGGGACGCTTTTGCATTGCGGAAAAATCAGAAACATTCTCATCCCGAAGGATGCTGTTACACACTGGCACATGGCATTTTCATCCGATCACACAGAAGATACTACGGCCTTCTTCATCCTATCCGCCCCAATGCGGCCGCAGACGCCGCAGAAACCGTGCCGCCGGTCTACCAGCAGGGACGTGATGGGAGCAGTCGTCAGAAACGCATTCGAAGGGGTAACAAGGCCAGGTAGTATTGGACGTGGCAAGTTACGTCTTCGGCAGCGCTGCTACAACAAATCGCAACTGTCCTGCAAGCGGAGGAGGCCTCTTTGACAACACGCGGCTCTGCTCGTGTCGGGTCCGCGCCCCGGGTGCTTCATCGTAAAAATTTCACATGCCGGGCCGGTGCTTTCAAGACATCGCTGCACCACAGACATCACCGTGTCATGTAGCGGGCGCCAGCAGCTGGAGTCATGATGGAACCTACCAGATGGGTGACGCTAAGCCAAGATCTAGATGAAGAATAGAGATAGATGACATGTATGCCCCAACATCAGAACAGCGGAGGAAGCTCCTTCCCTTGCCTGTCGAACCGCGGCGCGTGCCCTTTCCTCGTGATCCCCAACCAATCATCCACAATGAGCCTGGCGACATTCTGGCCCATGAGCGAACTGGTCTCCATGGTCGAGATGAAGCTTTCGATCCCGCTCGTATACCACAAACTCCAGTCCAGCTGCGGGTCGTCGAAAGTCACGCGCGGGTAGAGATACGGGTACGAATGCCACACTTTCTCGTACAGCCAGCTGACGTCGTCCTTGGCAAAGGTGGATAGGTCGTCACCCGGAATGGGGACTCCGAGCAGGCGAGCCATGAACGCTGACGTTAGAGGCTTGGGTGAAAATACCTTGTAGAGGTATTCCATGCGAGGCGGCGTGGCCGCGGGGTTGGCAACGGTCCGCAAGGTGCTGATGCTGAAGAATCCAATGGGACCAACTTCGTCTCCAGGTTTGCCCCGGTCCGCGCCGTTGGGTAGTGTTGTCAGGACTATCTCGGGAACGGAGGATCCCCCCGCGAGGTTGAAGGCAAGCGGGCTGAGCTTGTGCGGCGACGCAAAGAGAGTGACATGCAGTTCGACGTATGGGATCTTATCGGGCAAGTTGGTGAGGGCGCGCGACAGGTCGATACCAGAGAATTGGAGAGGGGCGGCCAGGACAACGGTATCGTATTCGTCTATCTGGCTGCCTTCGGTCGCTACATCGACACCGTTAAAGGGTTGATATCGCACGTCATAAGTTCCTCCTTTCCGATGCGAGATCTCCGATACACTCGTATTCAACATCACATTCGCCCCAGCGGTCCGCAGCATCCCATCAAAGATTTGCCAATTGCCACCTTTGACGGCCATGGCTCCATCGGTGGCCATGCATACCATGGTCTCCAGCCCGTGTATACTACCCAAATTTTGCCCGTAATTCACCCTAGTGCTTGCCTGAATGATGTCGGTGGCGAACGCGCCGGAGATCTGATTCTCCATCAAGAATTTGTTGCCCGGAGTAGCAGTAATGGCGGTGAGCCCCAGATCATACGCCGTCTGCGACAACGACCGAAACGGAAAGTACGGAAACTCGTACATTTTCATGAACTTGCTCACAGTCTGCTTCATAAGCCTTTGCGTCCGTATCGGCGCGATTCCGTATCTCCAGATGAGCTTCGCAATGCCCCACCAGTAATTGCCCCCATTGCTCTGCACGAACACGAAGCCCTCACCATCCCAAACCCCCAGTAATTCGGGCGATTCTCGGGGCCTCGTAGCACCAGCACCTTCAACAGAAAGTCCAAACCGCTTTGCTGCCGAGACGAGGTTCCGATTCGCCTTCACGAAGATTGATGCGCCCAACTCGACAGGCTCTGCTGGATTGCCGTACACGTTGACCGTGGTCGAGCGCCCTCCCACGTACCCGGACCTCTCATAGATTGTGACATTGGTCTTCACACATGGTCCCCCATACCGACTGATGTAGTAGGCCGTCGAGGCCCCTGCGGAACCAGCACCTGTAGAAGAGCGGCGGTTAGCTAAATTACAGTGACGACGGGCGTAGGCCTTTCCTGGCCTTGCTCACCAATTATAGCGACCTTTTTCGTGGGGATTTCCGAACCACAGTCGCGGTGCTCCGGCTGGTCAAATAGCGTGGGCGTCGGGGGTACCTTGGAGGCGTAGAGGACCCAGAGAACGGCACAAAAACTGATGGCAATCACAGCATTCCATGCTCGATGGCGAGAGACCCTCTGAGACCACGATGGGCAGCCTAGTGGCATTTTTTTTTTTGGAAAGCCTGGCTGCTGCTTGCGGATCAGGGAGGGCCACAAGCTTTCATGCACTGTGAGTAGCAAGCTGTCAAAGGAGACTAAATACTTCGTGATGGCGGCAGGAGCATGACCTCGGACAAGCTGGAGCGGTTCAAATATAGTTATGAGGCTTGTAAAGGGTAGGAACCTGTTTGCACGATCTAGTGATGTATACGTGACACAAGACCCCTGGCTGGATGAGGTCTGCTTGAGGTAAGGGTAAGACGATGTGGCAAACAAGCCAGTATCTAAGACGCTGTGAACCCGCTCATATTCCCCAAGGTATTCACCACCTGTCCAGAAATAGACACCAGACGCCAGACCCCGCCCAATGACTATTTATGTGGTTTGCATTTGCACACACTTCATGCACCTTCACTACCAAATTCTGCCGTCCATTCCGCGCTCCGCTTGATGTCCTCCTGACTGACTGTTGGCCGTGCACCTTTGACCGCTTTCACAAAGTCCTTCAGCGTTAGTGGCGGTTCGAGCAGCTTGTCCGAATCCACCTCAGTCCATGTCATTTCTATCGCCCCAGCGTCTCCGGGAGAACAAGGCGTCAGCTTCTCCTCGCCATCTACGATAACCTGATGCATCCCCGTAAGCCATGTCCCGTGTATAATTGGTCCTGACGGATAACCTACCTTCTTGTAATGTGTGGCAGTTTGAATCTTCCGTACAGGTTGCATGAGTGCGTCCTGCACCGCAATGCTGATATCACTGCCCGAGTAACCTTCACTGATTTGACCAAGCGTCTTGAAATCTGCTGGCTGGAGGTCGCAAGGCGTTGATCCGACAGCCAGCTCGAACATTTTCATCCTGCCCGGTAGATCTGGCAAACTGATGTGGACTCTTCGCTGAAAGCGTCGGCGAATGGCTGCATCAAGCTGCCACGGGATGTTTGTGGCGCCAAGGATCAACACTCCTTTGGAGTCCTTTCCCACACCGTCCATCTGCACTAGTAATTCGGTTTTTATCCGCCGTGAAGCTTCGGACTCGCCCTCTCCTCTCGGCCCACACAAAGCGTCAACCTCGTCGATGAATATGATTGAAGGCTTGTTCTCGCGTGCCATGTTGAAAAGCTGTTTGACCAACCTGACAGTCGTCCAATTAGTCTTCTCCGGACGAAAGCATCGCTGCACTGGCAAGGAAGCCATACCTCTCGCTCTCGCCCATCCATTTCGATACTAAGTCACTACTGCTAACACTGAAGAATGTACTGTTTGCTTCTGTCGCAACCGCTTTCGCCAAATAGGATTTTCCTGTACCCGGTGGTCCATACAGTAATATACCTCTCCATGGTTGCCGTTTGCCTACGAAAAGATGAGGGAATTTGATGGGTAATATGACAGCTTCTTTTAATGCTTCTTTGGCGCCTTCAAGACCTGCAACGTCTTCCCACTTGACATTGGGCTTATCAGTGAGGATGGCTCCAGCTAGGGCGCCTCGCAGCTTTTTGGCATCTGGATCCTGCTCATCATCGTCGTCGTCGTTCCTGTAGCAGACAGTGGTCAGCCCCGGGGTATAGCAAAAGGCCTTCGGATATGTAGATATCATCCTGCGCCTCAAGCTTAACACTCACTTCCCCTTCCCTCCACCTCCTGACACCTTGCCGTTTGACCCCACTGCGGCGGGCTTCTTCCTGTTGCCTTTATCGCCCTCGGCGAGGTGGGTTTTCAGCTTCTCCGCTCTCTCCATGTACTCCCCAGCCTTCGCCCGGATCATCTCCTTCGATTTGGCGTTCTTCTCCCATTTCAGCGCCAACATGAAGAGTTCAAGTGATTGGTAGTATAGTTGGTAGGCTTTTTCGTATTCACCGGCTGTATCATTTTCTATTGCCTTTTTCACCACCTCTATGGCGCGCCCCAAAAAGTCGGTATTGCTCATGGCCGCGGTTGGGGCAAGCCTGGTTCCGGTCGAAGTGGGGAATATAAGCAGCCGGTGTAATGCAGTACCCCTATCACTCTGAGGAGTTGGAGATCGATCGAGTTACGCTTGTAGAGTCACGTCGTAGGAGTCTTCAGAGGGATTGCTCGCCGCGTAGAGTAAACAATGAGGGCTTGTAGTTTGTGATGCCAGATCGTGGGTGGCCCAAAGGAGTTACACTCGCAGATGTTGTCCGTAAGAGGAGCCGTCTTCCCTATGATTCTAGAGCTTCGACAGCCTTTATAAGAGACAGTATGTATGGCTCACTGCTTGTGCTTGGCCTGCCGTCGATGTCACAGGCCGAGTAGTGCCCCGCTAAGCCCTACGATATAACGAATTCCTACCCCCCACCTTAGGTACGGACGACCATACAATTTCTTTGATATGTCGAGAACTATGGCGGAGGAACAGAAACAACTACAGGACCTGTCAGACGATTACCAGAAATTACAAGGCGGTACGAGCATTTCCCACATAGTCGAGTAACGATGCCGGAAGGACATTAATGGGCTTCTACAGAGCTCCAGTTCAACGTCGAGGCGCGCCAAAAGTTGGAGGCCCAGCAGCAAGAGAACCAAGGCGTTCAAAAGGTTGTGAACCTGGTCTATAGCACATGTTTGGAGGCTTCTGACTCTAAAACTTTGGTTGCAGGAGTTCGCCAAGCTTGCTGAAGATGCGAATATCTATAAGCTCGTAGGGCCGGTCTTATTGAAGCAAGAAAAGAGCGAGGCGATACTGGCGGTGAACGGTCGACTAGAATATATCGAAAAGGAAATGTACCGGATTTTCTCAATTGGCCCTCTCGAACGGTTGATCTGACAGTACTGTAGCAAACGTGTTGAGAAGCTGATCGGGGATATTCAAGAGAAAAGTGAAAGCAAGAAAATGGAGGTGAGTTTGGCAACAGACAAGGGCGCGTGGAGGTACTATGGCTTAGCTGACATGGCGAAGGTATATCGGTTACAAGCACAGATGCAGCAGCCACAACAGCAAGCCCAGGCAGCATCATGAGATGAGGTTCTTGCAGTCCTCAGTAGTCCGGTTGCATTACAGGCGTTGCTACTTGTCGTTAGACGCTTTATACCCATCAGCTGCGAAATAGACATCTCTTCGGGTGTCTAGGAGTGTATCATCTATTGCTTCGCAAAATCTACTGCTATACTGTCACTTCTAGAGATGCCTAAGCCTTGATCAGCAGACTCGTGCCACTCATCTCTTCCGGCTGTTCCAAGCCCATGGCCTCCAGCACTGTTGGCGCAACGTCTCCCAGGACCCCATCCTGCTTCTTCAAGCTCCAGCCCTTCGGGGCATTGGCCATGACGAATGGTACTTTGTTGGTCGTGTGCGATGTCTTTGGCTTCCCCTCCTCATTCAGCATCTCTTCAGCATTACTACAACGCATTTAGCAGGGTCCACAACGTGCGAAAACTCTTCGTCCACTCACCCGTGATCCGCCGTTACAAAGAGTACGTAACCCTCTTTTTTGCATTTCTCATACACTAGGCCAATAGCTTTGTCGGTTGCTGCAACTCCCTCAATTGCTGCTTCATATACACCAGTATGCCCGACCATGTCGGGGGGGGCAAAGTTGTTCATCAGAAATTCGTATTTGCCCTCACCTATCCTCGAACAGAGCTGCTCGGCCACGCCATGAGCGCTCATCTTTGGGTCCTTGTCGTAGGTTGCTACTTTGGGAGAAGGGACCATGTCTCTATCCTCACCAGGGAATTGCTTCTCGACGCCGCCGTTGAAAAAGAACGTAACGTGTGCATATTTTTCGGTCTCAGCGACATGGCATTGCTTCACATCTTGCTTGCCCAGCCACTCCGCGAGGACATTGCCCATGTGCTGAGGTTTGAACGCAATCGGGAAGGGGTAGTCAGTTTTGTATTGGGTCATGGTCGTCAACGAGATGTTCTTGGGGTACGGAAAATCTGGTTTAGGCGAGCGGTCGATGTCGCCGAGAAGCTGAGTGACTTCCCGAACACGGTCTGAGCGATAGTTGAAGAAGAACAGAGTGTCGTCGTCTGGCTCTATGTTAGAACTGTTCTTGCTGCAGGTCTCTCAGGTTCCATGGCCTACCTTTGACCCTTGCCTCCTTTCCGCCCACTATGATAGGCTTGAGGAACTCGTCGTTCTCTCCCTTTTCGTATCTTGCCTTGATCGTAGCCACAGGATCTGTGCTTTCTTCTCCCTCGCCACACACTACACCTTTCAGGCCTATCTCGACTCGATCCCATCTCTTGTCTCGGTCCATGATGAAGTAGCGCCCAACAACAGTGGCAATTTGTCCGACACCCATCTCCTCCATCTTCGCAAGCAGTTCTTCCATGTACCCAGCTGCGGACTTGGGATCTGTATCTCTGCCATCCCCGAAGAAGTGGACGTAGACATGGGGCACGCCAATTTCTTTTGCAACCTGCAGCAGTCCATACAGATGCTTGATATGGGAGTGAACACCACCATCCGAGACTAGACCCAGTAGATGTAGTCTGCCGTTGGTTTCCTTTGCGCGCTTGAAGCAGTTTGTAAGATTTTCGATCTTGTTCAGCTCGCCCTTCTTCAGGGTCTGATCTATTCGGACCACATCCTGCCAGACAACTCTCCCGGCACCAATGTTTAGGTGTCCTACTTCGCTATTGCCCATGAGGCCTTCGGGCAATCCAACTGCTAATGAAGACGCTTCAAGTTCGGTATAGCCCTGAGCGCTTTTCGATTCTTTGGCTGCGAAATCGTCCATGACCGGAGTCTCAGCGGCAGCAATTGCATCGCCATCTTTGGGAGACGACTCCGTAGGAATACCCCAGCCGTCAATGACGACTACCTTGTTCGTTAGCTCTTTGAGCAACACCTAGCATGCTATCCGACTTACTGAGCACCGCCTTCTGCTGGACCTTGACCATCCCGTCAACTGAATCCGTAGCTTTGCAAAGCGATGCAGAAAGAACGGAGGGAAGTGTACAGGTGGTCTAGACAGCAATGGAAGAAGAAGTATGAACAATGGAATCGGCAGAAGAAGGATGTATGCCTCCAGGTTTGGTTGAGACGAAGACTATCGCAGTTCGTGGTGGGGGATCTCGACTTTGTTTTGGAGCAATGGA
This sequence comes from Umbilicaria muhlenbergii, assembly GCA_000611775.1. Classification (NCBI taxonomy): domain Eukaryota; kingdom Fungi; phylum Ascomycota; class Lecanoromycetes; order Umbilicariales; family Umbilicariaceae; genus Umbilicaria; species Umbilicaria muhlenbergii. Next base: position 1,516,293 of record KK106986.1, read on the forward strand.
GGGGCAGCCTTGCGAAACTGACGCTAGGTACAAGCGTAAGGTATGCAAGGGTACCCGTACACAAGGACTTCGACTCGAAGACCGACAAACTCGAAGACCGATACGCCACAGCTCACCTCTCTGGACTCCCGTTGATCCAGCATATTGAGCCTAGCTGAACGGGGAGAGGAGGCACTCCGTTACAGCTTGCCCCTGCCCGAGGAAGGGCTCTACGTTCGGTAAACAACCAGCAACTACCTCGCGACTGGCTAAGATGTCCTCTCCTCCACCTCCGCCATCACTCACCCTTCCACCGCCGCAGACTTTCGACATCATCCCTCCCTTACATGCTCTTCTTTCCCGCCTACTAGTCGCCACAACAGAGAACACGACGACCTCGACGCCGCTTTCAGCGAAAGATCTAGGGTCCGAAGCCTCAGCTATCAAGATCAAAATCCAGAAAGCGCGGGCAGCGGTCGAGGCATTGCCAGACGCGGACCGAACCGTTCAGGAGCAGGAGCAGGAGATTAGGGGATTGGAGGACCAAATCGAAGGGTTGAAAGAAGTCTTGAATGACGTGGCTGCCCGTGGGCGACAGTTGGAAGATCGTTAGACGCAAAGGATGCGTAGCGATTGGTTCCAGCAGAGACAAGGACGATTGGTCCGCGAAATTGCCGCCTCATGCATATCGGTACCCTTAGACGCACTGAGCAGCAAGTACGAGTACGTGCTTGGCTTAACACGATAATTGGACGCTAAATGGGTGTGTCTATACTATGCGTTGAGGCAAGACATAGTGCGATGGGCAATCCCCGGCCGCTTTTCCCACCGCCGCTTTCCCAACGCCAGAGAAATGGAAACCGATGCCTGCACAATCAAATGCGCTTTAAACTGGGAGAGGGAAGCTACCCGCCCAAGCTGCTATCTCTTTCTTTAGCTTGTTGATCTCTTCATCTTCACCACCAGCAACTTTGGCCTTGAAGTCCTTTAGCTTGTTCGCATCTTTTGGCAGCTTCCCTTGGACGTCCTTGCAGATCGTGATGCACTTGTCAATATAGTTTGCAATCCGTTTGAAGTCGTCCTCACCCATGCCGCGACTTGACATGGCCGGCGCGCCAATGCGGATACCGCACGGGGTCAGGGCAGACTTGTCGCCAGGTATCGAGTTTTTGTTACAGGCAATATTCACCTGCTCAAGCACAGCCTCTACACGGGCGCCGTCAAGCGATTTAGGCCGCAGGTCCAGAAGCACCATGTGGCTATCTGTTCCGTCCGCAACAAGCTTGTAGCCCAACCGCTTGAACTCGACCTCGAGCGCCTTTGCGTTTTTGATAACTTGTTCTTGGTATTGCTTGAATTCTGGTGTCATGGCTTGCTTGAGAGCAACCGCGAGAGCGGTGATTGTGTGATTGTGTGGACCGCCTTGATGACCTGGGAAGACGGAGAAATTGATCGGACCCTCCAAGTCGTATAGCGTTTCCTTTCCACTCTTCGGGTCAGACTTCCTTACGCCCTTTTTGAAAAAGATCATTGCACCCCGCGGACCGCGCAATGATTTATGAGTGGTAGTAGTAACGATGTCCGCATATTCGAAAGGTGAGGGGATAACACCCGCTGCGATCAAACCGGAGATATGCGCCATGTCGACTACTAGGTAGGCGCCAACTAGGTCGGCAATCTCGCGCATTCTCTTGTAATCGATCAATCGGCAGTAAGCGGATGTTCCAGCCACCAGGACTTTCGGTCGGTACATGAGGGCATTTTCTTGCAGAGCGTCATAGTCAATTATGCCGGTCTCAAGATTGACGCGGTATGGGAAGGTCTCGAAGTATGTCGAAACGGCAGAAATTCTAGGAGACGACTGATCAGCGAAGTTTCAGCGACTTTCGCCTACACGCATGCACATACTTTTTCTGTGCAGTCTGGTAGCCATGGCTTAGGTGGCCACCATGTGGCAAATCCAAACCCATCAGGCGATCATGCGGTCTCATGATTGCCTGGTATACCTGCAAGTTCGCCGGGCTCCCACTCAAGCACTGGACGTTGACGCCCCACTTCTCTGGGTCAAGCCCGAATGCTTTCAGGGCTCGGGCCTGGCACATCAACTCAACAGCGTCAATGTGCTGATTGCCACCATAGTAGCGAGCGCCTGGGTAGCCTTCGGAGTACTTGTTGGACATGGGCGAACCAAGAGCGTCAAAGACGGCCCGGGATGTGACATTCTCGGAAGCGATAAGGATGATGGATTCACGTTGGCGTTGGATCTCGAGTTTCTGAACATACAATGTCAGCGATTCAGCCCGACAACAAGGGGTACGGGAGAGCCACGAACCATGATCTCTGCGATTTCTGGATCGGTCTCCACCAAGGACTTCTCAAGGAGCTGTTGAAGGATCAGCTTTGCGAATACGAGACGAAGTGGTAGACTTGGGGCAAAAAGCTCACGTCCTTGTGGGATTCTGTCAGGGCGTAGGTGGCCATGGTGTAGACGAGTATGCGGACACGCAGATTACTGTCTCTTTTGTGAACTGATGGAGGTCCAAGCAGGGCGCAATTTCACTAGATGTACCTGAGAGCTGGTTGAGTCTTTCGAGGTGCCATCTACTCTGGAATTAATTTCTTTCCGATCTCGGAAACCCCGCGCTAGCCAACTAGTGCTTAGCCTGATTATCAAAGGGGGGTTCTTCAGGAATCGACAACCGATAGTTCGCATTATGAGGAACAAGAGAAAAGTTACCGTCAGGTTGTATCTCGCGCTGTAGATCCAAATGCTCATGACACCGGAAAAGTGAAACAAGCTACGGATATCACCCAAACCCGGCATTTTTGAGCACAACCATGAGCGCCTTCTAGCCTCCCGCAAGTCTGATAATGCAGCACTGAAGGTGACATGCCCTTCTAACAGAGCATCAACGTATCTATCATTCGTACAAGTACAAGCCCCGAAATCATGCCGGCTGCTCATAAGCTCTCTTGACAATCCTCGAGAATTCTGCGCAGACATTAGCGTTCAGGTCGCTGAGCGGCGAGTCGAGGTCTTAACTCACGGTCAAACTTGACATTCTCCCTCACCACAGTTTCCTTAGCCTCGTTCTCCTTATTCACCGGTATAAGCACAACCCCTCCAGAGCCTCCAGTCGTATCATCGAGCCCCCATCCACATATCTCGACAATGAACCGCTCGAAATCCTGCCCGTGCAACTGCAGCCAATTTTCCAGAACATTTCTCTCAACTTCTCTGCAGCTCTGGCCCACAGTCACCGCGATTCGCACGCGCATCAGCTCCTCGAACCCGTTCACGTCCGCGACAAGGTCGGCATAGAGGTCGTCGCTGTCGAGCGTGTTCCAGAAGCCTTTGTAGTCGGCTTGCGACAGTAGTGTGTTGAGCGTGGTCAACTTTTGCACGGCTTCTGAGAGAGGGGCGTCGCCAGCGGCAGGTAACGATGAGGACGCCGAAGATGGGTGGAGGATGTGAGGCGGGAGAAGGTGCAGGCAGAGGGAGAAGTCGGGAGAGGGGAAGACCGTCAGAGCTTTGACAAGGATGTTGGTTGTGGTCTCGTCGCGGGTCAGGTGAGGGTTGAATTGGTATCTAAGGCAGAGTCTACTGTCAGCGGATCTTGGTAGGAGAGAGAGGATGCCTTAAGCATAAGTTCAAATTGTCAAGGGGAAATGTCAGATAGAGCTAATAAACGTCGCTTCAGCAGCAAGAGACTGATTCAAGGTCTCAATGCCATTCAGGTAATAGGAAACGTTGTAAAGTTTGATCATCACGGAGAGCTCCCGGCCTCAAAGGGTAATGAACAATCGAATAGGTATGCTTACAGCTTCAGTAGGGCGAGGTTGGCGTAGCAATCGTACGTCCGATCCTCGCACTGCTGGGTCACGTAGTCTTGGAAGACAGTGGTGGTCTCCGGGTTGTATCGGTCCAGACCATTCAAAATCTCGTTGATGTGTTCCGGCCTATCTTGGGCAAAGTCGAAAGCGATCCCCATGATGACGGTTGGACTGGTCAATGTACCTTTGGTTCTGACGAGAGGTGAGGGCGAATTTGGTTTTGCAGTGTCCTGTTGCCTCATAAGGCTGAACCATGGCGTAAAGCTCTGCAGCCGAAGCTTAACATTCGGAAAGGGTTCGCGAACGTTAGGCTGCATCTGATTCCACAGGGCTGTGACCGCAGGCTTGAGGCTCCCTTGGCATGAGGCTGGGGCCTAGAGTAGAGTTGCCTTTGCCTGATCGTGTTTCTATCCCCATTTACAGCTGTTCTTCGATAGTACATCACATAAATTCATGGGGAAAATCTTGCTAAGAGCCCCGGAAGGCGTTTGGATGTAGTATACACGCTTTCATTCTGGGGTATCTCTCAGTATGAAGGTCATTATCAAAGCTACATCTTAATACTAGGGTATCATAAACCTGCGAGAGCATCTGCTAGGCACAACAAAGGAGCAACGAAATCGCTAAGCGCAGCAAAACAGTACAGATAAAAAGTATGCCAAGCTCCCAACTCTCCGAGGACAGGCCGTGTTCGTGCGATTTACCTTCAGTGCAGAGCCGAGAGGTGAGGTGCTCATACTGCAAGCTGCTGACGATGCGGTAGTATAGGAAGCGGGCAGAGAGGCGTGGACGTATGCACAATGTTCCGCTGCGAGATATTGGAAACCGGGAATGGCGTCTCTGTGTGCATGGGCTCCCCTTGGCTACCACCGCCCTCATCAACATCCTCTTCAAAATCCTGCCTTGCTCCACAGTCTGTTTCACCCAGGGGACCTCTAATTCCACCATCGATTATCGCTGTCTCAATCGGCACTCCCCCGTGTTCTTGCCCAAGAGTATGGAGCAAACCAACAAAATCCCCATGCAGATGAGCAAAGAACATCTCGTCGCCAACCAGCTCTGCGAGACCCTTAGCCCTGACAGTCGCCGCGCTGTTGCGTCGAGGATACCCATCAGGGTCCAGCGCACGACCTGTAAGAAAGGAGGAGACCGGGGTGAAAGTGCGTTTTCCCCTCGCATCTTGATTTGTAGCCTTGTCATGAGCGGCAACCTGCTCCGCGGCATCAATGATACCAGTGGCTATCCATTCGAAGGCGCTCCATATCGTGGTGCTGACTCTGGGAACGCAGGAGTAGTCTCGACCGGCAAGGGCTAGTAAGGCATAGTAACGTTGACAGCCGCGAGCGTGGGGGTCTGGCAATCGGAATTTATAAGCGATTACATGCCCCGTCGTCGGATCCCCAAATGAGAGCCGGCCAGCAGTAAGGCCGTGTGGTAGCTGTTCGCAAGAAAGAGTGCGGATGCAAGCCCTACGGAGGAGCGAATATGTGCCCGGTTCCAGAGGGCTAGACGTGGTGATATAACTTAGTGTATGGGTGTGACATGATGGTGCCGAGGCGCTCGAGTCATACGATGCCGAAGAATCCTTGTGAAAGTGGGTGTCGTCTTCCGAATCCGAATCCGACGACTGACTTCCGCATGCATGAACAGCCTCCCGCGTTCGCAACACGGGACTGCCGTTTCTGCCCACACCATTCTCCCGCGGACTTCCCGGCGCGCCAGCCGGCAGCCTTGAGGTTACGCTTGGTGGTATGCTGATAGAACAGCTTGCGCATCCGTCGCTGTTGGTTATTCCCACGTCTAGTAGCTTGCCGCCATGATTCCTATTCCGCGCTTCTCTGCACGACTTATTTCTTATGTGCCGGCTTTCCGAACAGTCTTCTTCACTAAAGCCTTGGCCTGGATTCTCAGAGAAAGCACGCGCGCGGGTGACAGAGGTGGGTATAGCGATACTTCGCTCGTGGATGGGGTCAGGGTTGGCGGTGTCTGCCTTTGCTGTGGCCGACACAGACCCATGGTACGCATAGCGGCCTTGCGATGGCGCAACGGCATGAATGTCATCGAAGCTTGACGAAGTTGAGTTCGGCGGATAGCATGAAAGGCAAGAGATCGGAAGCACCTGGGTGCAAAGGATAGAGGTGGGACCGTCGATTTCACAGAAATGCGCAAGAGAGAGCTATCAAGCGCGCAGAATGTTAGCATTGTCGCCCACGGCTTCCTCAAAGTAGCTCACACCGGAATGCCGACGCCATGGACAAGCCGCTGGCAGCCATGGCCAAGAAGAGCATCGCGGATCGGAGGCAGCAAGCTGGCACGAACGAGTAACAGCACGCGACTCACTATGATATCCATCTCAAAGCCTTATCGCCCACACACAGAGAGCTCGGTGGGTCAGGCGCCACACGCCTTGGCCATGAGTGGTGGTGTGGTGACTTGGATTATGGCGGGATCAACGTGAAAGGGATGTTTTGGCGGGGGCCCGGTGTTCTCTAGAACGGGTCGTTGGGTCGATGGGTCGATAGTTTCGGCGAGCTTCCCAGATTGTGTCTTTGTAGCGCAGCGCACACAATGAGGGAGAGTGGATGTGGCGGGTCGCAGTCTTGCGCCAGCGGGGTTTATCAGCTGAGCCTGGGTGGCTTTCGCAAGGAGGTGAATTGTGGGATGCGAGGTGACCGTGTGCTCTTATCGCAAAGGAATGCGCTCCAATCATCTACCGAGGCCGCAGGCGCATATCATCATCATCTATTCCCAAATCGCAAACACGTAAGTACCACGGGTACTCTACGAGATACCGTTCGTAAGATAATCGTAAGATTACTTCTCGCAAAGGACTGAGGACTGAGGACTAGGACTGAAGACTGAGGACCTAGCAGGTGCCGCACCACAATGCAACTTCACTGTGCGGGAACTGTTTTGTTGACAGAGACTGACGATGACAGCTTATATAGTGGAAACGAGCACATGAGATTGCTGTGTCCCATAAGACTGTGATGTTCGGATTACTGCGCAGTGCATCTCCACCAAGACCCGAATGCGGCCATAGCGTGGTGGACTTTTCTCTCCGCCCATGCCTCTCAGCCCGGCTCGGCATTCTTGGCTTTCGGCTCTTGCCTTTTGCCGCGGCACTCGTGAGGTACGAGTAAGGTATCTACTGTAAGGAGGACTTTTCAGTCAGCAACCGCGTGGCGATGAATTTACCGGAGTATACAACCATTTCGCCTTGTTCGTCCCGAAATATCTGACTTTTATCCGTCTCCGCGGCAGTTGGTGGGCTGTCTGGGTGTCGCCTGAGTTCAATGTCACCTCAGTCCATTGCCCGAAGAGCGTCATGATCCGAATCATAATCCTCATCTGTTTCACTCGGGGCACTATTCGCTCACAGCACCGTCGGTCCCTGAACCATGCGTTTTCAGATTTCTCCGAACCCTCCATACTTTGTCTCCTTTCTGCTTGTTTTTCTTTTCCACGACCTCTTTCACCCAGGGAAATCCCTCATCCCACCCCGGAAGGTCCAGCTCACCCGCGATCTCCATCTGTTTCCTCATTCTAGGCAGTTCTTCCTGGTATGCCCAGGTCGGAGTGTCTAGCTTACCTCTGACCAGCACGATTTTCTTATTTCTTTGGTGCAAGCACGAAAATGCATCAAGAGGGATAGGTGTTAGGAGATGCAAAGATTGAGAGTCCACGTCGATGTAGCGCACAAGAGCCTGCCCTAGTGACCGAGATTTCGAGGGATCTAAAGGGGTGCAGGCCCCATTAGCCGCGGTCAAATACGGTAAGTTTCCATCTGCGGTCCGGTGAATATTTTCATGTTCGTGACGTGGGTCTTGCAATGCCTGCTCCTGGTCTTGTCTACTTTGCGCGTTCGACGGATCTCCGTTTGCACTAGTTAGCTGGTCCAGGCCGAAGAGGTCTTGCGCCGTATCGTAGCCAAGTCCCAGACGTTCTTCAATGTTCTCCTCTAATGTTCTCTCAACGGAGCCGTTCCGGGTGCGTCTTTCCTTCAATGCTAGAGCCGAGTCATCTTCAATAGCGACAACTCCCACCACAGATCCGTCCAGAACAGTGGCCAGGCAGTCTGGGTCCAACAGCTCCCCGAGAACCATAATCCCACAGATCACTTGTTTAACGCCGGCATACTTAACAACTAATGGCGGTATCTCAGCCAATGGTTTGGTATTCCATCTGAAATTTTCTCCTTCGGGTTCTTCAATGTGAAAATATGAAAGGCTTTGCATAGCTCTAAAATCCGCCGCCGTTCTGGTAGCGAACTCTGTGGGTTGAGATGAAAGGGTGTGTAACGGCGTTTTCGATTCTCTCGACGCTTCCACCAGCGTATCAACGACCTCTGCAGGTCCTGTAGCACTCATGTAAACAACAGCAGTCAGTGCCACCTTCTTAATAAGCTCCACTAATACTTCAAGACCGCTTCCTAAAACCCAACCTGAACAGTTCACGATTAGAGGGCAAGAAGAGTGGGTGGCTAGCATGCGGCGATACTGAACGACGAGGTCTAATACGCTTTCCAGGTAATGCTTCGGATCTTCCTTTGGGGAGATGGCACCAACATGATGCGCCCGAATCAATCGACTCCCTGGAGGCACCACAGGATGTGCGTAAGCCGGTCCAAAGTTACATGATCGAAGGTGAAGAAGAGAGATCTCGCCAGGTGGAGAGAATTCTGGTTGCCCTGGGTCTAGATCTAGCAGTGCCAAACCGTCGTCTTGAGCAAGGTTCTGTGATTGGATACGTCTGGTAGCCCTCACAAGGATCGAATTGGCGAGACACCGAGTGAATGTTGACTTGCCCGAGTTTTTGGGCCCACAAACCATAACCGCCAAGGGGTTAGGTGACTCAACAACTACAAGCTTTGTGATCAAATATTGCCAGTCAGCGGGGATGTCGAGAAGATGTAACGGCCGCTTGAGGGGGTCGTCAGCCGACGTAGCCAGCTAAAGACACGTATAAGCTTCTGCACATAGCAACATCAACAAGAGTCACGTACATAAGCAAAGGATCGCTGTGCAGAGGCTGAACCAGGGCTTGAGGGTCCTAATTTGCTAAGCTTCCAGTTCCATATTTTTGCAAATCTCCAAGACAATCTTCGAAGCAGGCGTAATTGACTTCTGCATGAGAGGATCGTGATCTCAACGGGCTGGTGCACTGGGCCATAAGGATCACGAGCATATCGAATCAAGGGCAGTGAGTGTGTCGAAGGTGCATAGACGCGGTGCAACTTAGGACTGGCATGAAGTATGGCACCCATGATAGTCACTGCTCCTCTTCGAACCCATAGATCGTATTGCCCTACAATTGCCAACGTCTACGCCTGTAGGTTAGAGTTCAGGTAGTCGTAGCGTTCAGGAGACTACCCACATCGTGTTCCCTGAGACGGAGAGTCCATTCCTCCTTAGTATCCCCGAGGATGTTGCGCTCCTCGGGCGAAAAGCTAGACAATTGTCTCACTGGAACTGTCTTGCACGGCACAACCTCCGCATCGGAACTGCAGAGGGATGAGTTAGAACTCTGGGGTGGGCACGTAATGGAAGAGTGCTTGCCTGCTGTCTCCGCCTCCGCCTCCGCCTCCGCCTGAGCCTCCCACGCACAACTCGCCATCCTCGGATGCTAATGCATCGACGGAAGGTTGGGTTGTGGAGGGAGAGTTTGAAACACTTGAATGAAGGCTATTAGCCTCTACGGATCCCGATAAATCTATAGCAGGCGTGGTGCCAAGCTCACGCTGCGAAAGGGTCTGGACACTGCGGGATGGTGGCCTGACTTCACGTTTCCGTTTCTTTTGGCGCCTTGGCTGATCCTCTTCGTCCAGAAGTCGAGGCGAGCTGGCATTGTCGCTCCCATTTACCGTTGATGTTTTGGAAGCATCTTCAGAGGGAGCCTTCTTGGCCTTTCGGGCTGCGAAGGCGCTGAGAGGTACTGACGCCGGATCAGTGGTAGTACAAGCCTGTATATTGAAGGAGCCAACCATTGACCGATTTTGCGGCATCACCTCTAATCATGGCAATTTACGCTCTACAATTCAGACCCGCAAAAGAACCTGCTCCAAGACAGGCTTGTCAATATCCTGAGGATCACAAGGTTCTTAAAATAAGGTAGTTTCGAGGCGCTGAGAAGTTCGAGAATGATCCTTGCATAGTCTTATCTTATCTTAGCGCAACATAAATTATCACGATCGTGATGGTCAGCCTTACAGACCACGGCAGGAAAGTCTGGCAATTCCTAGGTCGAATGTGCCAGCTTTGCCAGACTATGCCGGCCTCGAAGCGGCCAGCAGGCATTTCGGCAGGAAAAGTGAAAACACCTGCGGCAAAAGTCGTCACTACTCCAAAAGCATTCGCATTAAGCACCGAGTATGTTGACGACTCCGGGAGCGAAGACGAGAGCGAAGATGAGAACGAGGACGAGGACGTAACCACCACATTGAGTGGTCCTGGAAGCTCAGCTACTCCAAACAACAAGGGCGTTCTATCTGCGCGACCCACTACGAAATTTACGACGCCATTAGCCGCAAAATCCAACCCTGACGCACCTGGGGCTGTCGACAGTGCATTGAGTCAAAGCTCTAGTAGTAGTGCCAGCGGGGTGGACAGTGACGGTAGTAGTGAGAGTGGGGATGAGACCGAAGAAAGTACACATGGCAAAATTGTAGCTCAAACGCAGAATAAAAAGCCGTAAGAACTTGAAGCAGCCTCAGCTGGAGCTACGCTGACCTAATTGAACAGAGCCCAATCTCCACCGGAACTTTCCCAGCTGCAACCTCCATATACGCCTCCACCTGGTTTTGAACCTGGAAAGATATCCCTGCCTTCGTCTGCCGTAGCCGATCTACTGTCTCCATCAAGCCTAAAAGGAAAGCAAATATGGCACATCACGGTGCCAGCATCAGTACCTGTCGACTCAATAAAGGAAGTGTCAATGCAAAGTGTGCAGAAAGGAGAAGCGGCCTTATCGTACAAAGGCGCAGAGTACGGCTTCGTGACAAATGGAGACAGTCAGAAAGTGCCGAAGAAATTGTTGATACCGGATCAGAAAGATAACAGTTACAGACCTGCCGCTATGGCTATCAGTCAGACACTCCATCTTCAACAAATTGTGAACTTGCCGAACAGAAGCACTGCACCTGGTGTTCCGGCAGATGCTATTCAAACTGCAGCTAGTCCGTCTCGAGGCTTCAGAAGAGCGGTACGTCCACAGCCCAGAGCCTTGAAAATGCGGTATCTGCCGTTGGGCGATACGGAGGGTCGCTTCGGTACAATGGGCCCAGAGTCTTCGACGTCCGGGGGTTCAGATGATGAAGAACCCCAATTTCGAGTGCCAGTTGGTGTAAGCAGTTCAGGCAAGACGAAAAAGAGAAAGCACAACGCAAGAGATGGTCCGAATGATGGTCATCAGTCGCCGGAAGAGCGGCGGCTGAAGAGGTCCAGATCAGAGACTGATCATCCGCTCGAGGTCCATGGTTCGACAGAGACCTCGCCAATGGAAATAGACTCACAGGGAGACAAGGACCGTGAGGGTGTAATAGATGATCCAATTAAAGCAATCGTCGCCGACAGAGCCGGGCAGAAGCCAGCAAAGAGGTCGAGCGAAGACAGGGCCAAGCGGAAAGAGGAGAAGCGCCGGAGGAAGAGGGAGAAGGCCAGTGGTATGGAGAGCAAGGGCGAGACAGAGCCAGGTCATAGCGATTAATCCTTCATACATATAGTGGCTTGAAGGGGGCTTATTGAGCTCCTCAACACCTTCGCCTCCATTGATATGATTATGATGCCATGGAATTCTTTCCAATAATGCATAGGAGTCGAGCATAAAGCCTTCTCTACCTCCTTGGACCCCCAACTTCTTCCCACTGTACCCCGACCCACTCCTCTAGGTACTCCGCCCGACCTGGCTTCGACCCCTTCGGCTGACAATCCTGCTGACAAACGCCCAGTATTATCGTGCCCCAGTCCATCCCTTCCAACCCCATCTCCTCCACTTCCAGCTCCGAAATCGCCTGCGGCGTCAACTGCAGTTCGAACACCCTCCCGGCGCCACAGCTCGGGCAACGAGGCATACCAGTGCTCCCAGGCCGGCCAGCCGTTGCTACTTTGCCGTCACCGCTCTGCGAGGTGAATTGGTACGGTGCTAGCAGTTTTCCTACAGCATCGGTTTTAGAATAGAGCAGCGGTGTGCCTTGATATTCATATCTCAGCACTTGCAATGGGTTTTGAGCTAGCCGATCCGCGAAACGCTGAAACGCCTTGTCAATGGTTGACTCAAAAGCATCTGCGTCGTCGTTCGCTCCGCCCGAGGCTGCCCCGCTGGCGGCTGGCTCGTCGACGTCCATGATTTGGACAGGCGCAGAAGGTTCAGATGGAGCGTTAAGGGTCTCGTTTTCAGCGTCGAGGTGATATTTAGGATATGAAGGCAGTTGAGAATTCTCAGGCCAGGATTCCGGTGGTGTTGGCGGCTTTGTAGATATTGGGGCTGAAGATATGCGGGCTTTTGAGGCAAAGGTCTCTGCGAGGTCTTCGGGACTTGGCCTTTGGGAAGGCTTAGAAGCAAGAGTGTCGAACGGCGAAGGTACCTGAGTATTGGTTAACATGGGATTAGAGTTGAAATTCGAAGAGAATGGATTGGCGTTCGAGCTGTGCGAGTTTGAGAAGGGGTTCGAGAATTCTGCGCCTGGCAGCGATGTCGAGTTGGTAGCGAAGAGGCTGCCACCGAGATTCTGCTGTGATGTAGCTTGCTCAACGGTAGATTGTGTGATAGGCTTTGCGATTCTAGGGTGGTTGTTCTGTTTCGCGTTCTGAAATGCTCGAACGCCCCTGATGGCTCTGATACTCCCGTCCTTCCTTCTACAAGTTCTTCTCCTACATCCAAACAGGTAATGTCTCCGTTCATGGTTCGGGAAGTGTTCTGGTAAGTCACCATGAAGTTGCAATAGCAAGGCCATGAAGTTCTTGCAGACGTTACATCTTGCGAGTGCAGCTGATGGAGGCCGATCAGGATCCAGCCACGACTGTGATGGAGGTTAGCAAGAGCTTTGGATGGTGGCAGTAACAACGAGTGCAAGTAACGCACTGGCAAACCGCCAAGCTGACTGATTGAGTCATCGGTTGGGTCGTTGGAGGCGTATCCAAGTACAACATTGGTGGTCGTAAACTCTTCCCCTTCATCATCCGAAGAATCACTCTCGTGGCGTGCCATATCAGAGCAGCAAGTGAACAATTCAACGTTGTAGATTAGATAGGCTCGATAGGTACTTGAATGCAAGTGCGCAGAAGGGATGAGTTGAAGAGTATTTTGCGGAGCCAGTTGCACTCCGATCTGATTGATGCGTTCTAGTGTTGTATTCCTCTTGCCGTGCTAGACATCATCTCCATCTTCTTGCTACCTCACTCATGAAATCTTCAATCTTGAGCAGATTGAGCTAAGATAAAGACAGGGTTAAGCGATAAGCCGAAAGCCGAAAGCTTGAAGCCTGAAGCCTTGTAACTACGAGCCACTCGGGCGTACCTGACTTAAGGTACTCACGTCTAAATCGACGCTTGCACGGCTTGTCCCCAGCACAACCTCTCCGTGTACTAGCACTAAGCCCGTACTTTGTCAATCCAAAATCTACTCTACGCGTCGATCTGTCCGTCTATCGTGTCATAGTACATGGTAAATGACAGATGACAGATGATCAATACCCTCTACCAAGCCTTCAGATGATGCTGTGATAACCACCACTCACCATCACCCCCTCAGCACATACACCCTCTCTCTTGCCCCTGAGGATAATGAACCTTGTATTCTGCTGGTGCTCTAGAAGAGGTCAAGGCGATGTATTCTTTTGAAACAGCTGCATGCGAGAGGATTTGCGTGCTGTGGTTCATGAGTCCCGATGGAATTCTTATATCAAAAGTATTGAATACTCCATCTGTACCGATTTGTCGTCGGGTTGTTGATAGGAAGCACACATGCCTCTGATCAATCCTTGCACCACGTTTTGATGCTGTTGTATCGTGCCATGGCTGTGAGAATCTTTCAAGGGCTTTATTTTCTGGGTGACACTTATAAGTGTTGATGCATTCACTGACACCGCGAAATTAAAACGCGCCCAATGTCTATTAGTGAACCATCGACATTCGGACCTCCATACCTCCCCAATCGCCATATTCAACCATCAAACCTCAAAATGGCTCGTGCCTCTGGTGAGAGGGGTCGACAGATGTCGAAGATTAAATATCTCACAAAGGTTTTGCGAAGAAGTGTTTCATTTCCAAAGCACATTAGAAGCAGAGGATCTCAACGACATGATGTCGCGTCCGAGAGCGTTGGCGAGGAGATGGACTACAACGAGACGTCGGACCAGCAGGTCGGAAGTGGAAGCCCTACAATACCTACCCGGTCCTCTGGCTGTGAAATCGAGCATGTCGAAGCGACTCCCTCGGCGAGCTCACCCGTGAAGCTGTAAGGGACCGTTCAACAGTGTGCCAGCTGACCTTTCTGACACATCTTGCAGGGAATTCCTGGACCTTTTCCTGGGCCTGCCTGGCGAGCTCCAGCTTGGAATTCTTTGCGAGTTGGGACCGTGTGATATTTTCTCCTTACGCGCAACCTGTCGAGCATTCCACGAGGTCATCCTCATACAGGCATCGCCTATAGTCCGCCATCTGGTCAAAAGCAGTATCTTAGCGAAGCACTTGGGAGACTACATTGGGATGTACCCATTACCGGAGCCAACTTCACAGCTCAATCTCGACTATCTCTTTGCTCTGTCACATCGGCTACATACCGTTGACAAGCTTTCACGGCATATAGCGAAATTCATCATGACTAAAATCTTCCCTAATTTTACAGCTGCCTTCGAGCGCCTCAAGCAGATCCATATCAACAGGATTGTTTGTGGCTTGAGGCCAATGCTGCTCGTCTTGATGCATTTCTTTGAAAGCTACCGCGCAGCTCTAGTCCGTTACGCCGACAAGAGAACCATCCGCAGCACCTATGATACTCCTGGTTTCATTCCTTGCTGTGCGCACGAAGAATCAGATATCATCCGAAAGTACAACGGTCCCGCGCAACTTTTGCCAGCACATAACACGTATAGGCTCCTAAATATGTTCTTCAGACGCAAGCTCCGGCTGCCCTCATACGCGGGCAGATTGGAAAGTACATTAAGAGGCTGGGGCAAAGCGCCGGCAACCAAAGAATCCATTGTCCAGCTCATCGTTCTGGGTGGCTTCAAAGAAGTCAACAATGTCTTAGATTCGCGCAGTTATGGAGCAAGACTAGACACCTTACAGAAATACCTTTCCCGCACTCTCCCATCTGCAGAGCAGATGCCAGCGAAGAGACAACGCTTTCCGCGACTCGCCCGAGAAGGACTATCTCGCCTCAGAGGAGAGACTAGGCCAGTCAATGGCTCAGTTTATCCCCGCGTTGTGCCAATCGTTCGAGATTCTCGCGTTTCGAATCCATCAGTGGCTCTCTACAAGATCTCCTGTTCGGTCATGCCAGGACTGGACACCCGTACTGCCTTCGAGGTCTCCCGCTTTCTGCCAGATCTCGATAGCATGTGGTTCACTGCTGCCGAGCAGCGTATGATTGAACAAGGCGTCATTCAGAGCAAAGAGGATCTACCGCGCCTGTTCTATATCCTAGTACCTTTCATAATGGAGGATAGTGATCCAGTCATTATTGAGAACGCCGACGGTTGAGGCGACATCGGAAGGGGGACGGTGTTGGAAACGGTGAAGACAAGGATGGTATCATCAGATCGAGGAAAAAGAGAGAGGGAGAAAATGGTGGCGGGCTACGAAACCCTTTCCTTTATGGTGATCCTCATGCTGCTACTACTTTAGCGAGCAATGTGTTGGGAACTGATGGCTTCGTAATTAGATTTGTACAACATCGTGAGGAAAGCTCCCAGGTTGCTCTTCTGACTGGACTGATTCCGTGGGTCCTTAAAAGTTTCACGACGCTTGCCATTACTCCAGACTTGTATGAAAGTACCGCTGTTTCAAGATTGTATGCGGCTGAGGAGGCCAGTAGCTCACTCAAGTCTACCTTTCAAACATCTATCCTTCGTCGTGAAGAACACCCATGAAAAGTAAACCCTGATGGCCGAACGCCCCAGCTCACATGAGAATGCGAGCTTGTACCTTTGCGATCAAACCCCGTATGCAGTAACGCCACCCATGCGAGGGCAAAGAACCCTTACGAACGCCCACTACTCTTCCTCGACTGCCGCCGCATCTGCTCCGCTTTCCTTGCCAGACTCGCTTGGAGCCTTTTCTGGCCCGCCCATTCCGTCTGCATCCTTTTCATCCTCACGACCGCCAGAACCATGAAAGCTGCCGCTTTCAGACTCGGTTTCTTCTCGCATTTCTTCGGATCCGGCGTCACGCCCATCTCCTCCAGCATGTGCAGGTCCACGGTATTGCTGGCCTATCGTTAGCGCAATTCATGGTAAGAAGGCAGTGTGTGATACATACCAAGCCTTGAACATTTCAATCTGCAACAGCAGGAACTTCTTCTCGTACGCCAATCCAGTGCGGAAGCCTTCCTCCCGCGTACACTTGGCCCTCATCCACTGGATCTGCTTCGCCAGCCCTCTCAGTTCGCCTTGGTGTCTTCTCTCCTTCTCTTGATTCTCGAGCTCAAGCTGCTTCAGCTCTGTCGAATCCCCATGGCCGGCCTGTATGCTGCTGACGGACATGTTGGGGAAGCGTACCCGGGACACGATGGCTTTACGTTCTTCCTTCCACTCTTGTTGCTGACGGGCGAGGTTGTCCACCGCATCCTCATAGCGGTGTTGAAGATTCTCAAGCTCGATTACCAAGGCGTTGCATTTCTTGGTTTGATGCGTCCGGTCGTCTCGTACACGTTTCAACTGACCACGCAAGTCCTTTTCACGGATAGAAGCGGACTCAATGCGAGCTTCGCGGTCCGAGATCCGAAGCTGAAGTTCTTCCGTCTCCACTTTGGAATCTTTCAGCAGCTCATGTAGGTCTTTGCGTTCCTCAGCTATGGACCGTTGAAGATTCTCAAGTTCCGTGGCCAAGGCAGCAGATTTCCGGCTTTGGTTGGTCCGTTCCTCACGCACACGTGCAAGTTGAGAGGACAGATCTTTTTCACGGAGAGTGGCCGACTCGATCCGAGCTTCACGATCCGCAACCTGCAGTTGCAGTTCTTCGGCTTCAACTTTGGCATCCTTCAACATCTCATGCAGATCTTTACGTTCTTCAGCTATAGTGCGATCGACATTGCTTTCGAGACGTGCGGCATTGAGCTCATCCTCCAGGCTGTGGATCTTGGTGCGTAATTGACCGATGGTTTGTTCAGTATTACGGTTCCTAGACAAGTCGTTTTCAAGACTGTGAATCCTCGCGCGTAATTCGCCGACCCTCTCTTCAGCCTCGCGATAGTTGGATGAGTCCTTCTCCAGCCGCTGGATCTGGCTGCGTAGCTGACTAATGGTTTCTTGAGCGTCGCTGTCTTTGCACATGCTTTCTTGTAGGCTGCGGATCTCAGCGCGTAATTGATCAACTGTTCGTTCCGCAGCAGTTCTCTTGGACTGCTGATTTGCTTCCCGTTGGTGGCTGGCAGCAATATCTTCCTCGAGTCGTACGATTTCCATCTTCGCATCTTGAAGCAGCTCGTGTAGGTCATTACGTTGTTCAGCTATGACACGGCTCTCCCCAAGACTCTTCTCCAGGCTTCGAACCTGCGCACGTAACGCATTAACCGTCTGCTCTGTCTCCTTGTTCTTGGACACCTGATTCTCTTCGCGATGCCTGCAGGCGGCAATGTCTTCCTGGAGTTGTTCAAACTTGACATTGGCCTCTTTCAGCTTTTCTTGCAACTCATTGCGTTCTTGCGCTATAGCACGGTCCACATCAAGTCCATTCTCTAAGCTGCGGATTTTAGTCCGGAGTTGACTGATAATTTGCTCGGCATCAGTGATTTTCGATGCCTGGCCCTCTTCTCGGCGTCGACACACAGCGATGTCTTCGTTGAGCTGGTCTACCTCTTGTTGCGTAGCAGTGTTGTGGTCCCGCGCTTGCTCTACTTCCTCATGAAGCTTCTCCAGCATTTTTTCAGTTTCCGCTCGCGCAGCAGATACGTCATCCCTCGCTCGTTCCACTTCTTCCTCGATGTTGTTTTGCAGGACTTCTACTTCGTCCTCTAGGGCGTCACACTGGGCCTGCAAAAGGTCTCTCTCTTCGGTTCTGCTTTGTAGATCCTGCACCGCCTGCTGTAAACGAAGTACCAAGGAATCGCGCTCTTCGACTATATTACTTTGCTCGCTGCGAAGTCGCTCGTTCTCCGTTCTTAGATTTTCTTCGCGCATCCTAAGCACGTCTTGCGCCTCCTGCAGCCGGATAGCTTCTTGTTCCTTATTCGACAATCGTTTCTCAAGGCCAGCATACTCCGTCCGCAGACCGGCCAGGTCCTCGTTGAGCCTGTTCGCCTTTTCCTCTAGTTGACGATTGAGCCCTTTAGTGTTGAAAGATTTGTTCGCCATCTCCTGCCGTAGCTATGATACATATCAGCTAAGGCTTCCAATCTTATCCGTTGAACCAGATACCTACAGCGTCGAGATCCTCTAGCGCTTTTCTGGTCTCCTCCTGAAGCTTCTCCTAGTATCTGTTAGCACAATATCTGACGGAGTTCGGTCGTTATTTACCATCGCCTCGTCCTTTGCTTCCACGACGCGATCCTTCTCTCGGATCTCCTCCTCAAGGTCACCGACATCCTCTTTCAGTCTTTTGATCTCGTCCCGGTCATCGATTGCGATTCTTACTTCCTCTTGCAATCTCTCCTATGGCCGTTAGCACGCAGTCTTCACGTAAATCCGGCCGCTGCCTACAATCTCTTCATCTCTCTGTTCAATAACACGATCTTTTTCACGCAACTCTGCTTCCTGGTCATCGACATCTGCCTTTAGGCTCTCGAATTCCTCCTTCCGCACCTCGGCCGAGTTCAGTTCTCGGCGGAGCCCTGCAATCTCTGCCTCCTTTTGTTGCACAGCTTCTTTCAAATTACCAAGCTCTTCCCGCGTTGCTTCGTCGACGTGCTTCCGCTTTACTTTTTCCTGGACTTCCTGAAGGTGAAGGCGATAAGCCTCCAGATCACGCTCTGCTTGGTTGAGGGTTTTTCGTGTACGCGATAGTTCCTTTTGCATCGTAACTTTGTCCACTTTTAATTCAGTGTTCTCTTTCAACGCGGCTTCATTGAAGCCTGGTCCGGCTTTGCGAAGCGAGTCTTCAAGGAAATGGATTTTGAGCTTTAGCCCGAAGTTCTCCTTTTCGATTTTGTTGATGATCTACATGTGCAAAGTCAGCACTATCTGCTTGCGCCTCAGCGGCCAAACAAGATCTCTTACATTCTCCTGCTCTCTCAATGTCATCATGTTGCCTTGGTCTGCCAAGACCCCCCCGGCATCTCGTCTCGGCAACACCGCGAGTGGTGTTGACTGTGCGCTGCTGCTAGCAACTTGGGGCATTGGTGTCCCTTCCCCAGCCCCCCCAACCGAACTGGCAGTATCGTCCCCATATACCATTGAGCTCTCCGCGCCCGGTAGAGCTGAGCTGTCAGCATTTCCATTATATCCAGCCTTCAAAAACGCCGGCGTCTGGGGTACCCCATTGGCATGGCCTTTTCGAAGCAGGCTTTTCTTGCCAACACTTTTTAGTAAAGGAGTAAATTCGCTTTGACCTGTAGCTGCCGGGAGGTTGCGCCGATCAAGTAGGGGTGCGCGTGTACGTGGGGTCTTCAGGTTATGTCCACGGTTGTTGCGCAGTTGCGAGAGAAGATCGTCTTTGCCTTTCGAAGGAGACAAGAAGGACTTCTCCATAGAGATGTTCTCGAAAGTTGGACCGTTTGTTAGATATGTCGCATTGCCAGCATCAGTACGGGGCGTCTCGATGTAGGCCATTGCTGCAATCGGTCAACGAGCTACATGAACCAAGATCTGCTACCAAAGACCCGATTACTTGTGCGCATGTCAGGGCGCGCCAGTAGTCTTGTAATGTGTCGTTAGCGTTATTGCATTCGAGCAAGTGTTGAAACAGGAAAACGACGAGGAAGAGGAAGAGGAAGACGTGAGGCAGACCAAGTAGGACGAGTCAACCGTTGTTTTGTTGACATCGGCGATACTGTGCCCTCCCGCTCCGACCGCCGCTAGCACACGCGCCAAGCTCGCCAGGGTCGTGGAACTCTATTCAGCCTTGTGGGAACGGTGGAAATAACATGGTGGTACGAGCTCGATGAGTAAGGTTAAGGTCAGGTAAGACAAGGAGGACTTGCATTACCTTGCCTCGATTTTGGCGGATTGGGATGGATTTCCCCACACGCCTCCCCTGCTTCTCCGCCGTCTCTGCACGTGCGTGCGAGTAGTGCGGCAGAGCTTGAGAGTACGTGTGAGTCGTCTCGCAGCATCATGGATGGCATCAAAGACGATTTCAAATGGTTTGGCCGGGGATGCGATGGCTTTCCCAAGACATTGCCCGACGACTGCGTTGAGTACACGCTCTGCATCATCGATGCCACCCTACAGGATTCGGACATTCGAGCCCGCCTTCGAGTAGTGCAGAGTGCCGCCAAAGCCTTAACGAAAAGGCTGCTCAAAGATTTCATCTGGCAGCGTGAAAGCTTCGGCTTGGATCTGGTTTATCAAGATGGTAAGGTGATATACCTATTTTGTTTGTTGGCTTGGACAACGCTGACGTGGCCTATCCAGGCATGAGCTGCCTCCGAGGGCGAACGAACTATGGAGACTCCGTAGAAGATGAGTGGCTGGTGGTGTATATTCTACGAGAATTGAGCAAGCAACATTCGGATGTATGGATCAAGACCGTGGACACAGATGGAGAGTTTCTACTCATTGAGGCAGCAAACGCACTTCCCGGCTGGTTAAACCCTGAGATCGCAGATAACAGAGTCAGTAGCAGTAATGGAACACAAGTCTAAGTTCAGTAGCTGACCTGCGAACAGGTATGGATCAACGATGGAAGATTGCTCCTAATACCTCTCAAGCAGTCAAACAAGACGGCAGAACCTTTGGCGCAAGCACTTACGCTACAAGAAGCCTGCTCATACATCCAAGGAAGCCGATCTACGCTTGTTCACTTTACCCCCGTTGAGACCGAGGCCTTCTATCGACTACGCAACTATCCGAATCAAATAAGTGAGAGCCTTCACCATACGCCTGTCACCATTCCCAGGAAACTTGCATATATACTGCACGAAAGCTCAGCCTATATTAGCCCAGCTGTGGAAGCGTTCTATCTGCGCGACCCTATAGCTCTTCGCCCTTTGCATACTCAAAGCCCGCTAAATCTAGCTTTCCCTCCCAAGGACTTGGTGACTGTACATGTCAAATTCACAAAAGTCGGGTATGCGCAACTAAAAAGCCAACAATTGTCGACACCTTTGTTATGGCAAAGTAGTTTGTCTATTCAAAAAAGCCCCAAAGCTGTTGCTCAGGCCGAAATGGGTATGAAAATCACCTTAGGCTTCGAAATGCTTCTGGCAGATCCACAGCATCGGGACAAGAAGTCTGTTCGAGAGATCAAAGTGCTTCTTGACGACATTGAACAAGGGGAAGCACAATTTCCCTCGGACGCAGATATCGCGAAGTGGGAGTTCCGCGAAGACGACGAAAGCTGGCTAGACATCAACTTTGAAGACTTTGAAAGTGAACTTGCTGGAAAGGCTAAGAAGGATGCTAAAATTGCAGGCGAGGGCTTTGGACACAAGTCTGCGCATGAGAACCTGCGAAAAATTGTTGCTCGATTTGAGGATTTCTTGAACGACGATGCTGCAGGGGCCGATGGGGCAGGATGCCTGGATGACATGGACAATGCCGAGGACGACGACAATGTTAACAATGAAGATAATA
The DNA here is from genome assembly GCA_000611775.1 of Umbilicaria muhlenbergii. Classification (NCBI taxonomy): domain Eukaryota; kingdom Fungi; phylum Ascomycota; class Lecanoromycetes; order Umbilicariales; family Umbilicariaceae; genus Umbilicaria; species Umbilicaria muhlenbergii. The sequence continues at coordinate 1,537,993 of KK106986.1, forward strand.
TAGACGAGGTTAGTGACTTCAGTGGGGACGGTGAAGACCAGGAGGTTATTTTCAATGAGGCCGAGTTCGCCGAAATAATGAGAGAAATGTTGGGCCTCCCGGTCGAAAAGAAAGAGTCACAAACTATCAATTCAATTGAGCAGCACAATGCGGACGATATGCGTCAAAGAGCGACTTTCGATGAAGGAAACGACGGAAACGAGGCACATGAAGATCATGAGGGACAAGAAATACGTCGTGTTATGGAGGATATGGAGGCTGAACTTAGGGATGCAGGTGCCCTTAGCCTCGACACTCAGCCCAGCGACCCTGCTATGGGACGACAGGCCCCGAGCGGCGCACAGGAGGAGCATGGCAGTTCCGATGTCGGAGAATTTGAAAGGATCAATAATGACTTGCAAGAGGTTACCATCGACTACAACCTTGCAAGAAACCTCCTCGAAAGCTTTAAAAGCCAGGCGGGCATGCCAGGTCCGGGCGGCAATATCCTGCGCTCAATGGGGTTGCAGCTACCACGGGATGAAGATATTGGCAATTGATGCCCAAGCGCAAGCAGGTCAGGATTTTCAAAAGCTACAAACCGATTATCTACAGCGTACCGTGCATGGTCTTGTTAATGTGGTCATGCCCCCTCCATATAATACTATCATTTCACCGCTGGACAATCCTCCGGTGCCTGCAGGATGTCGCTCTCTCTGGCAGGCGAGGACAGCACTCTGAGCCGTCCTGAGGTCGCATCTCCTCACAAGATTAGTATGTCCCACGTGCGTTCGCCTGTCGAATCCGCGCTACAATTAATTGTTGGCATTGCTGGAGAGGAAGGCGGACGCTCCGCAATCGATCGGTCGATCATTGTATGCGATGGGCTAAGCACGACACCCTCAAGAGTGGTCCGCGAGGCCACATTTTACATATCGCTATGCTGCCTTGGGAGGCACGGAGGTCCGTCACTATGTCCCGAGATTCTCCACCCCTGGCAGGGTCACTACGCGACCTGTCTCCATTATGGAATGGATTCCAAACTTCACACGGATGATTGTCCAGGCTGAAACGCAGCGATCGAGTCGTTGCTGCCACACAAGCGACCATGATGGGCCCGATGGTAGTTCCAAGCACGGCTATAGGCGTATGCGAACGCTTCTTACATGCGTAGCACAATCGCAGTCGCAGAGCTTCTGATCACCAATTTTTACAATCCATATGAATGCAATGCGTCACTACTCATCACCTAGCATGCGCAATTCCTACAGATGCACGGAGTATGCAGTTTGAATGGCGAGCGATTGATCGCAAACGGCAGACTTGTCAATGAGCCTCAGCACTTTGCCAAAGCAAGATAATTGTTCCTCGTGACTAGTGACTTGAGTGACTTGAGTGATGTGTGGCTTGTGACTCGGATTGGGATTGCCAATACTATGCGCCAGTGGAGCTGTTATCTTTGCATCTTCGCGACGATATAAGCGCAGGCCGGTGGTTCGACCGTTTCAAGCGGCCCTGGTCGTGAGAAGTAGACAGAACTCTCATTCTCTCACATCAGGTTTCAGGCCTTCATCGTCGCAACCTTAACGTTGGATATGATCAAGGCAGACAAGGGCCCTGGCCAATCGTCCATGTCCAGGTTCATGCGCGTCAACGCTTTTTCTGCTTTTTCTCCGAAAGCGTGCGCTGCCTTAGCCTAGCTAACGAGTTTGGCCACTTGCACCAATGCACCATCATCTTCGCTTTTCCCCGGCCCTTTCTCTTTCTTTTCTCGTATTGCGGAAGATTGTTTCGAGGGGCAGAGCTAAAGCACGTTTCTCGCACATCCGCTGCAGGTCTCCTCCAGTGCTGGGTGTGGCAGGCCATCTCGTATTGCGAGCCGTCCCGTGGCCATGGGCTGTGATTTGCAAGCCTAGACTTAGATGTCCCTCTTTCTGAGCAGGAGGACGGTGGCTATGTTGCTGTGCCTCTGACGATCATACGGCTCGTGGCTTCCCCACCCCACTACGGATCTAGATCTAGAGGTTATTTCCTCACGTCCTACGACCTATTGGATGCAGACCCCTGAACGAGAGGGGATGGCCGCCTCTGAAACGCGGCAACGGCAGCTCATACAGTGGTGACGGACAGTGCTGGACGCTGAACCTAACAAGGTGGTGGGTCACAGTCGACGTCTGTATGGAAGATCCGACCACAGGGTCCACAAACTGGGATGCTTCTGGGGCGTGCAGAGATATCGGACTATGGCCCGTTCGCACATTGGCCTGCGAAAGGTAGGACTATCGTTTCCGCGCATGTCACCGTGCTCACCGCACTCTTCCCCCCACCTCATTTACCATCAGGGTGCCTTTCGGAGGATTGATTTCTTCTCAAAGACGATCCGGACATGCGAGTTGCTTTGCCTCATCAATATTCAGTTTGCCCCAACCCTTGACCTGTCCACTGCGGAACTTCTCAAAAAGCGCCATGGCAGAACATTCGACGGAGAAGGTAATTAAATTTCTTATTTCGAGGTCTGAACAATGATCTAATTGCGATGGCAGTCGCCGATAGAGTCAAGTGATTACGAGGGACTTCAGCTCGATACACGTGCTGTGGACAATACAGACAAAACCCTCAATCCGTTCCAGGGCTACAGCGACGAAAAGGCCTACCTTTCCCAGACCACCGAGATCCGCGGGCCGCAGAGATCGCACAATTCTACGGCAACGACCACCGATGGTGTAGGTTCCGCTGGGACAGACGGTTCCATTGCGTCGTCAGAGCCGAAGAAACGGATATGCGGCCTACGGCGACAGTCTTTCTGGATCTTGTTCAGTGTGATATTGGCAATCACTATTGTAGCTGCCATTGTCGGAGGCCTTGTCGGTGGCCTGAGGCATTCGTCAGCGGTGAACTCCACCGCGCATGCGCCCGCGCCAGCTGCGCCGAACTCGTCTGCACCAACTCCCAGTCTAGCGTACGTTCTACTCCGATGTTATATAATATTGTGCTGACTTGATGCTCGGTGCAGTCCTGTGGATGTAATGGTGGGATCGCCACTGGAGGTACTTTCGTTTCCGATCAACGGCACTGGCGACAATCCAGCCAGTAACCAGGCATTCCGCCTATACTATCAGTCGGTGAACGGGAATATCAAGCAGATGATCTGTAATGGAACGGCAACACCATGGCATGATGCAACGTCGGTGTTTCCGGATACCCATCTCTGCGTAGCTACTGATTTCGTTACAGGCCAATATTTACGGATGCAATTAACAACACCGGCTTGGCTGTCATCACTTATCTAAACAATAACGGAATGCGACAGGTAAGCATGTTATGCTGTTCAAACAAGAAAGCGCTTCTCATCCGTTCGCCTACAGTCAAGCATATTCTACATCGATATTCAAGGATATTTGCGAGAGAAAAGATCATCAGCAGACCAGGCATGGGAGCCTGGGGCGTTGAGTAACCAGGGGTTCAGGGCAATTGGTAATGACCCGCTCCCGGCAGGCGCGAACCCGACGAATGATCCAAGCAACGACTGGGACAGTTACAGTTTGGCGGCGGCGTACTCTCCTAAATTTGGAGCCGGTTCCGAAGGGCGCTTGTTCTACCACTACACTGCGACAAACGGTAGTCAGTGGGTGCAGGAGTTGGTGTGGAACCAAACTGCAGACGTCTGGACCAATGGACAAATGATTACGGATGCGTGGCCAAACTCCCATCTATCGGCCGTTGTCGATGACACACATCAAATGCTGAGGTTGTTTTATTCAACGGGCAACCTGACATTGAAAGAATCTTGGACGGATATCAACAATCAGAATGCCACGTATCGTCCTGGTAAGTAGCCTCCTGACCGAACTGTCGTTGCAATCCTTGACGTATCTCCGTCTGTCTGTACAGGTGTCCAAATACCCTCAATTCTTGCTCATGATGATGCCGCCATCGCAGCGGTCGCGATTAATGGCGATGTATTGGTTTACCATTACGTCGCAGTTGACATCATAGGCATCAGAGAACTGAACATTTCTGGCACTCCTGGATCACAGAACGACCAAGAGCGCTACAATGTGACCGAACCGGTCGTGGCGCAACCCGCGTTGGTTACCCAAGGCCGCATATCAGTCTACCAACCCATTGGAGCCGCCGTCACCAATGTTTCGGGTCTAGATCAATCAATCTATGTATTTTTCGCAGAGGGGACATTGAACGCAACATCCGGCTACCAGAGGCTGATGGAGGTCAATAAGCCGGTCGCTAATTTGACCTGGCCACCAAGCAGCTTGGGAAATGCGGATGGCCAACTCCAGTTGCCGCTGGGGAACCAGTGCGCAAATCTGTCGGGAGCTTGGACATGTCCCGATTGAAGAACAAAGCAGGGTTCTAATCTCTTTTTTGGCGCTCACCTTGGCGTTCAATGCCATGTAACATTTATGAATTTACATCTATTAATTATCATGATTGACATGAGAGTCGTGCATACCGTGCTTGATAGTCTGTGATGTTGATAACTTGTATACACCACCCCAATGTCCCCACAGGATTCTCTGTCATCTAAGCAGCAGGCTTCGTGCTCTCTCATTATTGAAGTTCCGATCTACCTGACTGCACCAGAATCAACTGCCGATGCTGCGCCCCAACTGCTGTCGCCATCAGGCATCGTCATGATTTCGCAGCGCTCTCAGCTCAGCCCATAGGCCCGCCTTCCGCGCAAGAATTACAGCAGATTCCTGACAGAAGGCAACAGTTCAGGACAAATCTTTCGCTACGTCCTCAAATGCTATCTTTGCATCGTTGATTGATTTTCTGATTGGACACTTCGCAATGTAATCTTACGTTCATGACTGGAGCGCATGATTTGAAGCTGCATTTCCTCAGACAGCTCACTAGATCACGGTGATAGACGTGAAATTGGATTAACGGAAGAAAGACAAAGCGATTTCTAGCAGAGATTCCCAACAAATTGATGACAGAGCTCGCAGCATCCCTGATATTATACGCAAGACGCAAAAGCAAGCAACAACCTCCTCAACGCCATTAGAGCAGACATAAGAATCCCCCGTCCCCCGCGGCTCCTACCAGCTCCCGCACCATACATACCCACATCTCCCACCGGCCTCAACGTCTGAACACGGAAGCAATCCGTCAACCGCTCCTCACATTCAACGCGACCACTCCAACGCCTTTGACCACCCAGTCCGTATCACCCAGACCCAGTCCTAGACTTGCTCTTCGCGGAAGCCCCCGCGGTATTTTGAACCCGAGGTAAAGGAGGGACCCAAGCCCCAAGGTGTTCGAATTTACGGTAGAAGGACTATTGGGCAACCGCCAAGCCTTTCGAGCCCGCGCTTGACGTACTGCCGCGTGGGAGACCGGCCGACTTTTTCGAACCTGTGGACGACGTACTACCGCGTTGGGGACCGGCCGACTTTTTCGAGCCAGTGGACGACGTACTACCGCGTTGGGGACCGGCCGACTTTTTCGAACCTGTGGACGACGTACTGCCGCGTTGGGGACCGGCTGATTTTTTCGAACCTGTGGACGACGTACTACCACGTGGGGTAGCCGTGGTCCTTTTCGAGACGCTTTTCGAGATGCCGCCATGCGAGGAAGCGGCTGAGCTTTTCGAGCCGGTTCTCGAAGTACTAACACGTGGGGTGTCTGACGAAGTCTTAGACCTGGCGATAGTGCCATGGTGTGCGGCAGGCCCGTCCGGTTGAGGTCCATCGGGTAGAGGTCCATCGGGAAGGGGTCCATCGGGAAGGGGTCCATCAGGTAGAGGCCCATCAGCTAGAGATCTTCGTGGCCGACTCCTGATGCCGCCTCCGTTCTTGTATCCAGTCTGGACACGCTTGGTGATCCTGTGGGCTTGGCCCGTAATTGTCGTCTTGGATTGCTTTGTCGCCGCAGGGACGGTCTTCGCGGGGACAGGGACGGTCGTCGCTGAGTCGGGGACGGTCTTCGCTGAATCGGGGACGGTTTTCGCGGGGCTGGTAATCCTGGCAGGCCTTCCTCTATTCCCGACAGGCCTTCTTCTTGGGGCTGGCTGCGCGGCGTCGATAAGGCGATCAGGTGGTCCGGGGAGCGACCCGGTTTGAGAACGCGTTGTGACCATGATGCTTGCTGGGACGATGAAGCAAAGGGTTAACGCAGATTGCAAAGTCACAGATATCGGAACTCAGGCAAGATGCCCGTGAGAAGGCTGCTAGAAAGAGGACGATGCTTCAGTTGAGGGGAACTTGGGGGAATTCATCAGGAAAGAACAATGAGTGACTGACGCCCTGCCTTGATCTACCTGGAGCCAAAAAGAACAAAGGCCAAGCAGAAGTGAATCAAGACGCATGCGGAGGAGTACAATTCAAGCAGGAAGCGCAGAGAATTGATCAAAGACACAGTGGCCGACGCTGTCATCTTTGAGAACATGCACTGCCGTTTGCGGAATGAGAATGGAATGCCGACTTGTGTAACAATAACAATTGGTCGCATGTCAAGGGTCAATGATATCCTGGAAACACATAGGTCATGGTGTACGTTCGACATTACATTTGTGACCATGAATACATTCTATATCGCTGAAAGGATAAACGCTAAGAGTCATCCGCCATATACGCCTAAGATTGATCGCCGGTAAAGAGGAGAGAATCTGGCTTGCCTGAACCACCAACGTTGTCATCGAACTCATCAGTCATTATAGTAAACATCGCTGAAAATTACAAGTGCATCAGGGAATTGTGTACCATGACACGCTTTTCATGCCACCCACAAAACGCCGCGTAGTGATTCCCCTGAATCCGTATCGATAAAAATTAAAATTCTCAAGACAACCACATCGTCACACGTAGTCTTTGATATCCCGGATCTTCGCATGCAATTCAGTATCCAAAAAGTTATAATATGGATCAAGGCAACAAAACGGATGGTGTGATAGCAAGGTCTCCGCGGTTGGTCGTTCTGAAGGATCGATAGTGAAGCAATCCAACATGAATGCCACCGCTTCGGCACTGATAGCTTCCGAAACATCCTCAGGGATCGGTGGAGCCTGGTTGAGGCTGCCAAGCTTGTAGATCGCCCCGATCGCCTCCTCCTTGCTCCAAGGCCTGCGACCAGCAAACATTTCAAGCACCACGCATCCTAGCGACCATATGTCCACTTTGGCGCTGTAGCCGGAATCTTGAGAGCGAATAACTTCCGGCGCCATCCAGAAGACCGAACCTTGCATGGAATTGGTGATGTCGTTGCCGTAGATGTTATCCGTCTTCTTGGAGATGCCGAAGTCGGAAATCTTGCACGTCCCGTCAATGTCGAGAAGGATGTTATCAGCTTTGAGGTCGCGGTGTAAGATGCCTTCCGTGTGCAGATAAGCTAATCCAGCTAACGTCTGACGTGTCAAAGAGCTGACAACGCTCTGCTCGAATTTGCCGTGCCTCCGAAGACAGCTTCCAACACTACCGCCAGAGATATATTCGAGGAAGATTGAAATGGAGTACTCTTTCTTTTCACACCCCAGGTATTGTACAATGTTGGGGTGCTCGAGATGCTGCATTGTGTCAATCTCCTGGTCAAGCGCCGCAACCATTTCCTTCATTTTGTCTTTGTCCTGGCCTGCCGCTTTCTGATTGACTTCCACCTGCTTCACAGCAAGGAACTCCCCGGTAGTAGCATTGATTCCCAGATACACTCGGCCATAGGTGCCTTTACCGATCAGCTGACCTCTTATAATCTTAAAGGTTGTTTGCCGTTTAGGAAGACTGTCTTGCGGTATGTGCGGTATTGCTTCCACTAGGCTGACACGACTTCCCCTGCCCGGTTTGATTTGCACAATATTCGCACCAAACATCTTCGTACTTTTTCGGCGCATGAGGTCGCCAGACCTACTACTCGTAGAAGGCTGGGCGCTCCGTTTACGGCTTGGTTCGTTGGCCCCTCTGGCTACTTCTCGAATTGATTTCATCCGCCCGATCCCTCCCGATTTTCGGACATTGCGTTGAGCAATCGATTGCATTGTAGCGCGACTTTTCAGTGTAGAATCCTGTGACCCCAACGTGTCCGGTTCTTCAGCTATAGTCTCTTCTGCAATGGACATTGGGCGACCCTGGTCGAATAATGATGTTCTGAGAGAACGTTGACCTTCCGTAGATGGTGTAGCCGCAGCATTCTCCATCGGATTCTGATCGATACCAGACATTGGAGAAGCAGGGGGAGAGCCTGTTTGATCTTCAAGTACAGGCTGATCTAGATCGAGGTTTGGAAAGAAGTCATCTAAATGATCTAAAAGAGCCTCAGTAGGGGGTCGGTTGGCCCAGACATCGTCCCTTGCAAAGGATTCTTGACGAAGCAAGCGAGATGTGTTGTTCGGTGATCGCGCTGAGCCTGTGTTAGGAGCGGCAGATTCTTGGACATGACTTTCGAAGTTGTTTCGACCAATATTCTCCAGACCATCGAGCTCGGAAGTCCGAGCTGGAGGGCCTGTGGATGCGCTTGTAGATGTCTCCGGCGTCACAAAGGTCACGGAGAGACCTTTGCGCTGGCGTGCAGTCGTGTTCAGGGTAAGTGTCGGCCTTTGCTGGATAGCTGGGTCATCTAAGGGTCCTTGAGCTGTTTCGACTGTTTTACTCGCCCCGCCCTTAGCAAGAGGTATTGCGAAGAGTCCGTCGTCAGAATCATCATCGGATTGCTGCTCTAGCCGTGGCGTCTTAGCAAATGTCACTTGAGCTTCCTTGAAGGTGAACGCCGGGCCGTAAGACCTCCGCGCGGAATGCGAGGATTTTCGGCTGGGCACTCTCTCTGGTGCTGCATTTGATGTTGGAGAAATGGGGCGTCGTAGCTTCTCGAGTGATGGGTTCGGTGGCATTTGGAGCGATAGACTGGGCTTCCTCGATTCTACTTCCTCTCGAAAACCTTCCTCATAATCAGGGACTCTGAACAACATGTTGTTTTTCCCACGCGTGAAGCCCGGACTTCGAGGTGACCCACCCGGGCTGCTTCTACCTGAGCCACTGGGCCCAAAGTCTACAGAAGACATAGCAGGTGCATGGTTGTTCCTCTGATTGGATGAACTGTCCGTAGGAATTGGGATCGGTCTGCTCACAATGCCAGCTGCATGAAAAGCTCCAGGCAGCGCGGCGCCTGACCCTGTGCTCACTGAGGGGGGAAAGATGACGGCCTTGCGGCGAATACTTTCTGGCGTCTCTTCTGGCATAGAATCCACCCCCGATCGTCGTTTCCATGCGTTTTTATCCTGCTCGGTGAGTGACGTTCGGATCTTATCACCGCCTTTCTTGGTCAACGAGTTCGCTTTAATAAGAGTGCTAGACTCTGCTGGCGCCGGAGGTGGTTTTCGTAACGGGATCAAATCTTCTGTTTTCTTAGGCTCATATGGCGAATTTCTGGGCGCATCGAAATCAATGACCCCGTCACGCTTGTAGCCATGGGAGAAGCCTTCAGTAGGTGACTCCTTTCTCAGCTTTTGCTGTTTTGCTTGAAAGTACATTCTTTGTTTTCTTTCATTGTCTCGTCGATGTTCTTCAGCCGCTGCCGCTATCAAAGCCTCACGATCAGCTTCTGAGAGGGTCCCATTTAATTGGGCCGCTATGAGCGCTTTCAGTCCCTCCTGTACTGCTCCTCCAGACGGCGCCTCGTTCTTGACGTTTGTGGTGATTTCTTGCCCTTCAACAGGTGGTACTGGAGCTTCACGGGAAGGAGCACGGATGGCCTTGAGTGTTGATTGTCGCGAGTTCATCGGCGGCGATCTGGAACGTGCATGTGCGTTCGATGTAAGACGTGCATAGGTTTCTTCATCGACGGGTTTACGAGGAAGATAACTGCCTACGGGTGGTGATGGTAGCCCCTTCGGGGAGAAGCCTAGCCCAAGGCCTGTAGGTTGAGATGACGGCAGCGAGATTGCCGATGCGGAGGCTCGGCGAACAAAGAATTTGAGCGTTCCAATAGCGTCAGCTCGATTCTGCCTTGCCAACAGTAGCATTGCATCAGAAAGAGGCTCGTCGTGCTCTTCTTGACCAGCTTCGGTCAGGTAGATCTGAGCGTATTCGCTATCAGGAACACCAAGGAACTGGCAGACTGTTGCTCGCAGGGTCTCGGCAGAATCAGTCTCACTGATATCAATCAGACGATAATTCCACCTGTCTGGCGTCGCAAAGACATATCTCCTCCCAGGACTTTCTCGAGTTAGTGGTCTGCCCCGTAGCGCTAATCGATCTTGCTCAGACATGGTCGACCTTGACGATGGTCGCTCAAGTGACGTGTCGCTGTTGTTCATGTTGGGTTTTGCGAAGGGTAGACTTGGTGGCACGTGGCGGAAGCTCATAGGGCTCGTGGGTGATTCGAGGTTCTGGTCTTCAGGGGAAGGGTGGGCCATGTCATCCTTCTTACGCTTCCGGAACTTGTTGAGGAAACCCTTTCCGTGTTCTTTCATACCGGAGGAGGTTTCGTTGCTCCCGGGTCTTCCAACGACTTCCAACGTAGGTGGTCGTGATCCCTCTTGACCGTTTCGCCGCATCTCTTGGGATTTGCTTGCAATGCCGACCTCACCAAGTGCACCTCCCATCCCGCCACGGAGTAAACTTGTGGCAGAGCTCGGCGTGTTGCTTGACACCACTGACTCGGTACTATTACTCTTGTGGTGTCCAAAGCGTCCATAGGGTGGTGCAGAAAGCGTGCCATTACCAGCTGACGAAGCTAATATAGCATGTTGAGCAGCAGGGCTGCTACTTTTAGGACTGCCATCATAACCTAAGCGCGGAGCATCATTGCGAATGCCAAAACCTGAAAAAGAGCCACCTGCACCTGCATCACTCGAGGTACTTGGACTGTGCCGCTTCGACGCTGGGTCGTTGGCACCATTCAAGATGCTCCGAGAGATTGCCGTGCGATTATGCGCCTGCTGTCCATCCACGACATTGGGTTCGCTCGCGGTAGCGCCCGCATTGTTATACATAGGAATCCTATGGCTCGAGAAGACCCTGTTGCCGATGCCACTTGCAGGGGACCGAAACGACATCTGCCGGCCTGGGCTATCTTCCTCTCCACCAACGGTATTGGGGGTGATAGCAAATCCGTCTCCACGGCTTAAATTCGGAGAATTCTCAAGCCCTCCTTCCGTGGAAGCACTGGGAAGAAACTGCGATGACTCTCTTCGACCATGGCCGGTTCTTGTGCTCTCAGCATTGTTGTCAGCAATCTTCCTAATCAGCCTGCGCATCCTCTTTCCCTCTTCACGCTCTCGACCTTGATCCCACCCTGTCCCGCTCTCCCTGCATTCTTTCGCAAGCCTGGGGTAAATCTGCTGATGCATCATTCCAAAGTTGCCCCTACCACCATGGCCCCTACCTAATTCAAGAAATTCCATACCGCTGATATCTAGGCCCTTGAATGTCTCTTGCCAATCATTTGAAAATCCATTGGCAGCGAGCCAGATAAGTACACGGTCAATAGGCCATTGGTATGCTGGATCGTTGGCCGATCCAGATACATTCGACGTGTTACTAACCGTGTACCGGTGGCCGCTTCTGAACATTGTATCCTGATCAACATCAGATGCTGCAATCTGATGCTGGGGGTTTTGAATGGTCGCAGTTGGTGGTCCCGGGGACGTATACTCCTGCGTTTCGCGGTTCGGTAGGACGAGGGGATGATGCCGTGTCAAAGGCGTTTGAGGTACGCTATGGTTACTGTATCGGTCATTGCCGGGTAATTCTGCACTCGGGGAGGCAGCAGCTGCGGAGCTATTAAAGAACTTCTGATCTGCTGCTGGTTTCATAGCATCAGCGCTGACAAGGAAACTATTGCTGTCTCCTCTATTGAAGCTCGGTTGCTGATAGGAATGCAACGGCGGTATGCCAACACCTGGCCCAAAGGATTCTCCTAAAGGTATGTATGTTGCCGATGTCAAGGGCTGGCTTTCGCTCTGAGGTGGCGGAGGCGGAATAGCAAGCGGAGTAGGGGCGTGAGTATGGTACCCATGGCTAGGATTATAAGCGGCATGTTGACCACTCGCCTGATTCGCTCCCATGGGTGGCGGTGGAGGAGGGAGAAAGCCCTGCTGTCTAGTCCATCCTTGCTGGGCCCATCCAGCAGACAGACCATGGGATGTCCCGGGGGGTGGTCCCGGGGGGGGTGGAAGTACCATGCCATGAGATGTATTACTGGGTGGCGGGCGCGGTGGCGGTGGGGGTAGAGGCATCATATGATTCTGCTGTTGCGGCGGAGAGATTGTTGGAGGTGGTGGGCCAGGTATATAAGGCGCACGTGAGTCCATGGCTTGCGTAGCAGAAGCGTGTCGCGGCCCTTGTTGATATGCTAGATGAATTTGAGGTCCTGCACCTGCTCGAGGGCTGGGGCGATAAGTTCCTTGTTGCCCACCATTCTGATCTGCAGCTGTACTGGCTCTAGCTCTTTGCGGCGTCGGTGCCTGTGCATGTTGATATGAGGCTCCACTGGATATTGCAGGATATGGCGAGCCGTTGCCCTGTGAAGGTATCAAAAGGGAAGATGAAGCGTTGGCGCTATGGTAATTTGGAACATCACTCAATATCAAATCATCGGGTACGATGCTGGATGATAGTTCTTGCGAATAGGGAGATGGTGAAGGCGAGGAGGTATTTCTCGAGTTGAATTCAGAGTTGTTGGATCGGGCCGAGGATGACCGCTGCCGACTCGAGGTCATCCTGGACACAGGCACCAACTAGGCCTAGGTTGACGAATGTTCTGAGTCGCCTGGGCATCAGAAAGCAGGTTGGAAAAGATCGTGCTGAAAGAGGTTCCCGCAATGTGCCATAAAGTTCTCCAGCGGATCACAACAGGTGCCCAGGAGCCCTTGTTGCGGCGGCCACAAAAGCTTCGTTCAGACAAGTCCCCCCTTGTATGGTGTATAGACGTAGGTCGTAAGGTAGTCGTGTGCCGATTATACTGCGTTTCGAGCAGTCATGCGCCGGAGGAGAGCATGCTGAGACCAGGGCTGTCGTGGGCATTAGGAGGCCCCCAGAAATTAAACAAGCTCCAGCGTCGTCCGAGACAGACTCAAGCGAAGCCAGGCCCAGTGTTTCGCCTTGAATACGCAGACAGGCCAGTGTTGTGGACCGGTGTCGCTGGTCGCAACGTGGCGTAGCTGGTTATGGTGATGGAGACTTAGTCGCAGAACGTTAGTGATGGCCCACGGACTTCTGCATTCCTGTCGGGGCTTGTGAGGTCAGTCTACGGTGCAGTCGTGGATAGGTAGTGCGCTGTGCATTGGAGAAGTCTCGGAGGGCATGCTCCCATGGCGCATCTCACTCCAGCTTGAGAGCTGGGACGACAAACGGGCTGAGGCTGGAGTTGCAGGGGCGCATGCGTAGCCTCATTGCTTAGCCTCCATTGGTGCATCTCCTCTCCGGCACTCTTCCTTGGCCTCACACTCCAGGCACAGCCGATGTAAGGTACACCCCAATGAGGCTTATATATCCACAAAACAACTACAGATGATCTCATTTTTCATGCAAATCTGTACAGATCATCTCCTGCAATGTGACTACTGTTTGACAGAGACTGAGGAACTTCTCCGTCTACTCCCGTGTCATAATGCTGCGTGGTATATTGTACTCGTAGAAAACAAAGATTACCCATCCCACGCTTGACTAAATCATCGAGCCCAGTAGTCGTGGTAGAAATCATTCCAGACAATCCGCAGCTAATTGTGCTAGGGTCATTGTCAACGTCTTCCTAGCATCCAGTTCCTTGCCATCCCTTTGCGGATGGTGGTAGTTTGTCACAATTGCTACGACCGCGCCGTAGCACGCATACCTATCCTCCCAAGTTAGAAACTGCGCCCCAATGTACGACTATTCCGGGACACCTACAGGAGGCCCCTCGTTCCACCGGCGTCCTTCCCTTCTCCCATTTCCACGTCTCCCCAGACTGCCATTCCGAAATCTAACAAACCTGTGACCTCTTTCGTCCTTCCATCAACGAGCACATTGCTTGGGTTTCTCAGTCCTGGTACCACAAGCCTCGCATCCTCAACCTCATCCAGAGCTTTTTCGGCCTTCACCACTTGTTCCCTAATCTGAGTATACGGCAAGCTTACTAGCATGTCTTCGCCATCCCGTAGCACAGACTCCATCATTGATAGAAAGGCTTCGCGCCACCGCTTGTGACCTCGGCCAGTCCAGACTAAAGATACAGATCCAAAAGTGGTTGACTTGTGTTGGGCAATCGCGCTTGCGAGGACATGAAGCTGACGCTCAATGCCGAGACGATCAGCGCGGGAGAGGTATGGTCGGACTTCTGCGAATGAGGTTCCGTAGAGATGAGTGGTGAGTAGAAAAGGCGCATTGAGTAGTGCACCTGGTGAGTCGTGTTTGAGAACTCGAGGAGTTGGCAGGCCGCTCTTTGCGAGGAGGGAGAGGGTTAGGGCTTCAGTCTCGAGACATTGCCGTTCATGGCGGAGTAGCGGGGTTGAGGGAGACGGGGTGAGCTTCAAGACCAGTCGGGAACCGTTCGAGAGGCGAACAAGGCGGATACGGTGGAGATGATTGGGGAGTTCTTCCATCTGCTGGATCGTAAGGCGAGAGGATTGGAAGGTATGTTGGATGATTTTCTGGAGGACGCAGAAATCGGAGGAGAAGGGCGCGGGGATGGAAGGGGGGTGGGCCATTGTCACGGGTGAGCAGACTGTGTGTATGTTGCTGTAGGATAGATGCATGATGTTGACGTGGGCCTGGCCTGCTTTTGCAATAATATATTGAACAAGTAGCAACAAGCCAGCGAAGAGCTAAGGCTTCAATTAAAGAGAGTAATCAGTGATACGATCTTCCGCAGAGGTCCTCTTCCAGCACGGATCAGCAGAAACAAGAACTTGAGTGAACGCAGATGCACTTCCCATCCTCCGAAGTGCAAAGTTGCCACATTATGAACCAATATAGCAGAGAGGACCACGCGGCCCTATAGAACATCCACCGCACATTCGTCCTCCACCGCTTCGCTTGATATGAAGCCTTGCATCTCCGCAGGAATATGGGGAGACGCAACATCGTTGTGGATGGAATGTCGTTGGTCATTGCTGAGGCGGAGATAGACACGAGATGCCCAGGCTAATCCCGCTGGGGTAACGCTGAGCGAGTATTGTCGGTGTTGCGAGGACTTGTGGCGCCGCTTGGAGATCCAGTCGAAGGTTACAACCGAGTTCGCCTACGTCGACCACTCGGAAAATTCGAACACTCCAGGGATTTGACAAGAGCGAAAGCCTGTCATGAGTTCTAGATCCGTGCCGCGGGTGTGCGCACATGCGTGCAGAAGGATATCGCAATACTGCGTAATAGGCTTATTCTTCTTCGCTACAGGGCCTTTCTAATTGGTCTACGAAAACTTTCCAACGTTTCAATATCTCAGCCCCAGGGTTCAAGGCTGGCGAGAGACGCGTGCCTGTGGTAGGTTCCGACTGTACCAGTGTGAGGTCGCAGTTGACTCGCTGGCAGCCTGGTACGAATTCTGTTATTTGCCTGACAAATCCTGAAGCTCGTCCGCACCACTATTCTGGTTTTGGCGTAGGGTCGTATATCTCGGCGAGGTTGAAGCGCTTTAGTTTCTCGAAGTCACTGCCCACAACGCTCATACCGCATATGTTCTATAGATCATGAATGTAGTACTTCGTTAACTGGGACTCTCCAAGGTTGTTGGCGTAGAGCTTCTGAGCTTTCTTACCTTATAGATTTCCACGAGGATCAACAAATCATAATTCTTGAGGTCTACCGTATGCGACGGCCCAATGGCATCCGCCACTTGTTTAATAACCCCATCTCGGGTCAACGTACTGTGATTCCTTATAGTCGTACGAATGGCGAACTTAACGAGCACAAGGGTTAGCAAAGGGGTGAATTGTACTTGGTTTGGCGGAGTCAATCAGTCCAAAGTCCCATGTGTCGCTATCGTTGTTTAAGACAACATGGGGTATTCGCGAAAAGCGATCCACTCTCATCGTATGGCGGAGTCCTCAAAGTGCTTGGATGGGGTCGAACGGTGGTAAAGCGCGTACCTTTCTCGATTGGGCCCCTTCGATATGGAAAGCTGGCCCTAGCACTTTCGTGCACACATCCTGCAGTCCCTTTTCCGTGGCTTTCCCCATCATCACCATAGGTGTCAGTCTCTTGACCCACCGAGACCCCTTGGTACTTGGGCTTTCGAAAGCATCTGAGCAGATTCTATGCACGAGTGATACTGGTTGTACGGGTTCTCGGGTTTTGAAGAACATGACTACATCGTTACTGATGTCGAGCGACTGTGTAGAATGAAAGAATAGCGTACCACATTGAACATCCACCTTCACTGGCTGGAAAAGAGGCGCTGATTTGGGCCTCTTCATCTCTTCCACTTCTTTGCTGATCTCCGCCTCAACGTCGACCTCGTCACTCTCAGTTTTTTCGTCAAGTTTCTCCCTCTCCTTTAAGAGATCACCGTACATGTTCTCCGCATACTGGTGGATGTAAAGATGCTGTTAGCGCCCACCAGATGAGGGTTAAATAGAGATTCAAGGGCAGCCATAGATTCTGACCTCAGCGAAGATGTCATTCAATTCTGCGGTGCATTTGCCTTCTTTGTGCATATCACATGTAGCCCAGATTCCTGCATCCCCTGGTTCGATACTTTGGGCCACTGTATTGGCTTGAGTAAACCCCTTTTTAGGCACTCGCCATTGTTTCCCACCCTAACAGAAATAGGTTATTAATGATTGACCATGACCAGGGTTACCCCTTATCAATGCCGGATGGGATATTTGAGGGTTTGACCGTCCCGGCCTGGGTAGCCGCACCTTTGAGCGTTTTTTCGCTCCCTCAACACTGCTAGTGGCAGTCTCAGCTTTGCGCTTTCGTGAGTTGTCCATGACGCAGAGCAAGTATCGAGGCAGCCCAACCGAGTTGTTCGATTCACAGAGATGCCTTGGACGGTGTAAGGTGCATTCAATGAAGTCAAATTAAGGTAAGCGCTAAGGTCGTGCCCTACTCCGCTAACTCTACGTTACTTCACCAGACCTTTCCAAACCTCTTAGCAGCACTGCTTCAATCGGACCATTCTATCACAAAGTCGTTTAATAGACCACATCTTAATCTTGTAGCACAATTTAGGTCATTTGCAGAGTAATCCGCAAGCCGATTTTCGCGCACGTATTGATGTGCAAAATGATAAGCCTGACGATCCTGCATAATGGGATTCTTCGAGTCTGTCATAACCGACCATGTACAACGCTTTTAGACTACAGTCACGTGCCATCATCCATACCATCGCAAGCACCCACCCTGAAATGCTTTCTTGCGTAAAGCTTGTTGAAAGGTATCACTGCTTTGCGTTGGTCTTCGCTGATGCCTCCGCCGTCAACTTTAGCGCCCTGGGAGCGTCTTCCTTCGGCATATATAGTTCAACAAACTGCATTAGAATTAGCACACGAGGGGTGTTTGAACAACAGAGCTTGGAAAGCTCACCTGGAGATAAGGGGCCGCGGAGAACTCCTTGTCATTGAAAAGGTCGTGCGCTTCTTGCTTTGTCTTGATTTGGAAAGTTTTAGATTTCTTAGGATCGGCACCGAATGCTGCCACAAGATCTTTGAACTTCCACGTCTGGATATCGTTATAACTCTCATCCATGCCATGGATGTAGCTGTACTGTGTAAGCATGGCGCGCATTTCACCTCGGCGCAATATACGTACCGTTCGATAGTGTAGCCCTCATTACAAATCACGAAGCTACAACAGAATGAGTCAGTTTGGAGGACCATCAACGGTACGCGAGGAGGGAGAACCCTCACGAGACAAATAGACGGAGGACCCTCAAAGGGATATAAGGAGATATCTTACATGATCGGCTTCAAATCGTGGCGGATCATGGTACTAAGCTCCTGCGCCGTCAACTCGAAAGATCCATCGCCCACGAATAGAATCGTCCGCCTATTTCCAGGTAGCTCTTCCGCTGCCATGACAGCCCCCTGGCATGCACCAACGGAGTATCCGATGCTTCCCCAGAGAACCTGACTCAATGCTGTAACATCTTCAGGGAACTTTGTTTCCCAAATTCCAAAGTTTGCAGTACCAGTCTCTGTGATGACGATATCCTTAGGTTGCAGCCATTGTCCCATTCTCGGCCAGAACCACGCATGATTGATCACTTGATCCTTTGATATTTCTTGGTCCTCCTTTGGAATGTCGTTGTGCGCTAATGGACCAGGCTGCACATTCAACTTACCCATCCTATCGATGACCTTGCGAAGGACTCCCTTCATGCGCACACCTGGATACTCTGAGTAGCGAACGCGCATGTAGTCGCTATGAAAGTCAATGGTAGAGAGTTGGCTCACTCGGTACGTGAATCCGGCGGTATTGAAGTCCGACTTGATGGCTCCAATGCTCAGGATAAGGTCGGAAGACTCTAGGCGCTCCCGTACGTCAGGATGGCTACCATCGCCTGCATAAACCCCGCCAAAGGTAGGCAAGGTCTCGTTGACAGCGCTCTTGCCCATCGGCGTGACGAATGTAGGAAGGTTGGATTTCTCAACGAGCTCGTGGACTTCGTCCAGAACACGGTGGCGCACCGCACAGGCGTCCACTAGGATGACGGGATTCTTTGCAGCTTGCAGGTACTTGAGTACGACATCCACCACATAGTCCTCCCGCTCTGGTTCGTTTGCGGGGGTCCCCAAGTCGATAGGTGTCTTTAGTCTTTCCCCTTCAATCTTCTTCTGAACCATATCCGTTGGGAGTGTGATGTACACCGGTCTAGACTGCACCCAGCACTCTCGAATGGCGTGGTCTATAAGTGTAGCTGCTTCATGAGGATCGTTGAGTTTCGCCGTTGCGCATGATATGTCTCGATTCATGTTTGCGAAAACGTCGAAATTCCCGTTGCCGAGGGTGTGGTGCAGGAGCATGCCATCGCGTTGCGAGAGGGTCGAAGGTGTGCCAACTATGTGGACCACAGGTACATATTCGGAGTATGCGCCTGCGATAGCATTGATAGCTGAGAGCTCGCCAACTCCAAATGTTGTTACAATTGCGGAGATGCCCTTCACTCGAGCATAACCATCTGCAGCATAACCTGGCAAAAGTGTCAGTCAATTGCCATCTCCAGGGGATCCCCAGCTACCCATGACATACCAGCATTCAGTTCATTACAATTTCCGACCCATCGGCAGCCAACTTTGGATATGTAGTCCAGAGCTACAAGATTATAGTCCCCGGGAACGCCATGGATTGATCGGATTCCAACCTATCATATGGAATTCTTAGTGAACATTTAAAAGGTATCATGCATACAGCTAGTGAGCATCCAAAACGCATCATGATTAAGGGCAGCTAATGCACTTGAAGACCGACCTCGTGCAAGCGGCGAAATAAATACTCGGCCACATCAATAGGACTCTTGAGCTCTGACGTTCTGATGTCGGTGGCCATGACCGGCGTTCTGCGTTCTCCGTTCGAAGCAATTGAGATCCAGATCAGGAGGTCAAATGCAGTGATCAAAGGACGAGGAGGCCGCTGTCGGCATGCGAAGGCAACAGTGTTATTTACATCACTGGTGTCATATCAGACTGAGGAGACCCTGATAATTAAGGTAAGATAGACGAACATCGTCATCAACGATCATACCGTAGGTACCGTACGCACGGTACGGAAGTGACGGATGCTGTCGGGTCATCACCCGAGCTAAGATAGCTTATCGAGAAAGCTGAATGGTCCAAGCTTCCTGCCAACGCCTTAATGCCCGCCCTCGCCTCGCCGCCTTATCGCTCGGCTACAGCTGCCTGTAGCTGCTTACCGGATTCATGAGTTGCGGCTGTGATATTGAACGATTAGTCTGTCATAAAGCCGAATACTCAGTATACATCCTCTGCTCCTCAACCCTGGAGTTATGGCCAGAACCTCGATGGTCTCAAGCTCTGTAGATCCATAGTTTGCAAGATGGCCCGCTTCTTGCGTGGCAAACAGGCCGGCATACAGAATGACTTTTCAGCCAGGCTGGCTCCCGAGCTGTTTGCAATAGATGATGTACCGCTTCCAAAACTTATTACACTAAAAGAGACTGACCAAAGCGTTCAACCGCAGGTCGCGAGATATGGCATAAACTCGAAAATAAGTGCTTTAGCATATGATCCTGTTCAGTCGTTGCTGGCCGTTGGCACCCACGACTCGCCCTACGGCCCCAGCCAGATCTACGTTTTTGGCCAAAAACGGGTCAACGTCACGTTCACCACCCCAAGAAAAGCATCGATCAAGACACTACAATTCTGCGCCGACAAACTTATTGGTGTCGACGCAAAGAATGATATCTCAATCTTTTCCTTGGACACAAAACGTTTGATTGCGTCCTATGCACCCCCGGGCCTAATAACGGCGCTGGTAACGGATCCGACGCTGGACTATGCATTAATAGGGCTGCAGAATGGTAGGTGAGGACACAGTCTCTTTTCAATATCAAACAAAAGATTTAATATCTTCAAGGAGATGTCATTGCGTATGATTTGGACCGGGAAGCGCCAGCACCATTCAAGATTCCAAACTTTTGGAGGGAGCGAAATCCTCGAGCTCCGATTGTACCTGTGGTGGCCTTAGCTATACACCCTCGAGACATAGGAACACTGCTTATAGGATACTCCGAGGGAGCTGTCATCTATTCGTTCAAGCAAAACAAACCCACCAAGTTCTTCCAGTACGAACTGCAACCTGGGTGCCCGGGTGGTGATTCTGATCCTATGTTTGCTAACAAAGTACGACGTCCTAAGTTAAACCAAGCTCTTTGGCATCCGACTGGGACTTTCATACTCACTGGCCACGAAGACTCGAGTCTCGTGTTTTGGGATGTCAAGGATGGCAGGCTCCTCATGGCCCGTACCCTCGAGGACATACATGTGGATCGTCCGAGACCTGCTTCCGCTATGTTTGGGTCCACAACAGGCACAGTGTCGCTCAAAGAACCCCTGTTCCGTGTGGCATGGTGTTGCAAAGAAAACCCCGAGGATACAGGAGTCCTTGTTTGCGGTGGTGCATCGATGACAAAGTCCCCAAGAGGTCTCACGTTCTTAGATCTTGGGTCAACTCCTGTTTATGCTACGTCCACTTGGCAGATCCTCTCTGACTACTTGGAGAAGCCGAAGCAGCAGCACACTCTTCCGACGCCGCCAAATACCGAGGTTGTGGATTTTTGTCTGATACCCCGGAGCTCACCCCACTTTGCAGGCTCTCATGATCCCATTGCGGTCATTGCACTCCTCACCTCTGGAGAGATTGTAACCCTCAGCTTTCCATCAGGCCATTCAATCACCCCTACTAATCAACTACATGTATCACTAAGCTTCGTTCATCCATACATCAACCGCATAGCTATCGCATCGATCGATCGCACCCGATGGCTTGGCATGACCGAGAAACGATCACATGGTCCGCCTTTGCTAAGAGGAGGTGCTGAAGCTACGCATCCTCTCAAGCGATACGAGAGCCGGAATATTATCCAAACAGCACACGTCGACGGCACGATACGTTTATGGGATGCGGGGCATGGCGACGAAATTGAAAATGAAGACATGCTGCAAGTGGATGTAGCACGCGCTATTGGACGATTTGAAAATGTGGATATAACCAAGACTTCAATGTCCGGTGCCACTGGCGAGTTGGCTGTCGGTCTGAACTTGGGCGAGTTGGTTGTGTTTCGTTGGGATCACAATCGAACTTTTGGCAGGGAGGTCGCTCATAGACATGCGGAAGGCTTCGGCCTCGAAACAATCAAGGATCGGGCAGACCCCGCTGTCAAAGAAGGTCTACTTCCGCTCACAATGCTGAATCAACAAGAGGGATCTGTAAGTGCGCTCAAGATGAGTGACGTTGGTTTCATTGGAGTGGGATTCGAAGGAGGAAGGTTTGCTGTGATTGACCTCCGAGGCCCAGCTCTCATCTATAATGCCAACCTGAGCGATATTTTCCAACACAGTAAGCGCGGCAGTATTCGACGAAGTGGCGGTCAAAATCAGAGCAGGCCTGAGTGGCCAACAGTGATCGAGTTTGGGGTCATGAGTCTGGACGGTGAAGGTGAGAGAACCACAAGGGATCCCTTAAGTATTTGTTATCCGACTTACCAGTTATAGATTATTCAAGCATTTTGGCCTTCGTCGGGACCAACCTGGGGCGTCTCATCACCTTTAAGCTTCTTCCAGAATCCCAAGGTGGTTATACTGTCCACCTTGCCGGTGTCTGTTCGCTCGATAACAAAATAATCTCTATATCACCTCTCAATGCCGACTCGGGAGCAACTGCTCATGCCAGTCCGTCCATTGTTGCTAACCTTCGGACCGGTTACAAGGTAAATGGGGTGGTGCTCGTGGTCTCTCAGTCCGGGGCTCGGATATTCAAACCGGCGGCAGCCAAAGGAGCCCACAAGACCTGGGATGACTTCCTCTGTGACTCAGCAAACGTCGTCAGGGTCGAGGACAGAGGTTATGCGTTAGTTGGCTTGTTTGGCGATGGCCGCGCAAGGGCTTATTCTATTCCTGGACTTAAGGAAATTGCTTCGGCCGACATGGGCCAATATCTGGATGTGAAAAGATTCTCTGAGGTACTAATAACCGCTACAGGCGACATCTTTGGCTGGTCTGGACCGTCAGAGATTGCAGTTCTTAACGTGTGGGGCACTGGACAGAAACTGTAAGTTGGTGCGCGGGTTACTAAACTCACAAACTGACAGCTGTCTAGGCCCCGTTCGCTTGACAAGCTATTCAACGTGGAGGCCCTCATTCCACCACGTCCTACCATTTCCAATATTCAATGGATTTCAGGTACTCAATACGTCTCGCCTTCGGACATGGATATTCTAAGTAAGCCTGCTCTGCTATATTCTTGTCCATTCTTCTGACTTGCCTCAGTCGGTGGCCCTGACCGTCCACCATCCAAGCGTATGATGGAGCAGATGCGAGCTGAAGAACAGCAACGACGAATTGCCGGTCGACCGGGGCCCTCAGCGTCGCCTGCTGCCGGCGGCCGGGATGAAGGTTACTGGGCTTATATGCAGCGCCAAGTACAAGAACGCACTGAAAAATTGGGCATCATGGGTGATTCGATGGATAAGCTTGAAGAGAACAGCTCGGGATGGGCAGATGATGTCAGCAAATTTGTCAACCAACAGAAGAGGAAGGTAATTCTGGGTGGTAAGTTCCCTGCTCATCAATACTTTTGGTGATGAGGACCCCTAGTTTTGTGAAATTGACGCTGACGACCGTAGCAATTGGGAGTAAACTCGGGTTTTAGCGGCGCTTAAAGCGATGCCTTATGATTTGGGGGCCGAGGAGTTAGGTGCTCCTGTGAGTTCGTTGGAGAGCTCCAGGGGCCGTCACTGTGCACCAGGCGCAGTACGCATTTGATCTCCTCTACACTGTGAGACATCATGTACGGCGAGCTCATAACCTACCTTACTCTATCATAGGTCGGGCTATTCACGAAAATCTCAATTTGGGCTATGATGCTGTGCACAATCTCATTATCACTCACTTTTTCTCATTACAATGACGTTGAAGTACGTTTATCCGATTTGTTTGTACAGCTTTCTACAACTTGAGCGAAAAACTCCAGAGCTCCAGGCCTCCCAAAAATCTCCCGCCCCATCTCTGCCAAACCTCGAATCTCACTTCCCCCCCAATCTCCTCACTGCATCGGACCCCCCCACCTCGCATCAAAATCCCTCCAACACTCCCTCAACTCATACTCCATCCGTGCCCTCAAATCCTTCCTCTGCCCCCTCACCAACTCCAGCCGGTTCGCCAACAGCTCGTTGTACTCGTACCAGAGCTTCTCCCGCGCGAGCTTGATTTGCCGGTCCAGCTCTTGGATCAACGGGCCGTACTGCGCGCGGATGAGGGTATCGGCGGCTTGCTTCGCGGTCATGTGGCAGGTGCGGCAGGGGAAGGGGAGGTTGGACGGAGGCGGGTAGGGCGTGTGTGGTGGGATGGGAAGGAGTTGGTGGCGGCAGGAGAAGGTTGGGGTGGGCATGGTGGTGGGTACAGTTGGCGGTGGTGGGTTTGAGTGGTGTTGCTGGAAGTAGACGGGAATGCTTTGGCAGATGGATTTGTGGGTGTATTGTCGGGTGGATGGGGAAGGAGGAGAGGTGAGCGTGGGAGACTTCATAGTTATGAGAAAATCGGCGGTTCTTTGTTTCAGGGCTTTTGTTCAAGGGGCTTTTCTGTAACGGGCTCGGTCGTGCGAGAAAAATCTCCTGGATGGTGAATAAAGGCCTTTGTTAGAAGATCGCGACCGCAGGGAATCGACTGCGGGATTGTTCACAGATAAATGAAGGATATCAATGAAAGAGCATAACATATGAACAAGATTGGATGATTCATGAACAATCAACGTGTAGTGAAGTGGCTAACAATACAATTGCCGTTTATGTGTTGGCGTAACGTGCGTTTGTGCCACAACGTCGCGAGGTGGCAAACATCACAGCGTGAATCGAATTTCGAAGGTAAGCAGAACACTGCTGCTAGTCCTTAGATTCTATGTTGCTTAATTGCATAATGCAGTATTGGTATAACCTGTTGGAGAAACAAAACATCGATGGAGAAACCATAACGCCTGATGAAGTCAAAAACTGAAAGCAATGAAGACCCTTGTAGGCTAAATGGCCATTGATTTTTCAATGAACCATAACCTCGCCGTGTTGCTGTTGACCGATAGGTTGCTGCTTCCCAGCGACTGGCTCAGGCGCTTTCTGCTCGCCGTCTTCGGTCATGTCCATGTCCTCATCCCCTTCACCCTCTCCCTCTTCTTCTTCGATATCCTCATCTTCACTGCCACTGCTCTCGGCTTCTAGATCTTCACTACCAGCATCGGACTCCTCATCTTCTGCTTTGGCTTCGACGCCATTCGATGCACCGGCAGTGTCGTCTGCACCAGCCATCTCCTCGTCCTCGCCATCGGGCTTCGCGTCACCATCCTCCTTGAGCTCTTCTTCGAGCTCCTCTTCTTCTGCGCCATAAGCTGTGCCATCATCATCGACAGCATCGGCTTCTGGCTGCTCAGGTGGAAACTCAGCGGGTGCGGATTCTTCTGAGTCCCTAAGATACAATCAGCACCGAACAGAGCAGTCGAGCGACTATATGGTAGGCATACCATTTGATGGCAAACCTCGTAACTCGAGGCTTCTCAGCAAGCACACTCCTCCTGACCCGCTCGATAATGGGCTTGGCCGGCGGCTCGGCATTGAGCTCCTCGGAGTCATACTCGTTGTTGACGTAGTATCCGACGCGCACAAATTCTCTGCCGTCGTAACTACAGGTGAGGAGGATGACAGTGACGCCTAGAATCTCGGATGTAGGTATGCGCTTTAGGTCAGGGGCATCGGCTTCAAAGATGAATTTGTTGACACCAACGGGGATTGGGCCAACAAGGAGGGAATCGAGCTCTTGGTCATGCTCCGATCTACAAGAATTAGCGATGCTTGTCCATGTCATGAAGCTGAATCTCGAATGACTTACGATGTGGCCGACCCAACGTAAGTGAGCTTCCATTCGAGGTCTACATATGTTAGGAAATGGTACGGTAAATAAGGCCCTAGCAAGTCTTCCAACCTTTCTGGAGTTGCTCCAAGCACTCAAACGTGATCTCGAATTCATATGGTGCGCTGAAATTCGCGGGGTTGTTCAGCACCTTCACGCCTAGTAATGAGACGACAGACATATTGGCGGAACGGTACAAGTGATGTCTAGGTTTGAGAGGTAGCGTCGGTATAATACTGTGTCTTTAGACCGAAACTCTTCAATAGCTGTCAGGAAGTAATACGAAGAGGAATTGCGTGGTGGCGGGTGTTGTGGAAGAAAGTCAAGTCAGAGCAAGGGAGACGCGCCCTCAACTGCGCGTGCCCGTGTTAAGTGGACACGCACGTGACTCGCTAAGCTCTTTGCAGCCAAGCGAGACTAGGCCGGAAACTGCGACCAGCACTCCCTCATTCTCTTCGTCTTCGTTCACGACAGATCACGGTTCACCGATCACTGCACAACTCACTTCCACCAACGCCGAAGCTGTTGAACCATCCATCATTCCACGACACACTGACTTACTCACTTCAAGCTTCTATACACGGTATTGAGTCCAATACTCTCATTACATCCTTCTATCTCTTCATCCCTCCGGCTAACCACTCAGAATCGCTGTCACTGGGTAACGCGGACTCAGCTCAAGCGTTAAGGGGGTAGCGCTTTGGCCATGGTAGTATTGGATGCAGAGGCCGCTTTCTTAAGCTCGATGCAAGATGCGAAAAATGCGCAAGGGAGTTACGAACCCACTGGTGCAGATAATGAACAGCAGGCAGACTCTTCCGCCGAAGAAGAATACGATCCGTCGCAAGCCCTGCAAGATGTTTCCTCTAGCTTCCATACGACCTATACCTCAGTTCCTCCCTCATCTACGCATGCGCTAGTAAATGAAACGGAGCAGTCCACTTCAGCGTCAGCGAACAACCCTATGAATTCTCCGGTCATGCCAACCACCTCTGGTCCCCGGCTGTCAACTCCATCGATTTTTAAAACCATGAACCCATCCAGATCAGCGTCAAGGGCTTCCGTGCAGTCTACTAACCAGGCTATGCCCAATATGCCTCAAACCAATGGCGGCTCTGTGCGTTTTGATGCTGAGGCGGGCGAGCAAGCGACGAAATCCAGTGCTAATGGCGTGGTGCAAATGGGTGGAGATAACGTGGGCTCAGTACAACGTTCAATTTCACATACCCCTATCAGTCAGTTGTCTACAGATGTATCAATACCAAATGCTGCACAAGATAAAGGCGCTTCTGGTGTTCTCCAAAATGGCGTTGCTGATACTGTCCCTAACTTTGCTACCGTTGTACCTGACACTGGTGCTGCGGCTCACGAGACCACTACCGATCAACCTAGTCAGACGCTCCCAGCTTCACAGGCCAACGTGCCTCAGGCTTCTACTGCTGAATCAATCACCACCCCTATCTCGGCAGCCCCAAGAGCCCGTCTGCCCCATGACAGGATTGGGATACTGGAGGATAGGATCAAGGACGACCCGAGAGGCGATATGGACGCTTGGCTCAGTTTGATTAATGAGCACAAGCGGCGTAGCAAATTGGACGATGCCCGTCAGGTGTACGAACGATTTTTTGTCGTCTTTCCGTCTGCAGTAAGTGCTCGATCTCCCTATCTATGCAGGAGATGGTGAATACTAACGCTGTGTAGGCTGAGCAATGGATTGCATACGCACAAATGGAGAACGACGCGCAGAACCGTTTGCTAATGGAACATATTTTCAACAAAACTCTGCTTCACATACCCAACGTGCAGTTGTGGGCCTTGTATCTCGGCCATGTTCGCCGGCATAACAACCTTACTACCGATACCTCCGGTGCTGCTCGTCAGATTATTTCCCAAGCCTATGACCTGGCGCTGCAGCATATCGGCATCGACAAGGACTCCGGAAATATATGGCAAGACTATGTGCAATTCATTCGGTCCGGCCCTGGTATGATCGGTGGCAGTAATTGGCAAGATCAGCAGAAGATGGACTTGCTTCGCAAAACATACCAGCGTGCTAGTTGTATACCAACGCAAACTGTCCACACGCTTTGGAAAGAGTATGATGGGTTCGAAATGGGCCTAAACAAGATGACGGTACGATCCTGCGTGCTTTTACATATCATCTGATCGCTAATAGATTTGTAGGGTCGAAAATTCCTCCAGGATCAGTCACCGGCTTACATGTCAGCACGTAGCTCGTACACTGAGCTGCAAAACATAACGCGCGAGCTACGTCGTACCACCTTGCCTGTCTTACCTCCAGCACTTGGTTTCGATGGTGATATGGACTACATGAAGCAGCTAGATATTTGGAAGCGGTGGATTCAATGGGAGAAGGATGATCCTTTGGTGCTGAAGCAGGACGATGTAGCTGCATATAGAGATCGAGTTGTCTTCGTTTACAAGCAAGCGCTAATGGCTATGCGTTTCTGGCCCGAGATGTGGTTTGATGCTGCTGAGTTTTGTTTCCAGAATAACCTAGAGACCGAAGGGAACGACTTCCTCACACAAGGCATTGCCGCAAATCCCGAGAGCTGCTTACTGGCTTTTAAGCGTGCAGATCGTCTCGAATTGACAACGTCGAATGAAGAAGGTGACGAAAGTGCCATACGACGTGGTGCGGCAGTCCGAGAGCCATATGACAAAGTTCTTGATGCTTTGTACGATCTAATTGCCAAGGTCAAAACCCGCGAAGGGCATGATCTGGCTCGTATTGAGGCGCAAACCGTCAATAGCAACGACAGTCAGCTCGAGGGTAACAAAATGGATGACGAGGAAGCAGAAAACAATGAGGACGAGGTCAACAATATTGAGAAGAGAAAGAAAGCACAAATTGAAGCTGTGAAAAACGTCAATGCTGTCCAAATACGTTTACTCTCAAAGACCGTGTCCTACGCCTGGATTGCGCTAATGCGTGCTTTACGTCGAATCCAAGGAAAAGGCAAGGTCAACTCTCCCATTGGAGGCTCACGACAGGTCTTTACCGATGCTCGAAAGAGAGGCCGGATCACTAGCGATGTCTACGTTGCTAACGCGTTGATCGAGTTTCATTGCTACGATCCCGAAGCGACTAAGAAGATATTCGAGCGTGGCTTGAAGCTCTTCCCGGAAGACGAGAGCTTTGCACTGGAGTACATAAAACATCTTATTGCAACCAATGACCTTACCAGTGAGTGTCAGTGCTAGCTGATGTTGTCCAGATGCTAATCATTCTCCTAGATGCAAGGGTGGTTTTCGAGACTGCTGTAAATAAATTGGCACAGAAGCCAGAGACTGTAGCTAGAGCAAAGCCCATCTATGCGTTTTTCCATGATTTCGAGTCTCGCTACGGAGAGCTAAGTCAAATTACGAAGCTAGAAAAACGCATGAGAGACCTCTTCCCCGAAGATCCTATGCTCACGTTGTTTTCACGTCGTTTCATTCAACAAGGGTTTGACCCGACGGCGATCCGACCTATTATCTCGCCAGCTACACAGGCCAGGCCACGGGCGATCCCAAGCATCGAGAATCCACCTTCCGCACACAATACTCCTCCCAGTCGGTTCGCCCAGACTACAAACTCCCCTAAACGCCCTATGCCGTTCGAAGACCCAGACCCTGAGGCCGCCCGTCCTAGGAAACTTGCCCGTGGAGAGTCGCCGCTCAAAGGCGCAGCTGGCCGACGACTTGATCAGCAGAAGCG
Organism: Umbilicaria muhlenbergii; assembly: GCA_000611775.1. NCBI lineage: Eukaryota > Fungi > Ascomycota > Lecanoromycetes > Umbilicariales > Umbilicariaceae > Umbilicaria > Umbilicaria muhlenbergii. Next base: position 1,567,191 of record KK106986.1, read on the forward strand.
GAACCGCCAACCAAATGAACTGTCACAATATGATGGCTTGGCGCAATCCCAACCGCCACCCCCGCCACTTCTTCCTCGTGATGTGTTATTCCTTCTCAGTATCATTCCGAAGGCCGAAACTTACCACGCCACGAGGTTTAAGCCGGAAGAGATGGTCAGGCTTATTCGAGAGACGGAAATTCCCAGTACAGTAGCACAACTTAGACCGCCACCTGGGGGAGTTGGTATGCCCCCAACGCATCAGATGCCTCAGATGCCTCAAGGTCACTACAATGGTGGGTGTTCCATGTCTCGTTCTTTGATCCACTACCCTACGGATCCATACGCTTCTGAGGGCCATCACATCAATGGTGTGTCCCGCGAAGCTTGTAACGATCTCCCAAAACCAAAGCGCCGCAAGAAGAGATCTGCCAAGCGTAACACGCGTCGTCAAACCCATCATCACGACCGGGAGATTCTTGGTCTTCCCCACGTTAATGAGGAACAGACAAGCAGGCCGTCCTCGCAAATACCGCGTGCTTTAAGGCACATCAACCTCTTATCGTCAATCTCTCCCGATGACGTGGCTGCTATGATTAAGCAGCACGAGGGATAGCCGTTTCTGCTCCTTCGAATTTTTTCTTTTTCTATTCTGGTTCATGATCGTTAACATCTATGCAGGACAATACTCTTTCAACCGATGATTATTTGAGGTCTGGCTTGACACTCCAAAGCAACGTCGAGCTTTTCCTTCTCAGACTGTCTACTAAGCCCAGATTACATACTGTGGAGTTTTGCAGCAGCTGGCATTGGCGATTGTACATTAAGGAGTCGATGGACGTCATTTAATCTTACTACGCTCCGCTAGGAGCGCTTTTCTACATGGACTTGCATCGGCACATTGGAGTTTTGGGCAGCTTTCTCAATCTCTGCGTTTTGATTTCTACAAAATGCATGGAAAGGAAGCGCTACAATGTCTTGCAGGGAGCAGCGGCCGGAGCGTGACATAATGGTCGTGTCGGTATTAACATGGTATTTCAATTTGAATACAGTTTACCGTCTCATGCTTCCAAATCACCTTGGTTGCTTTTACATAGGCATATAACCGTAGTCAGTTACAGCTCACTGGGAATTGAACAAAGGAAGTAATCTGATTGGAGATTGTCTTTACTCCTATATAGATCCACGGGCTCACGTACTAGACTTCTTGACAGTCGCCACTAAGCCTGGGCACACACATCCATGCGTGTGACAAAAGGGATCATGTGTCGGTGCCAAAGTCCAATCAGATCAGGGCCAGGGCTCGCTTCGATGCATGATATGCCGCTAGAGCTGAAATAGTTAGTGAAGCGAAGGTCTATCAAACGCTCCGTTTGTGCTCCGTACCTTACCTATGTTGCCTAATGATAAGCATGACCAGCCGTAGAAAGAAGGCAACGTTATGCGTGACAGAGGCTCACCTTTGAGACTGTGAAGTGTTGAAACAGAGCGCCGAGCCAATCGGAACCCGCCTTACTCTGACCATTACTGCGTTGCCCGGCGAAGAGTTCCCCCCTCCCGTTTGTTATTGAGCCCACCTGAGTGGATCTTCCCACTTTCTTCTTTCTCCTTTCCGTCCTCTACCTCATCATCGCGTCTCCCATCCAACTCCACTTGGATGATCAATCGTACCTCTTCTTTGCTGTGTCTCCCTTGTGGGGATCTCTTCCGTTCATCATCTCACTTCATCATCCATGTGACACCCATCTTCTTGCCCTTATCATTGACAGCAAGCAGTTTGAGGTCACCTCATCTGACTCCGCATTGACAATCGTCTCACAGTACAAGCTCCCACCACAACACACCGTCTGCGAGGCTTGAAAGCTCAGTGTTAAGCTACGTCGAAGCTCAACAACACCGTAAGTACTGCCTGAAATAACCATCCTCCCTCTGCTCAAACCTCTTCTGCAACCTCCTATTCCATGCAACCTCCGGTTTTACACTTTCATATCTCTAACAAACTCCACCTCGTACGTCCACCTCATCTCACCGTTCCACAATCACTTCATGTACCGATCTTCTACATCCTCCTACCTTCCAATCTTCCAACCTTCCACATCTTTCAGCCTCCTTCGCACCTAGATCTTGTTCAGCTCATCTCTTCATGATCTCCCAACCTCATACATCCACCACGCGTCACGAGTGTCAAACCTCCGACTTTTCCAATCTCCCACACCAATCAACTCTCTGCTTCCTTCCCCCCCTATCAATCTTGGTCCCATTAGTCTTCTTACTCCGTGTTATCTCCACCTCTTGTAGCTACTTGATCTCCATCTAGCAAGCTCATTACTCTCACAGATCCCCACACGCTTCAGCTCTTTGGTATCTTCTTCCACCTCATCTCATCATCCATTTCATCGTTTTCTGTTGTGGCATCCACCTTCTCGTGGCTTCGATCCATGTATTTAGCAGCCTCAACTAAAATTCCATAGCAACCACGTCAAGCGAGCCTCTAACACACTTATCAAACAAATACCGTCGACATGCCTGGCGCTGCAAAGAAGCGTGCAAAGCAGGACCGGCAGGCCGCGCTAGCCTCCTCAGGCTCTGACGAGGGCTCTACGCAAGCCTCTGAGACAGTTGGTGACCCTGTGTCCACCGAAAGCTACGATGGACCGTCCGATGTCACGGGGCCTGTCCTCCGGGACCCAGCTCGTGAGCCGGTGCTGGTGACCTCGCTCAATCGTAATATCGATTTGCCTGGTATGGCATACAATCTAGACCGTCAAGTGAGTTCCAGCAACGATCTGCCTTTCATTTAAGAAGCTTCTCTTGCCGTCTTCCTAGTGTTGCTCCTTCTTTGCTTATTCCAAGCCTTCCATCCGATCATTCGATCCAACTGCTTACGATCCCAACCTGTCCAATCATTCATTGCTTTCAACACACAACCTGCAGCACTACTTTCATCCATATCCTTATTCACGGCAGGGCTTCACGTCTGTATTCCTGCCTTTGTATTCACAGCCCCACCACTTTACCCGGCTTCATCCAAGGGTATAAGTAAAAATCATCATAGAGGACCATTCTTCCTACACACCACCTTCTACATACCCTTGTCTTCCTTCTTTGCTCTCTTCTCTTGCCCTTCTTCCTTGGCAGAACCAACATTGGCACAGTACACATCACCAGTGATAATACATCCGTTGCTCATCCAATTGGATAAAACTTGGCCATCATCAACCCAGTTCGTGCACTTACCCACTCTTATTGCCTTCTGATTTGTTGGTTCCCTTCCATCTCTACCTAACCCATCTGTTACCTGATATCTGTGTACTTCTTTCGAAATGGAGATCGCAACATTTAGGCACTGGAATCCCCAAACTGATCAAGTGCAGTACGAGATTCCCGCCGAACTTGTTCGTCGTCCCAAACAGTTCAACTCCTCTGGCAAGGGCATTATCGTTGGGATCAACTCGTATCCAATCACACAATTCCCAACACAAACTGTGTACCAGTACGATGTGAGTTGTACTAACGCTAGAATGGGCTGCACAAAAACCATTACCCTTGGCTTCCACCCCCGTATCTGTGTTAGCGGACTAACTATAATTCCTAGGTTCATATCGGCACCGGAGTCGAGAAGCGTGGCCTGATCAGCGCTGTCTGGGCATCCAAGGCGGTCAAGAAGGCTCTTGGAATCGGTTGGATTTTCGATGGCAATAAGATCGCTTGGTGCGCTTCCGCAGCACCATGAGGGATACAGCATATCCACTGACACCGTTACAGGGCCCAGAAAGAGGTAAAGCAGGAGGTGAGGGTCACTGTGGATCTCGATGTCGAGAAGGGTTTGGTTGCCCGCCTGGATCACCCAAACACTCACAAGGTCACCATTCGTATGACAAACGCGGTCAATCTGGCAGCGGTGCAAGCCTACCTCGATGGAAAGATGAGTTTTGACAATTCTGTGCTCGAAGCCATCAGTGAGACATGAATGAATTTGGTCCCTACGTATCGTCACTCTAACTCTGATCAGATTTTCTCGACCATCTCCTCCGCGAGATCCCAAGCAAAAAACTCATTGCGGTAAAGCGCTCGTTCTTTGCTCGTGAGAACGATCGTCGCGTTCTCCTAGGTGGTGGTGTCGAAGCCATGAAAGGCGTGTACCAATCGATCCGTGCTGCTCATGTAAGTTTTAGTAGTGTTACTTTGCATTGACTATACTTACTCAATTCTCAAGGGTGCCCATTTGGTGGTCAACGTCGACGTCTCAAACACCACCTTCTGGTCCGAGGCCCCGCTGCACATCCTCGCCGTCCAAGTCACTAGGACTGCCAGTGCCGATGATCTCGTGCACAAATGCAAGAAAGTTGCGAAGAGTTCCGGACTGGAGCCGGTCGAGTCCCCAGCGTTTAAGGACCTGCGAAAGCTTAAGAAGAACAAAGTCTGGGCCGTGCACCGTCCCGGAGAGCGTAAGTCGATACGATTGCAACCCACATAGTTGACGGAATACTAAATCCGTTGCAGGCGAGAAGCTGTACACTATCAAGGGTTTCAGCCAGCTGACTGCTAGGTCGTACAAGTTCAAATGCTTCATCAAGGCCACGAACCAAGAGGAGGAAATCACCATTGAACAATACTTCAAGCGTCGATACAACGTGACCCTTCAGTGGCCGGATCTTCCACTTGTCGAGACGATGAAGAAAGGCGTTCTTCTCCCAATGGAAGTTCTCGTCGTCGCTCCAGCTCAGCGCTACCCGTACAAGCTTGATGACAAACAGGCAAGTGACATTCTTGATTGTCATGATACGGAGTGATCTGCTAACATCATGCAGACTGCAAACATGATCAAATTCGCCGTGACGAAGCCTGCGGACCGGTTGTCATCGATCGAGTATGGGCTTAAGATGCTTGACTGGCAGGGTGATCCAGCTTTCAAGCACTACGGGCTTAAGGTTCAGGGAAGTATGCTCAAGACCAATGCTCGCCTACTTGCCAATCCTCAAGTCGAATTTGGCGCCAAGAACACGGTCAATCCTGGTGTTTCTGGTCGTTGGGACCTCAAGGGGAAGAAGTTCTTAATCCCAGGAGCTTCGAGCGACAAGCCGCTCAAATCGTGGGGGGTTTGTGTCATGAACAACGGGTATGTCTACATTCTTTCAATGGGAAAACTGTATTGACAATGACTAGTATGAATAAGATCGACGTGCCGACCGCGCAGAACTTCGTTCGCAATCTCATTGCCGCCTATCAAGCTCATGGCGGTACTGTGGTGAACAAAACCCCTCCGATTATCGGTGGGATTGATGATGCTGCTGCAGCTGTCGAATCGGTCTTCAATGCAGCGGGGAATCAATGTTTGTCGTCGTACTTCCAATTTCTTACACGAGGCTAATACGGCGCACAGCCACCATGAGGCCACAGATATTGATCTTCATGCTACCTGAGAAGGCTGCCTTCCAGTACTTGCGCATCAAGAAGTCGTCCGATTGTCGCTACGGAGTGGTTTCACAATGTGTACAGAATGTGCACGTTCAGAAGTGCGCACCACAATACCTCTCTAACGTGTTGATGAAGTTCAATGCGAAGCTCGGTGGTACAACTGCAAAGGTCGCGTCTGTAAGTGCCCATAGTATTCCAATATGAGTCAACTAGACTTTCTAACCGGCCTTGCAGAAAGGCCCCATGGGTCATTTCCCGAAACCGACACTTGTCATTGGTGCTGACGTTTCTCACGCGGCCCCTGGTAGTCTTCAGCCTTCTATGGCAGCTCTGACAGTGTCCATGGACAGAATCGCGGCTCGCTATGCAGCTGCCTGCGAAACTAATGGCCATCGTGTAGAGATGATCACAACCAACAACATCGAGACGATGATCATGCCGCTCTTGCAGGAGTGGTGTTCAACAGTCAACCTTGGGAGGTTGCCTGACCATGTTCTCTATTTCCGCGATGGCGTCTCCGAGGGTCAATACCAGCATGTGCTTCAGCAGGAGGTTCGCGATCTCAAGCGGATTTTTGAGAATGTGAATCCGAAAGCTGTGGTAAGCAACCATATTATCCGCTCGTCTTGGCAGATACAAAGACCAACTTCTGACATTTACAATAGGTCAAGTTCGCGGTCATTGTGGCCTCGAAGCGTCACCACATCCGCTTCTTCCCCGGTTCGGCAGGCGATAAGAGTCACAACCCACATCCCGGCACGCTGGTGGAGAAAGACGTCACTCACCCTTTCGAGTATGATTTCTACCTGAACTCTCACTCCGCCATCCAGGGTACAGCACGTCCTACTCACTACCATGTTCTGATGGACGAGATTGGCATGAGTGCGAACGAGCTCCAGAACATGATCTACGAGCATAGTTACCAGTACATGCGTTCGACCACACCAGTCTCGCTATGTATGTGTTAGATGTATCTTTTTCGTTCTTGCATCTGCTAACAGTGACAGTTCCGGCCGTGTACTATGCTCATCTGGCATCCAACCGCGCCCGTGCCCATGAGAATATCCCTTCGAGTGCTGGTCCCCACACTAGCGAGGAAGCTATGAATAAGAAGTCCACCACTTCTTCTGACAAGCCGCCGACTGAGGAGAAGCCTCTTATCCCCATGCTGAACACTACCAAGATCCAGTCATCGATGTGGTATATCTAACATCTGGTACACCGATCTCGGTCAAGCAGTTGCAAGCAAATTGGGGCTTACGAGACACTTGCTTCACGCAGTTATTTGTCTCATTCTGGCATTCTTCTACAGCATGATGAGCTGTTTAGTCTGTCTCTCACTTGCGGCAGTTGTGCCCCTTCACCTTGCGAATGCGCCAGAGATTTCAAGTCTTTCGGCTTGGCGAACTGCCTTTGCTTTTGCTCTGTGATGCCTTCCAGCTCATGTATCATATTCGTCTCACTTCTCCTTTCGTCATTGGTTGTTGTACACCACCCAACTTCCCTCTAAGACAGATTGGCAGAGAAGGGACAGATATGTTCATGGCGCCAGTTTTTCTACTCTCCCAGGACGGCAACCCAAACCTAGCTCTTGCTAACGTTTGGCTGTCTGTTCAATAGATACAGTAGGCTGTGGAAGAGCTCATAGTGGTTCATGCGGATAAACAATTCTGGTTTTGCAGGAAAAGATAGCATAGCTTCACCAGAAAATCACAGGCTTCTTTTCCAAAACGTCGCTGTGCAAGAATTAGCGATGTGGGGTTGACACCGCAGAGTAGATCCCTCATAGATTCGATTACTACAGCCTGGATGCGCTCTCTTCCACCGTGACCAGTAGCCCAACAACAAAAAGGCCACATAAGAGTGGCAAGTTTCCAGCATCCCCACTTCCGGCGACGTAAAAAGTATAGCGGCTTTTCAACGTAGGAATGAAGATGATGCCTCCTGGATTATCACGTCTACGGTGAGTTCCATTTGTCACATGATAACGTATGTACGTTTTACTCCGCTATCCTAATGTGTGCTACTCGGCGGAATCGACTCCGATTGCGGTAATCCTGACAAGCAGACAGTAGTCACTGATCCCTGCTCAAGCCCACGACAAGTACACAATCGCCACCGGGCCTGTTTATGCCACCAATACGCAATCGCTCGAGACTCAACTTTCCGCTCTACTCCTTCGTGACGACGCCGGATGTTTCGAAAGGTACAATGCCTCCGGAGGCATCAGTCATGACGGGCTCTAGGTCGCCGTCGCGGGGAGAAAGGTCTGTTGGGTATTAGGAGAGCGGATGGATCAATTCAAGTAAGCAACGTACAGCTTGAGAGGCTCATGGGAGCAGCGAGGGTGAGGGCGAGGAAGGCAAAGACGGTGAAAATGGTGAGCTGCATTGTAACTGGATTTGGGCGGTTTGTCGTCGAACCTTGGGGTACTACTTCAGAGAGGGTAAAATGTCGGCCAGCGGCCACTTAAGAGAATCGAACTGGATAAGGAGAAAAACTGGTAACGAATGCTTGGGTTGAATGGAAGAACGCAAAATGAAGCCGAGATATCGGACATTTGTACACTGGTGAGATGAAAGCATGACTGCGAAGACAGGGCTAAAAGAAGGCATGAGCATAAGGGAATCCCCATGGTGAGACCGGTCATGCAGCAGTCATGCAAAATCGACAATCCCATAGGGCATGCATGAAAACCAAGAGCATCAAAATCAAATATCGGCCACTTCACGGCCTGCTTTTGTAATCTGTGTTCATGGCTCGAAAGAGCATAAATCTCCTTTGCTGTTTAGGGCGAGCTGAGACAGACCTGAGACGAGAGGGACTTCGAGGCAGCCGCAGCTTACGTTGTCCAGGTTGTCTTGTACGTAAGACTCGGGACAGCAGCAGGCCAGAAGACGGTCTTATCGAAGGACCACGAACACTAGGTAGCAGGGCCTAGTGATAGTAATGTACATGATTTAAAAACGCGGTTCTATCGTATGTAGAATGCAGCCTTATGCACGGCGGAGGATCGTTGGATGGTCGGCCTCGGGCACTAAAGTCTGCACAAGTGCATAATTCGAACGAAGACCCGGCATATTGCACTACCTTGCCTTGCCTTATGCGGTCATAAGGCATGGCCGAGCAGATGGCGAGCGCCTTGTCTTGCTTTTGCAATCGACCACGCCGTCCCCCCACACCCCGAGGAGCTCCACTGTCTTCGGAGGCTTGCCTTCGGCTGCTTCATCCCTCCACAGAAATCGTCGGCAGCGTCAAGCGGTAAGTCGTACTAAGTCCACCCGATGATAACGACAGGCTCTCACAGTCGTGTGCCTGCCTACCGTTTGCGCATGCGATCTGTGAGACATTGAGACGACCCGTCATATCTGCTGTTGATTCCTGAGCCTTCAGGAAACCTGTCTACCGTTCTCAAAACAACGATAGGGTACACTTAAATCCGCAGATTCGAGGCGGGAACAAGAGCCTACAGCTTCCAACGTCTAAGAATTGAGATCATGGCTACAACAGCACACTGTCTGTTCTGTTTCGAAGTCCTATCAGCCAGCTTAGAGAAGCGAGAACCACTCAATTTGAGCCAAGTCGAAGAGCTATGGGCGGCGTACCAATCATCAGACGAGGCCGCCAAAGGACTTGAGACACTCGGCACGGCTGATGACGATGATGACGATGAGGATGAAGACGACGAAGATCTCGAAGACGGAGAAGCCGAGGAAGAAGACTCCGAGCCTTCATCCTCAACCCTCCGCCTCCCCAGCATATCCCGTTTACAAGCGTCCTCTCCATCCTCAGCCTCAACCGCATCAACGCCATCATCTCTCTCCACCACCTCCTCCCAAGCAGCACTCGGCGACACCTCCAAATCCTCGTCCAACTCCTCCTTCTTCTCCTTCGCCCGCCGATCACAACAACCGTCCCCATTACCCCCCAAGAAAGAGGAAGAGTACCCACTCTTCGTAACCTGGAACACAGTAAGCAGTCGCGGCCACAAGTCCCTTCGAGGCTGCATCGGCACATTCGACCCCCAAGAGCTAGAAAGCGGTCTAAAAAGCTACGCCCTAACCTCGTGCGTCCCCCAGCCCCCCACCCCCTCATCCCCCCACCTCACCCAACCCACCCAATCCAATTTCCCACCGCACCCAATACCAACCCAACCTAACTAACCCCCCGCAGCGCCTTCGACGACACCCGCTTTCCCCCCATCACCGCCTCCGAACTCCCCCACCTCTCCACCTCCATAACGCTCCTCACAACCTTCACTTCCTGCGCCCACCCCCTCGACTGGGACCTCGGCACGCACGGCCTGCGCCTGTCCTTCACCCACCACCACAAGCGCCTGGGAGCCACCTACCTCCCGGACGTGGCGGTCGAGCAAGGGTGGACGAAAGAAGAGACGGTGGTGAGTCTGATGCGGAAGGCCGGGTGGACGGGCAGGAGCAGTGAGTGGAAGAAGGTGGAGGATTTGAGGGCGGTGAGGTATCAGGGGTTGAAGGCGAGTGTGGAGTGGAGGCAGTGGAGGGAATGGAGGGATTGGGTGGGTGGGTGGGGTGGGGAGTTAAGGGGGGAAGAGGGAGGGTTGCTTGCTTGATACCCCAGGCTGGGCGCTTCAGATGGGATTGGGGCGCTCCCTTGCTGCGCTGGCGTTTCTCTATTGTAGGATCGATAGAAGCGGATTTCGGTGGCAGTAATGCCGAGAGCAGAGTCATTCCATTTCCAGAGTCCTGCTCACCAGTCACACAAACTCCGGGAAACACCACCGACTTCACACGTAAACACGCACGACAGATCGTAGGGACTCGTCGTTAATCTCGACCGTGGAAAGCGACAGCGACGGAACGTCTTCCACCACGTACCGAAAAGTCCGTCGCCTCACACATTCCCTCTTACCCAAGCCAGTAGAATACCTAGATTAGAAGGCAATCGAACGCCTCCAAAACCCACGCAAATCTTTGTGACCTCGTCCCAGCCCCAACCCATGCCCGCGGGCTACCGCCAAGAAGAAGACAAGAAGAATTTGTACCTCAAAACGCCTCACTACACAAAACCGGCCAAGACCTCCTCTCCGAATCACCGGCCCGCGTTCCACAACCCCCGACTCGTCTCCTGCACCCGCCTCTCCTGCTCGCGAATCTGCTCTTCCGTCTGGCCCCTCGCGTTCCCGCGACTATCAATCTCCATGCGATCGCCCCCCTTCCCCACCACCCTTTCCCGCTCCACCCGCTTCGGATCCCCGCTCATCGCCCCCTCCATCATACCCGCCGCGCCGCCCTCCCGGAGCTTGTTGATCGCGCGAATCGTATCAATCGCGGCATGCAGCGTGCGCCTCGCATTAAAGTTCTTCTTGACGACCGGCAGCAAGTCCAGGCCCTCGCCGTTATTCGGGCTCGCCGGGTCGGGGTTGGCGGAGCCGTGGGGCTCGGCGACGAAGGGGTGGGAGAGGGCTTGGTGGGAGGTCATGCGGGCGTTGGGGTCGATGGTCAGGCAGCGTTGGATGAATTGGCGCGCGGAGAGGGAGATGCCGCGCCAGTATTCGAGAGGGGTGAAGGAGTAGTCGGCGATGAGGATGGCTTGCATTTCTTCGAGGTTCGAGTCCCGGTCGAAGGGCGTGTAGCCGCAGAGGAGGAAGTAGGTTATTACGCCGATGGCCCAGACGTCGCTGGAGGGAGGTGTTAGTTTGGGGTTGGGACGGAAGGATGGGGGGGGTGGAGGGCTTACACTGGTTTGCCGTGGCCGGATTTCTTAAAGATCTCGGGGGCCATGTAGCCTGGCGTGCCGCATGTCGTTGTCAGGACGTGGAACGCCTCTTCGTCCATTATTCTCGATAAGCCAAAGTCTGCTATCAGGAGATCGGCGTTGTCTTCAGGTGTCCGGAAGAGTAGGTTTTCGGGTTTTAGATCGCGATGTACTATACCATGGTCGTGGAGGTAGGCAACAGCGGAGAGCGTTGCGCGGATGAGATCTGCGGCGTCGGATTCGTAGTAGCTGCCTTTTCGACATATTCGGTCGAACAGTTCACCACCGAGGGCAAGATCGGTTACTAGGTACACTGTAGGAGAAGCATTGGTCAGTCACTCTGTCACTACTCACTTAATCCTGGATTCCGCCCGACAACTTACGATTGTTCATGGTCTCAAAGTAATCCACCAGCGTTAGAATGTTCTGATGACCCATTGACACTTTCTTCAGTACTGCTATCTCGTTCCGCACCTAGACCACCAGGACGTCAGCCCGCTTCTTACCGAAGCACCCATGAGGGTGTTGCTGCGTCGCAGGCCCGCACCATATGTTCCCTCCCTGCCATCATTCTTTTGTTAATAACCTTGGCCGCATAGTATCTCCCCGTATCTATATGTACGCATTCCTTGACCACCGAGTACGAACCCGCACCCAGCGTCTTCCCGGTCTTGTATCGACACGGTTGGATTTGAGGCTTTGCCGCAGGCCCATTGTGGTGTTGCGCGGCCATTGTCGAAGATTGGAACCGCCGGCGGCCTCGAGAGGTGATGTCGCCTGGCTGCCTGCGCAGGCGCTCAAGTGGAGCTTGCGGTCAGCTGCGGCTAGGGCTGAGGAAGCGATAAGGGTAGCGCTTGGCAGTGTTGCTGAGAACGAATTGGTTCACGGTCGCAGTTTACCTGAGGGAGCCGAAGATAGATGGTGCAGGTCGAGTCGTGTCCGCGACTTACGAATGCGCTGTAAGTGTTGTAGTTGCTTGGGCGAGGTGAGGTTCAGATGAAAAGCAGCAAGAGCGGGAAGACGTGGGGCGCTGGGGCCCCGAAAAGATTCACGCTTCTATTTTGGGTCTAGAGCCAAGCCAGAACTAGAAGCCGACATCTGCTGCCAGCTGCCTCCTCCTATCGATCATCACTCTGCGAAACCACATCTTGTATTATCCACACCCAGCTGCGGCACAATCCCTGGGGATGATAAGTCAGAAAGGAAACCGTCTTTTCAGTAGCTACTATACGCATGTGCAGCGCCTAGATGAATGCATTTGCTACTGGCTGATCTCATACCATGGGCTGAGAACAGTGCCATGTCCAAATGCGCCCTAATCTCCCAATCAACCGAAACTAACCGAAACCAACTGCCCTTGACGCTTCACCAAAGAGCGTTTGCTGAAGTAGCAGACCTTGGCTCGTCCTTGTGCCTTTGTCCGGAGCTTTTGCCTGTAGCGATTTACCCTTGAAAAGGACCTCCACTACGCCAATTATTCAAGCGTCGGCCAAAGGTATCTATATGTACCGTCTCTTTGCCGATGTACTTCATTCCTCGGGGCTTCTGCCAATATTATTGGCTCCTCCGCCGATCCGTAATGCAAGCCAAAGAGAATTGCTGTTGACTGGATTATCCCTAGGCCGGGTAGCCCTCGGAGCTGCCTGGCAACAGCCTCTATCACATCACGTACAGTTCTGCAGCCTTCCCCAAGGCGGCAAAGTTCGCCATATGTATCTGGACACCAGAGTACACCGACCGTCCTGCCAGATGCCGCCAGATACAGATCTAAACAGGAAGCTCTTCCATCACAGTACAAATTGGGGAGAGCCTTGTTGTGCACATGGAGCCCTTGAATATCTTGCGAGATGGGGTTGTACACCCAGACCAACTTAGCTATATCAATCTTCGGAGCCTCTCCCGTATCCTCTCGGTCATTTCTCCACCAGTAGGATCTGACCGGTTTGTCCAAAGGAGCCTTGCCTAGCATTAACCATCTCCGGATGATAGAATGCCAAGTTGAGCATGTCCGCTGGAGTAAGAGCAGCTCCTTGAGAGGACGTCCGTGGGCGGCATTTAACAGGACCAGCTCGGCCATCTCGTAGGTGTTGAGGACGCGTTGAGCGGCTGCGGAAGACATGATGGGAGATGTTGATGAGTGTTCTCCACAAGAGAGTCGCAGGAGATCTCCAACAACTCCTTTATCTGGAAAAGGTATATCCGACGGGCACGTCAAGTTTCTTTTCCATGCCAGATGGAATGAGCTCTAGCTGCAAATAACGGGAAATGAACAAACACGCAGAGGTTTCTAGAACCTTCACCTGCAAACTTGAAGAGAGACGATGCCCTTGGCGAGAACGAGCACCTTCCCGCCAAGTAAAGAGAAACATAAGGCATACGGCTCAAGGAGGTGTCAGCAAGCCCTTCTGTCATCTTCTTATCAGCGGGAGGATCATAGGAGGCATTACTTGACCCTGCTTGGTAGCTGCACTAAATGCTCTTCAAGATTCACGTGTAGAGTTGTACTATCAACTACCCATGCCATCGCAGAAATCTCCTTGAACTTGCTGAAGAACCATCACAACAGTGTGCCAGAGCACTCGGCCCTAAAAACCTATTCGTCTCAGAAAACCTTCAGCGCTTCTGTCCAGCTGGCTCCAGTCCGCACCTCCACCAACTTCACAAGCAGCCCGCGAGAGTGCCAATCGAAAGCGAATGCAATAAATTTCCGTTCGAAGATCTTCGAGTAACACCACTCCCGGTAGGTACGAGCGACAACCTGTGTCGCCTGCCTAAGAGTATTGCAGGCACCCCGATAAAAGCGCTGCCGACCCGATACCCGAGATTCTTGATAAGACAGGAGCACAGAAAGATTCGACTCCGTCAGACGCATGTCCAAGCAAGAGGCCCTCCCATCGCAGTATAAATTTCGTCCCGAGCTCCAAGAAGGGTACAGGCCGACGATTTCCTGCAGCTCTGTGCTATACACCCATAGGAGTCCTTTAAGAAGAATAGGCAGCTTCGTTGCAGATTTAATCAACTTCAGGTTGTATGGCTCGGCTGGACCCTCCGTGAGCCAAAGGCTTTTTTGCAGCTTGGAGGAATTCTCGACAACTGCATGCCATGTCCTGTTCACGCGCTGGAGGAATAAAAGATCTTTTGGGAAACCATCGTCGCAAAGGTATGGAAGGATAAGGACCACTATGTCGTAGATATTGAAAGCGGTAGAGGTAGCGGTCATGGCGTCTCGCAAATTGCTAGATGGTTGGTAAGACTGTAAATCTGTGGTAGTTGGAGGTTCTGCATTAACAACTAAGCCACTGTAGTAAAGTTTCATATTTAATGCGCAAATGAGGTCACACTAGAGGAAGTGTTTCGAGCTGCTTCGAGATTGCCACAGCAATTCCTCCATCATAGGCTCCCACCTGCGTCGGCGAGTTTCTTTTCCACGTCATACACTTCCACTTCGACTCACGCTTCGACTTCTGCTTTCATCGTCTATGCCCAGTATACCCAACCCACTCACTCTGAAAACGGAGTCGGTCCATTCGGCAAAAGTGTCCAAATCCCAGACTTCGTCTTCCCTGCCTTTACCCTTCTTACTGACCGGTTTGCCGCTCGACCTTTCCTCAGCTTCGTATCGATCGTAGAATGTCTCATAATTCTGAACTACCTGGTCTTGCACTGCTTTCACAAGGGTCTCCTTCGTGCGGAAATCATCGAGATACTGGTCGAGCTTCTGTCTTAGTATAAGGACTTCTCTCCTAGCCGCCTCCTGGACGATCCTAACTGCTAATCCGCCGTTGAAGGTACGCTTGGAAGCCGCGCTCTCACTGACTGCAGCCGTCATTCGACGGGCGAAGTTGCTGGTAAATTCGTTTATTACGGTTCTTAGTCTTCCATCAAGCTCTGCTTTCGCATCGAGCATGTTTTCCACCACTCGCGGTAGGAGTCCGCCGCCCATAAATCGCCACAGATTTCTAGGGTCGAAAAGACCACCACGTTCGCGAAGCTCCCAGAACGTGTTCGTAACACCAGAGAAGTCGAATGACACGTCCGGCGTCACATATTCGATGTCAAAGGCCACAATTTGCTGTTTCAAAATAAGTAGGTGTTTAATGAGAAACAATTGACCATCGACATTCGTCGCCTTAGAGCTAATCTGTGTTGCGGCCTGATGTAGAGATAGAGTGGTCTGATGCACGATTTGGTGGGCTAAATCATCGAAGACAGTAGACTGAGAGGTTCGTTAGCTTGACACTAGACACTTGAACGTAGTTATTTACATTGACGAGCCTGTATATCCGACTAAGAAGCCATATTGCTTTTCTCAAGGTCGGATACCACCCTTCAAGCGCGGCTTCCGTATCGAGGCCCCAGCGGAGTTCTCTCCCGCTCGGAGAATCTCCTTCGTCTACAATCATTGGTGTTTTGGGCATTGGCGTGGTAGGTTCAGCGACGGAACCTTTTCTACCCGAGGTGATTGGGACGTTTGACTTCGTCCCCGACAGAGAGACCTGTCGATTGCGGGCGGGATAGTCCATGTCTTCTGGCTTTGGCTTATATCTCTCGATCTCATCACGCAATATAGTCTGAGCACGGAAGACAAGCCTCGTTTGAGCGTCTTCTAGAGCTGGCTGGATCAATACTGAGAAGTCGACCTGAGACGCCTCCAACGGCTCGACCTCCTCCTCTGGATCTCGTATGTATCTTGTTTGCAGCAGCGTACACAGCTCGCATAATTTTAGCAATTGGTTTTCGTGGATTGTACGTGGTCGTAAATGATCATAAAGAGGTTCGCAAACTGATTCGAGGAAATCGTAGAGTCCATCTTCTCCGTCAAACCATTCTCGCCAAAGTTCGTACTCATCAGAGCACATACCCCTTACGTAGCCAATACTACTTCGGGCAAAGGCGACAAGATCCTTGGAAGTACTAGGGGCCATGGCAATATCTGCTATTTTCTTCCTGATAAGAGGAATAACGAGCTTGCCTCGTGTGGCAGCGTAGCTTGTATATAGTTCATTCATCAAGCTTTGGTACTCGGTTTCTGCCCCGAATTCTGCACCAGCAGAGCGAACTGCTCGCTTTTGAATTTCAAGGCCAACTTCTTTCAATTCTGAAGCACCAACGCGGAACTTTGCATATAGTAAGGCTGACATTGTTGTGTCATTTAATTGACGATCCGCAATCCGTTTCGTTACGTCTGAAGCAATCTCTCGCAACGCACCGACAAAGTTCACGCGTATCAATGTCAGCGCTCTTGTCATTAGTAAGCGGTAGCGTGACTTGTATGTGGAGCTTTCTCGATGGGATGGCTACAGAGCTATCAGCATCTTCCTTCAAAGAGGATCATAGAACATACATGAGTTGCCATATACTCTAGGCACTGATCCAGCCGGGCGAGCATGTCCGAAAATTCTTTCCCCCGGACAAAGTTCCCAGCTCCAGGGGCATTCAATCTTTTCGTGATCGGCTCCAAGTAGCTATAGTACTGTACGTTTCGAGATATACCATCAGCTATCTCCGTGAGCCGCTTTTGCTCAGATAGTAGGCCCTCGCACTGCTTTTGGAAAGCCGTAGTCTGAGCTTCGACCGCTTGGAATGATTTTGAGAGGGAGGCTAGGAGGTCAAGCGTCGAGCTTGTACTGGATAACAAGGAGTCCAAATGCGACTGAGAAACATCGAGTTGATCTTGATACGATCTAAGTTCATTTAAGCCATCAGCAAAAACCCCATAAGTAAGATTCCTCTCTTTCCCCGATGCTAGGGATTCACCTACGTGTACTCGTCTTGGCTGGAATCAAGAAGATCCTGCTCAAGATCGTGGTACCAATCAACAAAATCTAGCTCCGACTCAATGTTGTTTTCCTCGGTCTTCTTCGTGTCCTTTTCGGCGGTAGGGTCCCCGCTAAGGACAGCCCTAACGGCATCGTGGAAGTCGCTATATGACTGAGCTCGTCGACTTATGGTGGCCTTGGGAGGGCCTTTGGGTGTTTCATCCGCCTCGATAATATTGGCGTTGCCATCTGTCAGGCGGGCATCAGCTTGAACGTCCTCCTATATTATATCAGAGAATAGTTCAGGTGGTTCCTGGCGATCCTGGACTTACGTTGGGCTGTTTGAGCAACGATTGACGCCTCCTGTGCTTTGATACTTGTTGTCTCTCGTTCTGTGATTGTATGCTCGGTGCAAAGCTGTAATAAGAGGCGTCATCATACATGTTGATGTAGTAGTTCAAGCACGAGATGCTTATGCTATGTGCCCTGACCGGAACATGTTTGCTCGGTTTGCACACATCCGAGCGCTTGTTCGAAGCTGCCCAAAAACATGAACCTCCATCTCTGTCTACTCTCAGAACAGCTGCAAATCATCATGATAATAAGACAATTGATTTCACGGCAAGGTGTGTTTATATCACCCTTTGTTCCTCATGTAGTCTTGCTGACGATTGCCTTTGTAGGCCGGAGATTTGCGACGACTCCTATCAGGACATGGACGAGAACTCTAGCCAGCGAAGTTGATGCAATAGAGGCATCTCTGCAAAACAGCCTGAAAGAGACGCACTCTATAGAGGCACTCGTGCAGAACGAGACATCAGAGTACATAGCACCCATAGACGACGAAACGCACGCCCCGATCGACTACGATGTCGACTCAGTCGCCCACAACTATCGTGAGATGAAGCGAATACGTGCGTGCTCCGTCTAGACCCTCCCCTTCAGCATCCACACGAACTGACACATCTGCAACTACAGAGTCTACCACTGGTCAGCTCGGGACGACCGTCACTCCCCACTACCAACCTCACACCCTGCTAACGCACCCCCCATCGCCCTCCTCCATAACCCTCGAGCTCCTCCTCGCCTCCCAGTCCCACCTCGGCCACAGTACCTCCCTTTGGAACCCCATGAACTCCCGCTATATATTCGGCATCCGCCAAGGCATCCACATAATCTCGCTCGACATCACCGCGGCGCACCTCCGCCGTGCCTGCCGCGTCGTATCCGGTGTTGCAGAACGAGGAGGACTCGTCTTGTTCGTAGGCACAAGGCCAGGGCAAACCAGAGCCGTGGTCAACGCCGCGAAGTTGGCGGGAGGATGTCACTTGTTCGAGCGGTGGATACCAGGGAGCATTACGAACGGGCAGCAGATCCTGGGCGGGTGCAAATTGAAGGTTGTTGACGAGTTCGACAGAGAGATACCAGGGTACACGGAGCAACTACTGGAGCGACCAGCTTTGAAACCGGATCTAGTTGTCTGCTTGAATCCGTTGGAGAACTGGGTGCTGCTGCATGAGTGTGGCTTGAATCATATCCCAACCATTGGGATTATCGACACTGATGCGGACCCAACATGGGTGACGTATCCGATCCCGGCCAACGACGACAGCTTGAGGTGTGTACAAGTGATAGCTGGGGCGTTAGGCAAAGCTGGAGAAGAGGGTCAGGCGAGGAGAAGGGCAAGGGCTCAGCAGGGTGATGTTGCCTACACACCAACGAAACTGGATGCGCCTAAGATGACGGAAGACGTTGAGTCTGAGGGAAACGAAGCAGCAACGCGTGGTAGTTCGGGATAACATACAATTTACTCTCAAGACAATCCATGTCCCTGTAAATAGCTAATGTACAAGAGGCCAACTCAATGATTCAGGATTTTCTCTCTAGTACTCTCAAGACTGAGTTCCACTATTTCGTGCAGTAAAAGTCTGGTCTATGTAAAGCACAATGACCCCAAAAGCCACCGAGTGATGGAGCAACAGAGAACGCCCCTTCCCCGCAATTCGCCTGTCCTCTTTGGTGTATCTCCCATCCTGGTATCTGCGACTGCACTCGACTGCACTCGACTCCACTCCCCCAATCTGACAACTTTAATTACCAAATGCCGCTCTAGCGACATGATATAAAACGCCCAAGGCTGCAATTTTGCGTGGCGACCTTTAGAGCCCTATCGATCATGTCCAGCAGCAGGCACCTTTTCTATAAATCTTGGCGTGCGTATCTGCTTCTTTTACGTAGTGTCTCCCCGTACTGAACCCTGTCAGCGATGATCTCGGGGAATCGCACGCTGTATCAGCTGACTTACTCTGTATAAAACAAATGGGATAGGAATGAATGCTATGGAGAGAAATCCTAACGTTGAGCTGGCCCATGCCACCCCAAGGTTTTTATACATTGCAGTTGCAAAGAGCGGAAATCCAGCACCAAAGGCTGAGCGCATCAAGTCTGTAAGTGGGTTGTGGTGGTCAGCATAACGAACACAGCGTTTTATGATAGTATGAGCTAACCGTTACCAGCAAGAACTGAAGCCGCATATTCTGGGTAAGCGTCTCCTGGGAAAGCTTATGTCAGCTAAGGACCGCGGAGCATCGTTCAAAGAACAGATTTACCTAGGTAGTTCTAAAGAGACCAGGTCCAGATTAGCCAATGCAATCACTTGACAGAGTAGGGGACAATGGAGGAGAACGCCGCATGCCAAGACTACAGATAATGAAAATCGTTCACTTACCAATACTGCATTGAAGAGAAGAAGCGCCCCAATAGTGAAGAGAGATGAGCCAATAATGGGTACTATCCAATGAACTGCAGGCCTCGAAGTCCACCCGAACCAGAAGAGACAGATAGGGATGCAGAAAGCGGCAACAAAGGCCGGTGGCAGCCTCTCCTCCGGCTTCAGTTCGCCATTCTCATTAAATTTCGGCTCAGTATATTTGTGCAGATACCAGAAAAATGGCGGAATCGCAACGAAAGCACCCACGAGGATGCCGATGAATGCTGAAACAATATGTTAGCGCAGGTGCATACTAAATCTAGGATTCAATGACTCACCAAGCCCCTCTTGACCAAGGTTGAAGCCGTAGATGCCCTCGAAGACAATAGGGAATGATTCGAACCAGATGTACAAAAGCCCATATATGAGCGCAATGTAGAGGTTGAGGAGAAATACCATGGGTTCGGTGAAGCTTAATGTGAATGGGCGAACAACCGCTATCATTAGTACCTCTCTACCAGTCATGTTCTCACTCATAATCTCGCCTTCTGATTTCAAATTGTTGTTGCCCGTAAGCTTGCGGAGCCGGCGCGAGCGACGGAAGAGAATGTTGGAGGACGACGTCTCCGGTAGGAAGAAGCTCAGTAGAATGAAACAGGCGCCAGACAGCCATGTCAGCTCCCAGATAGCTGCAGGTTCGAACATGTCAGTCCTAGTCTTCTCAATAGCCTGGCATTATGAACGTGAACGGACTTACTCCACTTCCATCCCTTATGCTGTGCTGCGAACCCGCCCACAAGGGGACCAAGTACAGGTCCACAAACCGCAGAGACGCCCCAAACTGCAATCGGGTATGCTCTACGCATGGGTCGATAGATATCGCCTATGCTAGCGCCACCGGTTGCGAGAACGGGGGAGCCAAAGAAACCGGTAAGGAACCGGAATACCAAAAGTGTAGCGAAATTGGGCGCCAGTGCGACGGGAAGCTGTAGAATGACAAACACAAAGAGGGTCCCAAGGTACAGCGGGTTCCGACCAATCTGAGGAATTTCAGATAATGGAGCCCATAGCATCGGACCTGTACAAATGTGAGTATATTCATGTACACATTTCGAGCGAAAGATTGACCTAAACCATATCCTGCAACAAAGAGACTGCATTGAGGCATCAAAGTCAGCAACAGTACGTAAAGTATAGCTTGGTAGGCTAGACCGCAGTTGCTTAGTACTAGCAAGATACGTACGTTAGACCAAGGGTTGCTTTGACTGGAGAAACACCAAAGACACGGGTTATTTCCTCTATTCCCGGCGTATAGATGGCGCTGCCAATATAGACGGACGTCGTCAACAAACAAATCTCGGCTGTGACGAAGAACTTTTTGCCTCTAGACCATCTCATTGGGTTCTGTTCACAAATCAGAACATGCGGATGCCGTAGAGGTCAGAGAGTTACCCACCTCGGGATCATCCTCGCCGTACCAATGCACAACATTGACATCACGTCCCTTCTCCTTGTCTATTATATGACCAGTGACAAGATTCGTTGGCTGTTCGTCTCCAACGGCTGTCGTTTCTGACGAGCGGCGTCTCCTTCGACGCTCTTCGAGCTCTTCTTCGGTTTCTTCCTGTATGTGACCATGGTGGGCCATTCGGTCCGTTTTCTCACGATCGATGTATTGAGTCCATAGTGATGGGTCTTTCTCCTCGGCATACGGTAGTATTCTGTGGCCTGAAATGATGCGTATGAGATCTCCAACCAGGGTGTCTCTCATAAGTTCCGTCATACTTGGGCCTTTTCACCGAGTGGACAGATATAGGACTCAGTGCACGCTGCAAACAAGGAGCAAGGGCGGAGCGGAAGAGAAACAGAACAGGCAGAACTGAGCGAATAAAGAGTATTACTGTCAGACTGAATTGGCAATGCCATATAGTAAAAGCCAGGAACTGCGTCATCATGCTTACAGCCATCGGGGTCTGAGTGTAAGGAGCCATTTGAGTTTCATCATTCCCGAGCACCCCGACGAGGTTCCCGACGGCTAAAGTCCACCTATGAATGAGAACCGTCGTCTCATGCCCTACCAAGCATGTAGGTATCATAAGGTAGAGGTCATTGGTATAAAGTTTGCAACGGGAGGCTCGGAACCCCTCCATCTGGTCTGCATCATGACGACAATCATCGATCTGGCGTCAGGAGATCAACAAACCACGATCTCCTGTAGAGGAGCCGCAACGTTAGGATCGCCATCCCGATTTTCAAATGCAGGGCCTGCGGGCACTTGGTGTTACCCTTCGCCGGCCGGTGACGTAGTTCTAGAATGGAAGTGTTGTGTTGTACTCGTAGCGTGGAATATGATCCCCGAACGGTATTGAGGCACACGGCAGGGTTCTCGTAAAACGACACTCCTATTTCATACATTGACACACCACCTTCCCTAAAACATAAGTTAAAGGCCTACCTAAATTCTCAACTAAAGTCAACATTAAGAGCGTGAATGCTTCAACGCACACTACACTCACGTACAACGCTGGATTCTGCGGATAACGTTGGGCCGTCTGTATTGGGGGCTAAGCTTAGGGGTGAGCGCAGCGAGCGATTTGATGGTTGGAGTTAGATATCTAAATGGGAGTATGTAAATATATGGGGTGTCAATGTATGGAATAGGGGTGTCGTTTTACGAGAACCCCGACAATATAATCGAATGTCGAGTCAAGCCGAGAAAATTGACTCGGAATTTATACACGTTACAGATTACATCTCATACAGGTAATATCTGTACAAATGACGAGAACCATCGTGGCTGTTACTGATGTCTCGGAATAGCAACGGAATGGCATTACCGAATGGATAGTGCATGAACAGCCCTCGTGTCTAAGCGACTAAGCAGGAGCCGTTGAGGGTCACCTTATACAATCCAAGATTGATCGGAAGAGACATCTGGAATCAGCGCTGCTAATTGATAGCCCTCATTGTTGCCTCGACAACAGCGAATGTCCCTGCGGAGACGGGCATCGCTCTCAATAGTGTTGGACCAATTCCCTTCCAAAAGCCTCTTGCCCCCTCTCCTCTCCACGTCTGCCTAAAGCAGTCACTCATACTTTTATACCGCATCTTCTCCCCAAACCCATCACTTTGCATCTTACTCTTTATAACGTCAAAAGGATAACTCGACAACCACAACGCCTCTCCTGCCAAACCTCCATAGGTCGCAACTTTCAAGCTTGAGATTTCTTCCCGCTTGATTTTGTTCCGCGCCGCATCGGCGTTCATCAGATACTCGAAAGTCAGAAACCACACACCATAGGCTTGCGCTTCTCTAAGAATTGTAACCGCTTCACCGCGATACAAACCCTTGAGCACTCCTTCGTGAGCAGAGAGCTTGCGTACGCAATCGATCGGGCCATTATAAAGACGTGCGGCACCGTGAGGTTGAGTCTGCAGGCGGATACGCACGTGCTCGATGGGGCCAGAGATGACGGAGTTAGCGATGCCGGCGAAGGCCCCGGAAAGGTAATACTGGCTGTACGAAAGACCAGGGTTTAGGGGGTGCGAGGAGGTATTGGAGGTTTCGAAACGTCGACGGGCCCAGTGGAAGGCACCGAATTGGATGGATACCTGTTGGGAAGCCTATATGAGCCATGCCCCGCGGAGACTGAGGCGATTGAGGATGAAAAGGACTAGTGTCAAGGAGCTGGGAAGTTTAAGACGTACACATGCACCAATTCCAACCAGTGGTGTCAAGGTGCCCTATGCGGCCGAAAGTCATATATTAGTTACGTGGCTGCAACAACATACAGTTGGCGGCCCACTTTATAGAAAGCAGTAGCCCCTTCATCTTTCAGAATTTTGCTGGCACATTCCAAGGCGTTCGAGTATTGAGTGGAAGTTTGCAGCCGGACTTTGACAATATCTAGTAGATGAGGTTATAGGCCGCCCCTGGTTAACATTGTCACAGGGCTTACCAAAAGGCTGTCCTGCTCATTCAGGATAAAGTCAGCTGCAATTCGTTCTTGTATCTAGGAAATGTATGCGCTACGCCGACAACACCTACAGCTGCCAAACATCGCGCAACGTGATCAGAGTCGGGCTTTTGAATATCAATGGAAGTGCACAGCGATTTACAATGACTCAATCTGACATGATTCGAGCAATTACAGAACGCCTGCTTGGTTTGGTTTCTTTCTTTCTTTCTCTTTAGGGCGTGTTCCAGGAAAAGGGCCAACACTAGATGAACAATTACGTACCAAGTAAAACCTGCGCAATGCCACCCGCAGCACCTGCAAAAAGATCTTTCAATGTCCGCTGCAAGCTTCCTGGCTCGACGTCAAGGTCCGCCATCTTCTAGCCGTTCAGACCCTTTCGAGATGACCCTAAGCGCTGAGAAACCAAACGATTAGCGCAAATTTTGAGAATAGCATATTGCGAATTCAAGTGCACATACAATTGGTGGAGCAAGCAATTTGAAGGATCGAAGCCTGAGGTACGGGTTACTTGAGGCGCAGTTGGGTCCCACTAAGGGCTTGCCTTATGGCAAGGCTAAGAGAAAGCTTAATTGCTTAAATCAACCTCCCGTGCTTTTCAATATCGCAGTCACGCCAGTGACTCTATAAGCTATCACTGGGGGATCTTCAAACGAACCATCTACAACATCTGGAGAGTATGTGGTTGAGTTTGTCAGTGGTCTAGTATCAATGCTGCTTTCTTGATGCATCACACTCTCCTTGCTCTTCATGCCAACTTGGTTGTTATTACACTTATCCAACAGATTGAGTCTAGAACCTCATCGAGCAGGGTGAATGATTATGCTCTGAAACTGTTGCAAGTGCGCGTACTAAATCTGGCGTACTGCTTTTACCATGTTAGACACAATGTGTTTTGATTTTTCCGCTCATAGAAGTCTGGGATGATACTCGCTATGCAACTGCTTATACATATTTGCTGTGCAACGCTGTGCAAAGCTGCGATGACCGTTTTAGTTGCTGCAATTCTCTACCCCCCCCCACAGTTTCATTCACTATAATAGTGAGATAACGCTAGGTGAAAGCTTGGGCGAGCTAAAAGTGTCGCAGGCATCAAAGCTATGTGTTCCTCAACCTGGTGGCTCTACGAATCTGTTCGTGCTCTGTTGTCCAATCAACATCGTAGCTATAGAGCAAGCTTTCAAATGTTATCAGCGAGACACTGTGCCTCGAAATGGCATCGAAATCGATGGCTTATCAAGAAGGCACGGTGAGATACTATTCACCAATCTTCATGATACTTCTGAGTCAATGCGAGCTGCGCCCCACCCCTGACACCTCCTCCTGAGATCGGCCGGAAATCTTCTTATCTGACGATCTGGAACCTTGGGAAATCACAGGCCAACCGATGCAATCAAGGACCCACCAGTAGAAATTGATCGATTTGGCTTTGCCGCTATCTGTGCATGTTTTCACTCGTTTGAGTGCTTGTGAATAAACGAAAGCTCATCTCGTCTGATTACCTTATCTGTTCCAAATCATGACGAACGAGATAAGGAGATTGTCTTGTCTTGAAGCGTGCCTATAAAGCTGGAGAAGCATCAAATCTTCTCACTCTTACACACCCACAACACAGCTTTCGACCTCTAACTATTACTACTAAAATCCTTTGCTAAAGACCAAATACCACTCTCGATAGCAGAAGCAATCACGATGAAGGCGGTTACTACTCTGATCACGGTGTTGTTCGTGGCTTGCACCAACCTTGATGTGGTCTTCTCTGCTCCAGTCTATGTGAGCAAATCCTTCTTCTTGTACCATACACTCAGGCTCGCGTACTCACATCTCACAGTCTATCAATTCTATCGCCGACTCCCCCGTTATTGCCTCGGACATCAAGCGTGCAGATGTGAGTCAACAGCTTGCGGCCTAAATCCAGCTTAGATTTCTAACACAAGCATTGTACTGACATCATTCCAGGCATTGGTGGATGCTTATGCTCCCGCTGGCGCCGTTGATGGCCAGCCTCCTGGAGTGGTACCGATAAAGCGTGACGCCGTGTTGGTTGAGAAGTCGGACGAGCTTGAAGACTGTGCCGCTCCATGCGACTTCTACATCCGTCGATCTATTACTACCGAGGTGAGCTCTTTCATCAACATAACTAGCCTGTCTGCCATGCTTTGCACACAACCATGCTGATCTGTTGCCAGGACACATCATCGCCAGCCTACGCAGTACCAGGCACGGTCTTGCCAATACTCCCTCGCGAAGTCGTCCCGGTTGAACAATATCAGTCTGTTGGTGGTGGAGCACTCAAGCCTAAGCGTGGCGTCGAAGTGAGTACCTCGCGCGTACTGCGTTGGCTTAGGGCTTGGGAATGCTAAAGCGCTTTAGGGTACCCTCGCCGATGCTACGAGCTATTACTGGCCAGCAGGTTTCAAAGGCCCGAGATCCAAGCGTGCCGTCGAAGTGAGTACCACACATTTACTGCACTGTCTTGAGGCTTGAGAATGCTAAAACACCTCAGGGTACGCTCGCCGAGGCTACTAACTCTTCAGAAGTGCGGCCAGGCTTCACGGGCCCCAGATCCAAGCGTTCTGCGGTAAAACTAGCTTTGCAGCACTCTCGCTCGCCGAAAGTATGCTGACACAAACTGCTATAGGTCAAAGTCCATCTGAGTCCAGCTTCTGGTGGCTATGTCTCTGGCGCTCCTAAGCGTTCTGAAGTATGTGGTTTCCTTCTCAATACTGTCGCGCACCGCAAACTTGCTGAAAATGTCCCCAGGCCAAAGTTCCCCTCGATCCAGCCTCTGGTGGCTATGCTTCCGGCGCGCCCAAGGGCTCCGAGGTCAGTCCAGTACAGTTGCCATACTACTTCCCATCAACATCATACCGATTATGCATGTTGTGTTATAGCTTAATACTGATTTGCTGCAACAGGTCGACCACTAGATCATCAGCGGCGTATCCCACGGCGACTATCGGATAGCGATGCTAGGTGGTGGAATCGCGCGAGACGGCAATGAGATGTGGTGGTTTCAGCATTGCTTGCGGGACTGGCAGCACTAGATGGTCGTTCTTGGTGTGATCACTAGAATAGATGATGCATACTGCATACTGCATAAGACCGAGCGTAGCTACCTACTTATCTCGTGGAATACAGATTCGTATTTACAGACAAACGTCTACATCAGATGCTGTGAAAGCGTGACTTTCGTACAACAAGGCGATTCGTGTCTGTCGTAGCGTCAAGAGCTGTTCTGCAAAGCAGTGCGGAAGGATGGTATGGGCGATCTTTATTCAAAGCACATTGCCTGTATCGAGGAGCATCCATTACGTGTGTTGTCTGCAATACGAGATCAAAGCATCATCATGATCCCACTATACCACTTCGCTACCATATTGCTTGACGTAGATCTTCATTTACCATATCCCCTCTGTACGCCATATCTACACCCGCCCTCAACGCCCGTGCCATCCCTCCAAACCCACTCACAACCCACCCAAAAAATCCCCCACAACCCCTCCCAGCATCGTCAACCCATAAGCCGCGGCCACACTCTCCAAAACCCTCAACTCCCTCACAACCTCCTCCTCCCTCACCGTCCCCACCCACTCCCCACTACAAGAACAGTGCTCCATAAACTCATTCACCCGAATAACCCTACACTTCCTACACTTCAGATCCTGCGTCTGCCACTGCACGATCCACATCTGACACCGCGCAACCAACCTCTCCTCGATCCCCAACCGACCATACTCATGCCCGCAAGTCGCGCACCTCCACGCCGGCACAACCGGCTTCCCCTCCGCGGTCCGATCCGGCAGCACATCCTCATCGCGACAGAGGTCCAGATCCCTCGCCATAGTGCAATTCTCGCACACGAGCTGCGGGAATCTGCAACTGGAGCTGGGGTTGACGAACTGGGCTTCTTGGCTGAATTCGCGCACGTCGAAGAGGGCGAGGAGGTCTTTGCGGAGGAGGCGCGCTTCGAGACTGATGGATTTGTCGAGGGAGAAGACGTGCATGAGGGATTTGACGAGTTGGAGGACGGGGGACGAGGAGAGGGTGCTTGGGGGGGAGCCGGGGAGGGGGGAGAAGGCGTGGTCGCTGGCGAGGGCGGGGTGGGCGAGTTCGGAGCGTTGGCGGTGCAGGAGGGCGGTTATTTGGCGTTTCAGTGGTTTGGAGATGGATTTGGAGAGGATTTGGTAGGAGGGGTCGTCGTCGTCGTCGGCGGTGAGTTTGCGGACGGGGATTTGGGTCATGCGTGGTGTGTCGTCCACGGTGTTGATGCCGGCGTTGGAAATTTGGTTGGGACGTTTGTGGCCGTGCATCAGTTCGATGAACTCGATGACCCAGTCGTGGAAGACGGATTCGAGATGTTTCGGGAGGACTTTGCTGAGCTGCCAGTGCATGATTGTGTCCAAGGTCTGGTTTTCGGCTTCGACAACTTCTTGGCATGCTTTGCCTCCGTAATTGAATTCGTCGTACCAGGCTAGGTAATCCCAATATTCCTTTATATCGAGGTCGAGGAAGTGAAAGAGAGGTTTTGACTTTATCGACTTCAGAATGTATTGACTGTAAGCGTATGCGTTGCCGACTTCGGCCTTCGTCGTCTGCAGCAGGAGTCGATTCGCGTTGGCAAAGACCACATGCGAGCCGACTCTTTTGAAATCAGTCATCAGCTGTTGGAAGGCCTTCCGGGACATCATCTGCACATAGTAGTGGAGCGAGCGGTCATAGAGGAAGGAGTCCGGATTCTCAACCCATCGCACCAGGTGCTGAACCATGATATCGGCCATATTGCTTCCTTTGCAGGCTTCTGTCCACCAAGCCTTGACCATCGCTCGAAGCACCGTTATACCGGCAGAAGCAAAAGCATTTTCAGAATATAGAACATTGGTCCCATCACTAGCCCCGTCTTCCGTAGGTGCGGCCGGATTAAATGACACAGCGTCACTTCCTTCCAGCTCGTTGATAAGAGATGAGGTCAGGATGGTGTTGATGGCAAGGTTCCGGACGTCAAGCTCGATGCACACAGACGAGTAAGTACCGGGATTGTTGATGGCGGGCATTTCCACTGTCTCCATCGGGCCTAGAATGTCGTCTTTCTCGTACCCAGCATGGTCTGGTCTTGGTCCCCCAGACCACCATAGAACAACATTGCTTTTTTGCAGACGTCGAGCGTAGGCAATATCAATTAGGAAGCGAGGGTCGTCTCTTTCCAGGTTGCATAATGGGATGTCGCCATACCGTGCCAGCTCCACAAGGTGCGAGATCCATGAGCCTAGGGCAAGATAATGCGTGACGAGCCGCTTGACAACAAATGCCTGCCAACCCAGAGGAGGTAGATTGCTGTCTGATATCTCGACCTTCAGTGGGAGGATTGGGTACTCTTTCAGTATTGGTACGTCGTGAATCAAAGACCGCCTCTGAGGCGATTGAACTACAAGCATCATGGCTTTGCTCTCATCATTTTTCATCTTTTTGATCGCATCGCCTAGCTCAAGGTAAGCTTTGCGTTTCGTGGTGACTTGGGTTGTCTTGAAATCGATCTTAACCTGGTATTCAAGTACATCTTGCCAGGATTCTCCTCCATTATCTTGTAATCGCCGTGCCAGAAGATCAGAGTAGATCTTGTCGGCATTGGGCAGGCCTTGAGTATCCTTTGTTCGATTTAGTACGATCACATGAGCTTCGTCCTTGGAAGTCGAGAACAATGCAAATATCTGGCGCTCACCCGCAACCACATGGTACAGGAATAAGTAACCCATAGACGACTGCGACAGATAAGGCTGCTTCGCTGGTGTCCTTCGTAAGGCTGAGAGATCAAATCCATGCTCAAGCCCCTTACCGAGCACTCCCTTCTGGGTCTCGTCAAAGGTGCAAAGACTACCGAGCTCGAGTACCGCTCTAACACCCAATGGTACTTGCTTCTCGTAAACGCCTTCGACGCTGGGATGATTGAACAGCCCTGCTATCTGCTGAGCATTGTTAACATACACCTCTTCCGGCATGGTGAGTTTGAAGAGGTGAACAGATGGATGCCCGTTTGGAAGCGTATGGTTGACCTTCTCCACGCTACACCCTTCGATGTCGACATCTGGCAGTTCTTTTTTGTTCAGATTCAGAAATACTTGCCGTGGGACCTTGACTTTCAGAGTGTGGATCTTCTTATCAATCAAGACAAACGCTCGAATCTCACCCGGTGTGCCTGACTCGCAGAGTTCCAAGACCTGCCAGGTGTTGATGAAGAGCATCTCCGCTTGATTGCGAAAGAATCCCCCCAACGTATCCGACGCGGCATTGGTCCGTTCACCAAAGAGCTGGCGCCGGCGTATTCTCGCTTGCTTCTGGATCTTCCACTTCTGCTTTTGATAGCGCAAGAACCCCTCATAATCCTCTGTCATCGAAGGCATTTTCGCAGGCAAGCTGGCATATGGGTCCACGTTGGCAACAGCTGGGGTCTCATCGGCCTTTCGCTTTTGTGCCGTTTGAATGATCTGGCTTGACTTGCTTTTTGACACTTGAGTCCCGAAATCCTCTAGATCCGTGACTAGTCGATGATCCAGCACATTGGTGGGCACTTCCAACAGTGGTGTCTTTTCAAACAAATCCGTCATCTTCTTCTGCTTAAACCGATCATCCTTGACATTGATCCTCCGCTGGAGCCAATCAGGATGGCCAACTCTTGGTACGGGGTTCCGGACCTTCTGGAGCGCTGCAGGAATTGTAATGACTTTTTGGATGACCGAACCCAGACGCTCAAGGTAGTAATCCCAATCGAGAACAGTACGAGTGTTCATGTCGCCTGGATCTTCTCGCATCCACTTCCGGAGGAAGAAGCGCTTCACCGGCTCATCCGCAGAGAATATGGCTACTGGGATAGCTCGTTCCGTCACAGGAGCATTTTTGGGCCTTGACGAGATGATGTATTTGCAGTTCAAGCCCTTGTCCTTGGTCATTTGTTCGCCTAAGAACTCTGCAAGACGTTTGGCCGTGGTGATAGAGGTGGATTTCTGCGCACCGTACTCCTCGAGCGTTTTGGACATGCTCTTGTTCTCAGAGATGAGATCTATCAGCTCCTCGTCAGCTAAAGTCGAGCCATGCTGGTGCAGTACGTCCAGCCATCTATTGGCGACCTTTGCTACTGAAGCGTATGTTTCGACCAAGGTAGTGCCTTCCAGGAAGAATTTGAATATTTGCGTCTGAAAGATCTTGATGAGCTTAAGCTCCCCTCTTCGCTTGACTTCGAATCCCTTCAACTCGGCGAGGGTGCCGTCATGATTGAAGACTGCATAACGCTTCTTCAAATTCTTATCCTCTTCCTTCGATGTGGGGAGTATCATAGCCCTGTATGGCCCATCGACTTCGAAGAATATGGTATTGTCGCTGTGCGTTTCGTACCTGAATGTTTTGTCGTCGACGAGGGTCTGGTATTGATGGTTTGTGAATCTGCCATGCACCAGGTGGTTTAACATAACACATGGGTAAGATATTGGCAACTTCTTTCCGCTCTTGAGGGTGAAAGCAACGTTCTCGGGAAAAGTGGCTGGCAGCATACACCATATGCCGTCAGTATCGAGTTCCAATGGCCTGCCAACTCGCTCAACCAATTCTCTTGCCATTTGGATGATATGTGCTCCCGTCAGGCAAGTAACCCCAGCCATTTCCATGGAATACCATCTTGATCCCTTCCTCATGACATATCCATAAAAACTGTTCAATATGACCTTGTGGGCCAATTGCATGGAGTCGTAAAGCACTACCATTTTCTTTGCCTCGTCAATCTCCGATACAGCCGCTCCAGAAGACTTCAAGCTCTCGGTCTTCCCCTTCCACGTCTTTTGCAACCCTTTGTAGTCATACCTGCGATCCCGGAAATTCTTTACAGTGTCAACGTAGAAAGGGTTTTCTCGTTGACAAATGATAGCTTCGCGCTCGAGGGTCTTGGTCTCGTGAATCTTGTGGTATATTTTTTTGCTGTAGTCTTGAAGCCGTTTCTTCACCATGCTGGCCTGTTCATCCACACTCAAATCCTGAAATGTCCGAGCAGGGCTGTTGGGATAACGGCCAGGGAAACGTTCGTTCGAGAGAGCATGTCTGATCATATTGTACTCGTTCTTTTGCGCCGGAAGGAACTCTCCCCTCCATGACCATGGCATCCGCCGATCACAAGTCTTCCCAGGTCTGTTGAAATCGCAAGCAGCGCAATCAGACTCCTGAATCATTGAATCCGGCTGCAGTCGGTTTGTTGTCATAATGTTCGGGTACATTGACGCGACATCCAGATGGTATATCGAGGGCCGCTCATGTCTGTTTGGAGTCTTCTTAAGATTTTCAAGCTTCTCCACGATCTGTGCCTTGACCTCTTCGTAATTTGTTACGTCGTCCAGCGACTTCTTCTCCTCAACGACGATGCTGAAACGTAAGGCGGCATCTAAATCCCCCAACAGCTCATCGATAGCGGTGGTGTCGAGTGCGAAGTTGACCGGTATATCGCTCCGAAAGACTCCAGCTTCAATACTTTCAACATGCCCACCAACATATGTTTCCGAGTCAAGCAAATGACCCTCCCAGAAAGATTCCTTCGGCTCTTTATGCTTGTTGGGGAGTATGATCTCTTTCTGATACGCCTGAACCATGAGTAACATCTCGCAAAGAGTTCCAGTTCCCTTTCGCAAGACGTCGTCAGGGCCGAGTGGGATGATCATACATAGAGAGAAAATGAAAGGGTGGACGTATTTCATGTACAGATAATATGTTGCAACCGCATCGGAAACCGAATATTCTGCGAGAGTCTGCGGTCTTTCAGCCGCATAGCGCGTCATTAACTCCGGATCGAGTTCATCAGGATCGTAGCCCAGCTTTGCCACAGTTACTGCCTTTAGACCTCTACTTCCTTGGGGTAAGTAGCTGTCTCTATTGACCCAGGCGAAGCAGTCCATATGCACACAGTAATCGCTTTGATAGATGTCCTCGCTATTTTTCCGAAACCCAATCTCTTTGTACATGTCTATCCCTAGTACACTTGCTCTCGCCTCCACGAAAGGCCAATCGAAGAAGTCTCCGTTGTAAGTCGCTATAACCGTGGGTCTAGCCTCTTTGATATGTAGAAAGAAGCGCTCTAAGACCGCCTTTTCATCTGGCTCATTGAAGATCAGGAAAGGCCCCTCGTACTCAGGTTTTGGGGTATATTCGAAGTCGGAGATGTCTTCTGACACAATTTCTCGGTTTGTGATAAGGAACCCTTGGCCATCTATCATGTAGGATATCATCATGATCTGGTCGATCACTGCATCAGGAAATTTAAGAGGTAGCTTAGTTGTCTCGATGTCGTATGCCATAACCACCGGGTCAGCTCGTTTTACTCTTTCTTCAATGCATGTAAGACTAGTAACGCCATGCTTGGCTTCTACCGTGTACCACTTTCCGATTCGAATATCTGAGACTTATCAGCATGTGTTGCTCAAGCGGTATAACGTGATGTCTTCCCACCTTTGTCAATGGCTACCCGCACATGGTAAGGGACGTCGTATTCCCGAATATCAACAATATAATCGCTCGCATCTGCAATTCCGTTGACTCGTCTATCAATATCTTGGTCATCATCGTTGAGGTCAAAGCCGGCATTAGCGCTTAAGAAATGATTAGTAGGGCCAGTGTGACCACAGCGAACGATCGAGCGTTACCTTGCCACTTCAGCATAGGTGTCCATCGCGTTCATGCTTTTCCTATTCTTCTCGGCAACGGGCATGATTGTCTTCCTCACGCCCAATAAATCTCCAACATTTGCAAAGGACAACTGCAGAAAGGTTCGGCGGTACCCAAGAAGGTGATTTGGCATCTGGAGATCCTCTTTATCAACCCTTTTCACCCCCTTTACCATGCCCTCAAACATCCTACGGCACCACTCTTCCGCCTCAGCCTCCTTGCCCCGCTTCACAGCTACCAAGAAGTATGGGTCGTATTCAACTGTGGCCTTGAAGCTGCCTCCGTCCTCCTCCAGGAAGTAGTAATCCACGCCTGCTCGGCCTCCAGGTATCTTCTCATCCTCGATCGTTGTGCTATGCATGTTGCAAAGCCATCCCACCTTTTTCTTACCCGATTCATATCGGGCAAAGCCCATAGACTCATCGATGGTGTGGGCAAGGCGCGTCGCCTCAATCTTTTCCCTTTGAGAATTGGCTTCTGTCGCGCGGACCGTGGAAGCTTCAATTGTTTTCGTACGTCGAGGATTGAAGGAAGACTTCGCTGATCGAAAGTTGCGGCCATAGCTTCTGTCTGGCTTTCGAGAAGGCATCGTAACGAGGCACGGCTGCAAGTAGTGGGCGAGCCGGTTTCTGTAGCTCACTATGCAGCATTGACCGGGGACGTTATGCTCTCATAATCCATCACCGCTCCGACGATGAGACACCAGTTTTGCAGCAACCTTGTATACCCTGAATCCGTTGTTAACGCGTGCACCTCATCTGCTGGACCTTCAACTTTCTGGAGTCGCGATTTCCACTTTACGCGTCGGGCGCGCTAATTTAGCGCCCGCTCCCATGCAGATCTTCCACTGCAGCAATCTCGCACTCGATGTAATTGCTCTGACCAGTACAATGGCAGGAGATATCCGGGATAAGCCACCTCCTCCGAGTGCACCCACCCAGAGTGCGCCTCTGGAATCCTCAAATGAGCGGCCATATCAGGGTAAAATTTACGAGAGGTTCCATGTCCCCGCGACACCGGAGAATGCGAACGCACTACCAGGAGGCACCACAAACACCGCGGGCGGCAGACCGAAGGAAGCTGGACTGATAGAAGCCGCCAAAACCGTGAAGTTGGAAGAGTTGACAGAAGTCCATAAGAAG
This sequence comes from Umbilicaria muhlenbergii, assembly GCA_000611775.1. Lineage (NCBI taxonomy): Eukaryota > Fungi > Ascomycota > Lecanoromycetes > Umbilicariales > Umbilicariaceae > Umbilicaria > Umbilicaria muhlenbergii. The sequence goes on from KK106986.1 coordinate 1,601,602, forward strand.
CCATGCGTTCGAGACTCCTTACTCACGGGGATGGGCGCCAGTTTCGGAGTGGGAGGGATTCGGGCAATTCTGGGTGGTAGGGGATCCTCCTGCTTCTCTTTGAGGACTCACCAATGGAAGGCTGACGGATACATTCGTTCACAGCTTCCGTCTGGACGTCTTGCAATTGGGCCGTGGGCACATTTTGTTTCGGATCTTTCCTCATGTACGAATTTTGCCAGCGGAAAAGGCAGCTGGAAATGCAAGGCATGAAGAGGGCAGCCGAGATTATCGATCGGAAGAAGATCGAGAAGGAGAAGAAAGCAGAGGAGGCACGTGCGGCGAGGCGGAAAGCGAAAGAGGAAGCAGACGCCAGGGCTGAAGAGGATGCAAAGCAGAAATCCCAAAGTTCATGGAAGTTTTGGTGATGGCTGTACATCCCGGCACTGAGAATCGGCGCTTGGTCTGGTCGAATCGGGTATCTTATATGCATTCTTATTTGTGCTCGCTCCGACCGAGTGCAAGGATGTGGGGAATGCAGTATGAAACTATAGGGGGCTGGTGGACGTGAGCAAGTAGTGGCCGTAACGTAGGGGCCATTACCAGACAACAAAGGATGGTGCAGTTGGCCTGGAAAGGGGCACTGCAGAAACGTCCATTGATGGACGTCGTTCAATACGCATAACGCCACGCTTCCAAAAGGCAACCTCGGGCTGATGTTCTTATGCAGCATCCCCCATTCCTTTTCCTTAGGCTCTGTGTCCCCGTCCACCAAAGCGCAAAATGGGTATATTGAGATCCCCGCACAAGTTCAGCGCCAATACTTCAACGCCGCTAGTGCACCGCAAGTCATGCTAGCTCTCGATAAATCTGACCTTCCTTATCTGCTCCCGCTGCTGCAGGACACCGTCTCGTGTCCCCATAATTGGTGTCCCTTCGACCTTTTCGCCTTTCCATCGCCTCTCACTTCTTCGCTGTCGTGCTTCTCGTGCCTCCCTGTTCTTCCACTCTGCAACTTGCTGTTTCCGCTTCTGGGCTCTAGCTTGTGCTATTGCCGGGGTTGGTCGAAAGCCCACCCCGTTGATACCATAGCCATCATCAGAGGGATCTGTCGGGTCATGGCCGGTGATCTCAGAATCAAGCCACGTTAAGGAGACTTCAGGAGAAGGTGATCGCAGCGGAGGCGAAGACTTTGGATGTGCCCTCAGCTCAGCGGAGCTTGGCAGAGGAATAGCCGGTGATGTTGGTCTAATGGTTGGCGTTTCTGGGATCTCAGGTATCGCATTTGTATCGAGGGCATTGACTGTTTTCTGGAGCTTGACGCCAAAAGTGAATTGAATGCCCTCATTTAGGCTTACAGTGCTCAAATCATTGTCGTTGACGAGGCTCTCAAAGCCACCTCCGTCAACCCGTGGCTCAAAGGCCTTTCGTGCCTCTTGCTCGTCTAGTGGACCGTGAAAGTCTAGTTTCGGTGTAGGGTCGTGATCTTGTAGTTCAAGGCTCTGTAAATGACCAGCCACCACGGTTCGAGGGCTTCCATTACCAGTGAATTTGATTTCCTTGGCAGGTCGAGTAGGCAGGTCTGTGAACACCCGCAGGCTTGATGAGGACGAGTCTTGATTATATCTAGGCTCGATAGCGTCTCTCTTGCGCTTCGGGGAGAGGAATGTGGAGCCTGGTGGGGAAGGAGCAGGCATCTTCACATTTCAGTAAGTGGTATCAGTGATGTTGGTAGCAAATGCTTAGCAAGCGAAACGTGAGCTCCTCATAGCTATGCCAGACATCGCGCAATAGGCATTGGCGAGCCTCAGGTCTCACCCAGGAGAGATGGTGAATTGGTAGAGATGAGTGTATCATAGATCGAGGTGGGGCAGTCAGTAGGGCTCGGCTCGTGCCGAAGCTATTAGCGATACAAACGGTGCTTGCCTTCCTTGTCTGTCCCTGTGGGGATGACTTCCCCATGATATATTGGCCACTTCGTGATATAGCTGGAAGTTTTCGGTGATTATGATCGTGTCTGCCCGGATCCGAAATCGACCTACATTACTATGTACCGTCCGAAGACATTTCTTTAAGATGATATATTTAGCTTTGAAGCAGGAGAGTGCACAGAGGATTACTTATAATCCTATAGAGGCAGATGGCCATGACTGCCGTGGATGCTATGGCGCTTTCTTTTTCTGTCCTCTATCACTTGATCCAGCAAGTAGTGAGTCTTAGGCCGGCGGTAAATATTCCTTCAGCAAACTGCTTCGTATCAGTCACTACCTCTTCGTGTGCGGTTCTCCATCTGATATCTCAGATCTATTTCTTATACCATTACATTACATTCGTTATCTCAGTCTATCAGACCACACTCGTTGACAATGACAAAGAGAGGCAATCGGAAACCAAAACGGCCACCAGGACCGTTTCTGGACCCAGAAATCATCCAAGCCCCGGTCGATATCTGTTCAGCATCCACCATCGAGGCAAGGACGGGAGACCTGGCTACCCCGGAGCAAGTTTCTCCTAGCCAGATGGCTTTCCAGCAAGGTGGACCCGGGCAGAGTGATCCTTCACAGTCGGCTTGGAAGCGATCAAAAAGGCATGACAACCGTCGACAAAAACGGGAGTGGCAGCCATTCCTGGACAAAGATGATCCCCAGATGCCTCGCGGCGTACGAGCCGGCCCAACAGCTCCCACGATGGTCGAAGCGACTCTCCAGAGAAGCTCTGACCATAATCCTGCAGATGAGATCGCTATAGAGCGGGATAATTCTCTTCCGTGTGTTCCTCCTCACGAACAAAATACACCCGAAGCGGGCCCATCGAAGCAAAAGACGAAAGGGGGCAATCAGAAACAGAAGCGCCGGTGGCTCTCCCTAGATTTACATAATGACCGGGAGCCAGTTGATCCTGTCTCATGTTCTACTGTCACGACCAACGAGACGGAACGAGCTAGCCCTCAGCAGGGTACTCCCGAGCAAATTTCAGCACAGCGGGATCCTTTGCAATCGGGTACCTCTGGCCATAGCAACAGTGAGCAAAATCATTGCGACCGAAGTACTCCAAAGGAAAGCCCAGCGAAAGAGATTACTTCCGGGCCGAGTACTGACGAGAGCTCTGTCATTCAATCCTTCACTTGTGCAACCACTATTGATACTTTGACCTTTTCACCGCTACTCCGACTCCCCGTTGAAATTAGTGAGCAGATATTGCGATACCTGTTGGTGGCGGATGGTGTAAGGATCTGTCATCATACCAAGCAACCCTTGCTCCTCGTGAACAAGGGTTACCGTCCACCTGGGCCATTTCCGTATAGTGGGGTGAGTCCGGAGATCCTATGCGTCAATCGCCGATTTTATTTCGAAGGTCTGGCGATCCTGTACTCCGAAAATGTGCTTTATTTCCAACAAACGTTTTCCGTTGGTGGAACTGGTCTGCTGGGGATCGAGGCTTATTTAGCCAAAATGAACGCGGTGGGATGTTCAATGATCAAAAGAGTTGGTTTCTCTGTGGACTTGCTCAGTATAAACCTGGCTCCCCAGGACCTAGGCCCTCCTAATGAGAGTCGTGGCATAGGATGCCTTCGTGATGTGGCGGCGGCTTGTCAATACCTCAGTGACAATCTGCCGAATGTGACATATCTTTGGGTGTTCCTGTGGGAATCTCTTGAGTTGGCCGAGGATGTAACTGCCGCTGCTGTTGTTACGCAACCTCGTCGCAACTGGAAGAAGAGAATGTTGGAGATGGGCATCAAGATGCTATTTCTCAGCCTGCTCGAGTTTAGGGGCCGAAAAATCGTGACAATACATGGCGAGATGCTTTGGTTCGTGATTGCCAAACTGCTTCGGTGTCCGTCGGATGGGGAACATGTATTGTCCCCCTACTATGCCGTTAAACCGGCTGCGGTCTTTGAGTGCGAAGTGTGGGTGGCAAGGGGATGTCTATGTCCCTGTTGGCGCGAGGCGGACGCGTTAACTGCATGGATGGCGTCTGCTCCACTGCGTGAGAGAGAGAGGTCGAGCGGTTATCAAGCTGGCAATGGGTCCTCTACAGATGCCGCAATGGCTCCTTTCACACTACTAGGCCGCAGCACTCGTGCGTCCGTGGCCGCCAGGCTTGCAGAGCTATACAACCGACTCGTTGGCCAAGGTCCCACGGGTCCGCTGTGGATCTCCGGCTAGGCCATGGCCGTTCAGCAATGAGCCGTTCCTCCGAGTAATTCTGAGCATGGCTCGCTGGCCCAGGGATGTTTGATCCTATATCCACTGTCACGTGTGACCGGCTGAGCTCTCAAACGTTGTAAGAGTCTGTGTATTGTCATAATGTAGTTATGTCAATGGGTGGCTGCATTGGTGCTGAGGGCAGATAGGCCGGGCGTCTGTGGTCAAATGGACAAGTGTCTGGATGGCCATTCTCAAAGACTGTGTACAACGTAGTTTATCCTGAATCACTGCTACGGTGAGACCCTTAATATCATCTCGAGCCCAAGTTATGTCTCCACCAACTGGAGATGGTAACTGAGATGAGTATTCGACACATGCCTCGTCGGCGACCACGAGGCCCAAGTGGCCGGGCCAAGTGGCCGGGCGGAGAGGGGACGCGGCGGCGGAGGATTAGGGGTCCTCGGGACGGGATGCGACTGGCGACGAAAGCAGTCTAACCCACGCCAAGCGATGTCAAACCTTCTTTAGTCGAGAATGGCTGAAGCGTGGAAGTGCAATGCCAGTTCCAGCGCTGCATGCGAATTAGAGCCTGCGAATTAGAGCCTGCGAATTAGAGCCCGCGCCTTTGCTCCTAACGGTCGACCTCCCATACCCGCGACGAGCGACAAGAGACGAGCGACGAGCGACGAGCGACGAGAGACGAGAACCGACCCACCATCCGCTCTCCCACCACAACGACCGCTCCTTCGCATGCTGCCCCTCGCCAAACATGCCCGCAACGCTCAATTAAGGTAAGGTAGTGAATGAGCACCCACTTCTAGCGAGTTTTCGGCCCTCCCTGTTGCACAAGCCCGCTATCAGTCGCATCCCACTGCGCATACGTCGAAACATCGTGGCTCCATACTCGACGGCGGACCCGACCACGCTCGACGACGTTGAGAAGTATACTACAAAGAATCGAATCGTGCACACCGTGCACACCGTGAACCGTCGGGACGCAGCTTCGCTGCGAGTCAGCGCCTTTGCACGGGCTAGGCGCAATACTCGGCCGCTCGCGTTATAGGCTGTCCGAGACTGGAACGACCCAACGGCCTCGGACGATGTCATTCGTGGCAAAGACGCAAAAACGAAGTGATCTGATCGCGAGTCGTTGGAAGTATTCAGAGGGCTATCGTACTCCGGAGTCGCAATGAATCAGGCTAACGTCGGCAACATGAACGGAATATATGGCAAGACCTACTCCGCGGATGACCTGCAGCGACTGACGGAGATCAACAACCGCGATACGATGATGAGTATGATGACCTCGGATGGCATGGATGCTGCTGGCATGATTGGTGGACAGACACTGGACGAAATCATCAGTCAAAATCATAAAGAGATACAGCGGAGGAGGAGTTATCAACAATCGCAGTCGTACAGGTCCAATGGGCAGGGTCCAGAAGCCGATCCGAGGAGGGCTTCGATGATGGAGTTTGGCCCTGGGCCACCAAACGACTTGGACAGCTTTCAATTCGAACCCTCGTCCGCCCATGTCAGCAGTCCTCTGGTCCGTGCGGGCAGCATTGCACAGAGAAGAATGGATAGCCAGCGACAAAGGCGACGAGAATCGGCGGAGAACATCGTCATGAATACACATTTCCAAAACATAGGGCAGACCTATCCGCCCATACCGCAATCCTCCCCATACCAGCAACCTCTCAACCCTTCCAGATCCCTCAACCTCGATGTAGCGGGGACCTACCTACCCTCAAACTTATCCATGGGCATGGACTTTGCTACCGGCAACCTGCAACAAGATCCCAGTAACGATGTCGCACCTATGAACATGTTCTCCCAGGGCAGCTTCCAACCGAATTTAACGTCTTCACCCATCCATCAAACTTTCTCAAACTCCCTCCCAGGTCCGGTGCAGGACCCGGGCGGGGGAAATACGGGAGGGCGCGAGGAGCAAGATATGATGGACAAGTTACCAGATATGCAGATGTCGGACCGTGTCCAAAACATGCAGAGGAGTCTCACGCATCCGCCTATGACGCTGTCGAACCCAAACACAGCCGGCCCAGTTCATGCCATGCCAGACTATGATATTCCATCGGAGCCTCAGCAAAGGGGCGGTCTGCCTGTCGTCATAGAAACCTCGAGAATGACATTTTCTACTGGCGATGCACTGCCAGGCACGGTCGTGCAACCATCAATACCACAGTACCGTAATGCATATTCGTCTAGTGGGTTCGACATGCTTGGAGTCCTTATGCGCGTTGCTGCTCGACCGAAGCCGCAGATCAACATAGGGGCTGTCGACATGTCCTGTGCTTTTGTCGTATGCGACGTCTCCCAGCATGACATTCCAATAGTATATTGCTCAGATATCTTCGAGCGGCTTACAGGCTATTCGAAGCATGAAATATTGGGCAGAAACTGCCGGTTCCTACAGGCGCCGGATGGCAAAGTACAACCAGGCATCAAGCGCAAATACGTGGACGATCAGGCCGTTTTACACCTCAAGAACATGATTAGTCAACGGCAAGAAGCGCAGATCAGCCTCATTAATTATCGCAAGGGAGGCCAGCCGTTCATGAATTTGCTTACTATGATACCCATCACCTGGGACAGCGACGAAATTAGGTACTTCGTCGGATTCCAGGTAGACCTTGTTGAACAGCCAACGTCGATCACGAACAAGAATCCCGGTGAGTCTGCACGATTGATACCCTATAGGCATCTGTCGCTGACCAGAGATTAGATGGCTCCTATGCCATCAATTACCAGCGTGGTATGCTGCCCAGATACGTTTTCCAAACACCAGAAAACCACAATCCTCAGAGCACCGAAATGGGTCAGACGATTGGCAGAGATGAGGTCTCGACGGTGCTCAGCACGATTGGCACCGGTGAGTCGGAGCTATCTAAGCGTATTTGGGATAAGGTTCTCCTCGAAAACACCGATGATGTGGTCCATGTGCTGTCCTTGAAGGGCCTATTTCTCTATTTGTCGCCTTCGAGTCGGAAGGTACTCGAATACGACCCCAGTGAGCTTGTCGGCACAGCATTATCGTCTGTCTGTCATCCGAGCGACATTGTGCCGGTAACGCGAGAGCTCAAGGACACTTCCACCGGTGCCGCGGTAAATGTTGTTTTTCGAATACGAAGAAAATGCAGCGGCTATACCTGGTTCGAAAGTCATGGTTCACTCCATACAGAACAAGGCAAAGGTCGGAAGTGCATCATCCTCGTGGGTCGCGAAAGGCCAGTTTACGCTCTAGCACGAAGTGATATTATCTCTGCCGGCGGAATTGGTGAAAGCGAGCTATGGACCAAGATGTCGACTTCAGGAATGTTTCTGTTTGTGTCCTCAAACGTTAGGAATCTTTTGGATCGACAACCAGAGGAGCTGGTAGGCACTAGCGCTCAAGCGTTGATGCGAGCAGAGTCGAAATTGGAGTTCGGAAAAATGTTGGAACTGGCACGTACTGGTGTGAGGGCAACGTTCAAACACGATGTACACAACAAGCGTGGGCAGACACTACAAGCGCAAACAACGATTTATCCAGGTGATGCAAGTGCAGGACAGAAGCCAACATTCTTGGTTGCTCAGACAAGGTTGTTGAAACTGTCGAGAGCTTTACCTACGGGCAATCGTCAAGGATCCGGCGTATCTGCCAGGACCGATCAAGCCTCTGCAGGCTCTGGCACGCCTTCGACGAACGTCTCTGGTGGTACTCAGGCCTCCCGGCAAACTGACACGCCTCAATCATCAACTTCTAATACTTACGAGAACGGAGTCCTGACGCAAGCGGGCGGGAGCGGTCTCGCCATTGGCAACCAGCACGAAGCCCTTGCTTCCGAGGAGAATGTTTTCGATGAACTCAAGACGACAAGAAGCACCAGCTGGCAATTCGAGCTCCGCCAGATGGAGAAGCGCAACCGACTACTGGCAGAAGAATTGCAAAGCCTTCTCTCATCTAAGAAGAAGCGGAAACGAAGAAAAGGAGCGGGGCAATTACAGAAAGACTGTGCGAACTGCCACACTCGTGTCACGCCCGAATGGAGACGAGGGCCAAGTGGCAATCGGGATCTCTGCAACAGCTGTGGCTTGAGATGGGCTAAGCAGGTAAGGACCCAAGATATGAGAGACGAAGGGCCTTCGCCGTCGCTTTCGCCTTCACCGACTACACCCATATACCAAGAATACTTTGATGCCACCTTGCAACACCCTTCCCTACACCACCACAATGACGTTGTACCTCATTTCTCCACAATCTGAGTCGCGTTCTCTCACCGCCATGCCTAGCCCACCCGCGTTGTCGCCGTGGCTCCTCCACCTGTGCGGTGCTCTACCACGGACACGTTAGTCGTCCTTCTCTGACCACTGTCATGAACTCTTTCATTCATTTGGTTACATTCGTTTGCCTCCTTCTTTGGTCGTTGTGGGCCCGCTAGCAATGGGTCTCTGATGACGAGTCTCGCCTGCTGCGCCGTGTGTTCCGCGTTATGACCCAGCCCCGAGCACCGACTTGATCAAATCCAATACAGTTGCGATTCGTTTCTTGCAGAACTGGTTTACTGATCCGTGTGTTCGGACAGAACGGACGTGTCTCGCCTCGCGCCTCTTCTCAGCAGAGTGATAAACACTCGGCAGCCTCCCAAAGCACCTCCTCACCCCGACAGTCTTCACCGCTTGCTACGAACATGGTCATCAACGACTCCACCTTTCAAACGGAGAAGCGGTCACCCCAAGCCGCTAACGCGGACTCCCATAATGCGAAAACGGCACGCATGGAAGCTGTTTCCTCGCAAGGCTACGGCGGCGGGATACCGGCGAAGATTGAGGAAGGCGACGAACCGAGTGAAGTGGCACTGGGCAGGAATTAGGGGGGCGACGGGACACGGCCCATACATTCGAATGATACCATGTGCGATCTGATTCACAGCTGCGCGGTGGACATGCTTATGCGTGTGTGATACCACGAACGGTGTACTTTCTCTGCTTGGCTTGGCGTTGTGCGGCATCGGGTCTTTCCCGTCTTCATCTTCGGTTTCTAATCCCCATCGTCTGGCCGCGCAAGGAGAGCGGCCAGGCCAGCAGATCGGGGTTATTCTTTTAGCGAGTCGTTCGGTTTAGGGATCACCCTCGTTCGGGGAAAGGGCATGGAAATGGGAGAAGTTCGGGGCGGCAAGCGTGGCAAGACTGGACTGTTCATCTACCCTCGTGCTCATTGTCGTATGCCCCCGTGGTAGAACAAAGGCGTCGGCATGAGGATCACATCCATGCCAAGGTGTCTCATGCCGCCATCACATGCCTTTCTCCATCGACGAGTACCTGACCACCAGACGTGCGTCCCCACATCTCGGAACAAGCCCATTCCGCCTCTTCCATGATCCCTGCCGCCCCTGCCATCCCACGCCACCTCGGCTGTGGGACGGGCATGTCGAACCGAAGCCGCCTCGGTCATTCTCGCTCCATTCCACCGTTCCGGTTAGACGCGGAATGTTGCAGCACGAGCCTTTCCGCGTTGGGCAACTTTCCGACGCAGGGTCGTGGAGAGCGGCAGCTTTTCGCTCGGCCAGCTCGGGTAGGGATCAGGGTACCTTGGGCATTCAGGGATGGGATAACCTTAGGGATCGCCACTTTTTGGGGGGGAAGGGGGTTGGAGGGAAGGGGCCCGGAGAATGTTCAGGGAGAAGATTCCTCCATCGTTCGTCCTGACAAGTTGAGATTCACTCCAGGGATCTGCGTTTCGAGGGATTGGTGGGGTTGAGATCGAGACTGGGGTTTGAGGACTGGGATCTGGATTCGGAAGGCGCGGAGAAGGAGACGCTGGGTCGGAGCTGCTGTTTGCTGTTTGCTGTTTGCTGTTTGTCAAGGGACTCGAAGTAGGCCCAAGAAGCAAGAGTTACGATCGAACGGCTGTTGCGCCTCACCCGGAAGACGTCTTCTAAACGCCCTGATTGCGATCGCATAGCCATTGGCTTTCTGCCTTCGACATTCGACAATACCCAGTCAACTGACCACGTCTGCACGCGTCAGGGGCCAAACAGACGAGATGGACGGCGCGAACAGGATATCCATCACCGTGTGTGGCGATGGCGGGTGTGGTATGATCATCCATCATGTATGCGCGGCGCTGCGCAGAGCAATCGATGAGAATCCAGAAACTCACACCCCATGCGCCCCACAGGCAAATCATCAATCACACTCCGGCTCGTCCGAAGCCAATGGACACACGAGCAAGTCTCCCCCCTTCCACCTCCCCACCCCCCGATCCCCCAATAATCCAATCCCACTAACCCCTCTCCTCCCCGCTCTAGATACGATCCCACAATAGGTACCCCCCCGCCTCCACCCCCACCCCTTTCTGTCCGAGCACCCACCTAACCCCCCCCCAGAGGACTCCTACTCCGTCACCCGCACCATAGACGGCACGCCCTACCACCTCTCCCTCACCGACACCGCCGGCCAAGAAGAATACCGCGGCCTCTTCGCGACCTCGAACCTCGCCTCCGACGCCTTCCTCCTCGTCTACGACATCACCTCCGCCTCCTCCCTGCACACCCTCGCGCACTTCGCCTCCATGATCGAGATGGAAGAAGAAGCGAGGGAAGAACGTGGATACAGAGGGGAGGGGGGGTGGAATGGCGGAGGAGGGGGGTTCCTGGGACGGGATAAGGGCGTCCAGGCCGTCAAGGTGGTGGTGGGGAATAAGGTCGATTTGAAGGGGATGCGGGAGGTGAGTGCGCGGGAGGGGCTGGAGTGGGCGAGGGGGAGGGGGTGTGGGTTTATGGAGACGAGTGCACGGGAGATGGTTAATATTGAGGAGACGTTCGCTCGTGCGTCTTGCCTTTTCTTCTTTCCTTTCCTTCCTGATCATCCCGATCCCGAAGATCTCAAATCTTCTTGAGTTGCTTTTTCGTTCGTTCCTTCGTGAGATTCACTGCGGCGCTGATGATTGCCGCAGTTATCGTAAGGAGGGTGGTCGAAGCGCGCCGCGTTAAGGCCGAGGGCGCATCGAGGGACCAACGAGGTCAGGCGCATTCGGCGGCGAGGACGATGCCGTTGCCGCTGGTGGATGAGGAGAAGAGAGGGGGGTTGGGGAGTGTGGATTTGGCGGATCGGCCAGGGGGAAAGACGAAGAGAGGGGGGTTTTGGGCCCGGCTGAGGTGTTGGTAGGGTTGGCGGCTGGGCGTGGTTGCTATGGGTCCTTGCGAGGCTTGTGAACTTCCGGAGTAATGTGCTGGGCGGCTGCTTTGTGGGTTTTGCCGGGCGATGTCGGGGCGTTATGGGCAGTGTACTCGTACCAAGTATTCGCACACGCAGTTTTACGGAACAGGTAGGTATAGACGATAGATAATAATGCAGATGGGTGGGCGGCTTTGCTAGTCCGACTCTACGAAATGCAAGTCCATGGAAAATTATTGGATAATATATACGTTAAACGTTTTGATACTGTTCCAACCTTCGTCTCCTCCCGACCTCAATCTAGACTCGCAGACTCTGAAACTTAACGTCATACATCACCAAGACAAGACCACAATCTTTTCCCACGTGCCTCTTCGTATTTCCCACCCTGTACATACTACATCCTCATACTGCACCACGCCCTTAACTCGCCTCCATCCCCAGCTTTCACATCCCCTCGATCCAAAGTCCCTTCGCCAAGAAGCATCCACCCATGGCAGCCGCTCACGGCACCGTAGCGCATCTGCTGCCGCAAACGTACAAACGCATGGTGTCCGCCTGGCTCGAAGAGGACTGTCCGAGTTTCGACTATGGCGGGTTTGTCGTGGGCGAGAAGATGGCGGAGGCGCGGTTGTTGGGGAAGAGTCCGGTGGGTGGGGTTGAGTTTTTGCGGATGTTTGATTATTCTCTGTGTTTGCATCTTGATTTGGGTTTTTTCTGGTTTCTTTGTTTCGGTGTTTTGGCTTGCTTGATTTCCTTTTCGGAAAGGAGAGAGGGAGGGAACTTGAGCAGTGGGTCTGTGCCTGGACAGGAAGGGGTTGTGCTTTGCTCTGTAGACTTTGGGATTTGCTCTGTTGTAGCGGTCTGCCATAATCATTTATGCTAGCAATGTTACGGTTGTCATGCGTTCTATAAACGGGAATTCTAACACATATTACTTTCTAGGGCATAGTAGCCGGGGTACCCTTTTTCGACGAGGTGTTCAAGCAATTAGACTGCACGTAAGCCTCTCAAACCCCTTCTACCTCTCTCCCCTAAACTAGGCGGAAATAAATCGTCAAAGACTAACCCCGCCCCACAGAGTCGAATGGCACATCCCAGAAGGCTCCTCCATCTCCCCCATAACCCACTGCGCCACCGTCCGCGGCCCCGTCCGCAAACTCCTCCTCGGCGAGCGCGTAGCCCTCAACACCCTCGCCCGCTGCTCCGGCATCGCCACCGCGTAAGTCCCTGTTCCCCAGCCCACAAAACCCCCTCCCCCTTCCCTTCGACTCCACTAACAAACCCCCCTCCCGGCGGGCAACCCAGGTCCTCCCACCTCCTGCACCTCGTCCGCGCCGCCGGCTACACCAACACCCTCGCCGGCACGCGCAAAACCACGCCGGGCTTCCGGCTCGTGGAAAAATACGGCATGCACATCGGCGGCTGCGACCCGCACCGCCACGACCTCAGCGCCATGACGATGCTGAAAGACAACCACATCTGGTCGTGCGGCTCCATCACCGCCGCCGTGCGGGCCGCCAAAGCCGCGGGGGGGTTTGCGGTCAAGGTCGAGGTGGAGTGTCGGAGTGAGGCGGAGGCGGAGGAGGCGCTGAGGGCGGGCGCGGATGTGGTCATGTTGGATAATTTCGACGGGGATGGGGTGAGGGCGGTGGCGGCGAGGTTGAAGGCGCGGTTTGGTGTTGGGGGGGAGGAAGAGGGACGGGGGGGGAAGGGGTTTTTGATCGAGGTGAGTGGCGGGTTGACCGAGGGGAATGTGGCCGGGTTTGTGTGTAATGAGGTGGATGTCATCTCGACGAGTTCGATCCATCAGGGGGTGAAGCATGTGGATTTTTCGTTGAAGATCGTGCCGTAGGGCTGGGCTTTTGGGAGGTGGCGTTTGGTGTGCAAAGTGGTTTTTACAACGACAACACCGTTCGACATACTCTACTGGGTATCTGAGATATGCGAGTACTATCAATCAATGCCCTTAGTCAATCACTCCTCGTCCTCCTCGCCGTCCACCTCCTTCACCTTCCCACCCCCATCAACCTTCACCCTCTCCTCCTGCTTCCTCCACAACCCCGCCAAAAACTCCGCCGTACTCGCCTCCTCAATCCCCTTATCCTCCCTCACCTTCAAAAACCGCGGAAACCGCAAACTGAGCCCCCGCTCCTCACTCACCAACCCAATCGCAGCCGTGTAGGTCGGACTCATCGTGATATCCGCAAACGCCATCTCCCACACCTCCTGCGGCTCAAACCACACATCCGGGCTGCCGGCATACTCCACGTACCCCGGTCGCGGGATGACGTTCTCGCCGCCCTCGGCGTATTTTTCTTTGTTGGCCGCGTAGAATTTGTCGGTGAAGCCGCTGATGCATTTGGTGACGGCTTCGAGGCTGCCGCTTTCGGGGTTGCGCACGGCGAGCAGGATGGGGGACCACCATTTGGCTTTGCGGCCTTGGCCGTGCCAGGCGGCGATGGGGATCAGGTCGAGCGTGTCGGCCGAGGTGTTGTAGTCTTTTTTCACTTTGAGCCAGGAGTCGAGGCGTTTGTCGGGTTCGTAGGTGGCGAGGAGGGCTTTGCGGCGGGTTCCCTTTTCTTTGTCTTCGGCTTTGGTGGATGCTTTGGATTTTGCTTTCGTCTTTTTGGTGGATTTGGTTGGTGGAGGCTGGGGTGGTGGCTTCGTCTCTTCTAGGTCGTCGTTTCCTTCTGATGGAGGTTCCAGAGCTGGGTTGGGAAGGTTGTCGAGGACTTTCACCATTATTCCTTCGCACTTGATGTCTGTAGCGCTCTTGAAAAACTCGAGGACAGTTTCCGAGTCTGCTGAGCATGCATCGATACTTTTGACCCATGTGAAATGGTTAGGGATCTCCACAAAGAGACTGCGGAGTAGTTCCCGTCGCTCGCGGAAGGGTCGGTCCAGCAGCTCCTCCCCGTTCAGGTACATCAAATCAAACGCAAAGAGGCAGACATCAACTTTGATGGACCCAATTGCGACATCCTTCCGTGCTCGATTAGTGAGGGTCTGAAATGCCTTCAGCTCTCCGGATTCTCGATCGACCGCCACAACTTCACCCTCCAGAATAAAACTGCCTACCCCTTCTCCTCGAATGCGAGGTACCAACGCAACGAGATCGGGGTACTTGTCTGTCATGACCTCCAGATGCCTAGAGAAGATGGAGACTTTCCCCTTGTCATCACAGTGGACTTGAGCGCGCTGGCCGTCGTATTTGTATTCGCAGCTGAAGTCACGCCCCTGGAGCTTAGTGAGCATCTCACCGAGGTCTCGGGTAATGCTACCCAGCATAGGCCTTAAGGGTATGTGAAGCGCCAGTCCACAACGTGCGAGAAGCTCATCCGAGATACCGACTTCTAGGAGACATGGTACGAGGTCATTGTAGTTGGGTCGTCGAGCAAAGCATGCTTTGACCAATTCTTCACCCTTCGAATATATTTCCGCCAGATCTTCCTTCTTGAAGCCTGCCAGCTCAGACTGGGGTCGGGTCGGGAATGTAGCATTTGGTGGACGGGAGAGTAGGAAAGCTCGCGAAAGGGCAATGAGCATCGTGGTTTTCACAGCACCGATTCGTAGATGCTGGCAAAGTGTCCTTACAATGTACCTGCTCTCCTCAGCGCCTTGGGCATCTTGAAGTAACCTTTCCACAATTCGCTGTTTGAATTCTTGACTGCCATTGCCCTTACTATTTGCCACTTTCACAAGGCTCTGAAACACCCCTTTGATAGATAGAGGCTTCGGCTTCCGAAGAGTGAAGCTTTGTCTCTTTTTTGCCTCGAAAGCAACGTCTCCTGCATCTCCGTGCTTGTCATAAAGGGTCTTCAAGCCTGAGTTGTCGAGACCGCATACCTTCTTCAATGCCTTGGATATTGCAGAGCCTCCAAGACCTAGCTCCAGTGATATGTAGGGAGGCGATATTGAATTGGTGGCTAACCAGACCTGCTCATTCTTTAGCTACAGCCATTAACACATGCCAAAGAACCATTCCGTACTGTTGGTAACAGACTATCCGGATCTCCCTCGATGATTGTCCGTAGCAGATTCACCAGCGTATCCACAATCTTGATCCTGCTTTGGGTACTATTGACAAGTATGAAGCATCGGGTGAGCAAAGAGTACGAAGCGTCGCCTCCTTCTGCAGCCCACAACCTCTTGAGTTGTGGCAGATACTTGGATGGATCGAACGTTAAAGGGCTCTCGTCGAACGGTACCGTGGCTGTCACGTTGTCTTCGGCCACTGCGACCGATTGTAGCGACAAAGTGTTCTTTCCAGACTGCACGGCTTTCCCGTCACGTTTTCCTCCAGTAGTAGAATTCGGCGCTTCTCCACCACTCATCGACGGCGCCTCTTCTTTGTCATGAGACGAGCCCTCGACTTTAGAAGAACCGGCTTCCGCGGGGCTCTGTACACCCGCTGAATTTGTTACATGTCCTCGATCCTGGGGATTTCCGGAGTTTTCATCTTGCTGGTTCCACTCGGCTTGCAGCTTTCGCGCCAACTCTTCATCGCTCAGAACGGTCCCGTTGAGACCAAGACTCGTAGCTGTTTTCGTCTCATCCTCCTTGTCTGCGGGAGCTGAAAGAGCGACTTCTTGCGTTTTCAAGTCGCTTTCCTTCTTTGGCTTGCCGAAGAAGAAGTCCAAGCTCCGCACAGTCTGCGGCGAAGACTGGTAGTCATTCTTCTTGCGTCGCTTGGATGGTGTCGACATGATGCTTCGGGGAAAGTTGGTTGCTTTGGACCGGGACGCCTGTCATCGTAGCGTCTTGCAGAAGAATCTCATGACGGCAACTGCAACTCGCGCATAGCCTCCGACTTGCTGGTATTGCGCGTACCTTACTTGAGTAAGTCGATGACAGGCATCGTCACACATCCATGACACACTGAGTGGTCCAAGCTCAAGCTTCCAAGTCTCTGTTCCTGCCGATCCATCATATCCATAACCATCTCCACACACCATGACTGACTTGGCTATAAGACTCGACACGAGTCGCAATTCAGCAGAAGAACGTGACATACGAGTAGAAGACTACCTCAATGACAAGTTACAGACCATCGCTGATTTAGATAATCTGGACTCGTTACTGGAAAATGTTAGGAATCAGCACCTTCTACTCACGCAGCAGGTATGTCTGAAAGTCTGACCATTAAGGGCCACCACAGGCTGACTGTAAAACTAGCTCCAAGATGCGCATATCACACTCGCTGAAGCCAGCAGGGCATCGCAAGCCCACTCTACGAGGGTTCTACAGCAGGCCGAGCAATTCTATAAGCATCAGGGAGACATTGACAGGCGCCTCCTCATTGTAACCCAGTCAGATACCAGTGATGATGCTGTCCCCAAATTTGACGCCATCATGGAGAAGCTACAGAGGATTGACATTGCTACGGGTTATATGTCTTTGCTTAAAGAGGTGGATAACTTGAGGTATGAGAAACGCTGCAACAATGGAGACTGAATACACTAACGCCTTATTTGAAGCGCTGAGGCTCGCCGTAACTTTCGAACATCTCCGCAGGCTGCGTTAAAACCCTACGTTCGATTGAAGAGTCTCGCAGCTGCTTTGAAGGATGCTCAGCCCGCGGCTGAAGGTGCTGCTCCTCACCTGGTTGATCATGTGGAAAGGACGACAGCTACCCTATGGAAACAGATGAAAGACGCACACGCTATGGAGTTTGAGGAGATTTTGAAAAGGATGAAGTGGCCTGGCAAGGACGTGAACATGTCGGGGGGTTTGGAGCAGGAATGGGCTGCGGGTGCGGGGAAGCTCCTCGACCTGCAGGAACCGTGAGTAACATATTAACCTTTGCACTCTTTCTTTCTGTGACGGGTCTAACCATCACTGCCGTAGAGAGCTTAAAGCCCGCGACGATCGAATATACGGCTACGCAGGAGCTGAGGAGCCTTTGGTGCTCCTCCCACTTGAGGTCATGGTCAGGCCTCTAGAGTTGCGGTTCAGGTATCACTTCGACGGTGACAAGCCCACCAATAGGTTGGATAAGGTATGTTGAATGAACACATGGCAGGGAGTAACTGTGTGAGGCTTACAACTCCAGCCTGAGTACTTCTTCTCGCACATCTTCAACCTGTTAAACACCTACAACGAGTTTTTCGCCACTTATTTGCAGCCTGTATTACAGAATCACTTCAAAGGGTCCAATCTAGCCATGAACCTTGTATACATCGATTCAACATCCGCACTGATTACCGCTTTGCTACCTATGCTCCGACACAAGATCTTCTCTTTCTTGCCACAAATAGCGAAACAACCCCAGTTATTGAGCCACTTTATGCACGAGCTCATGAGCTTTGATGTTGACCTCAAGGATGATTGGGGTTACGACGGAGGTTGTGGTGCGGATGGTTGGAAAGGCTTGACCTGGGAAGTGCTTGTGAAGAAGGATTGGTTTGGTAAATGGTTGCAGGTAGAAAAGGATTGTAAGTCATCTTAAGCTATCATGCTACCAGTGATGCTTACAGTGTTCTTCTAGTCGCGCTATCAAGATATCAAAGTATTATAGATAACCCTGAAAGTGGGGAAATTGACTACGACAGCGTCGACCCTGGTATGACCAAGCCGACCAAAGCCGCTATCCGGGTCAATGACCTGCTCGAGACGATCACGGGTATGCCAGTCTTTCCGTAGCGTTCTAGAGTAGCAATGTGAAAGTGGACAGTGCTGATATCATACAGATCGTTACCGCCCCCTAACCTCGTTTTCCCAGAAACTCCGCTTTCTGATCGACATCCAAATCGCCATCTTCGACAAATTCCACACCCGCCTGCATTCAGCTTTAGAGGCGTATTTAACACTCACTTCATCCATTGCTCGCACCGTGCAAGGGGTTTCTAAGGAGGAGCAGTCCCAACTCCAAGGCTTAGGCGGCCTTGAACGCCTTTGTCGTGTTTTCGGCAGCGCCGAATATCTTGAGAAGAAGATGCGGGACTGGAGTGACGATGTGTTCTTCTTAGAACTATGGGACGAATTGCAAGACCGAGCGCGAAAGCCTTCACGGCGGGAGACTATTGCTGGAGAGATGACCGTGGCACATGTGGCAGAGCGGACGTCAAGCGCGGTCGGATCCGACGAGGACGCTGGAGGCGCGCTATTCGACGAGACTGCTGGAGCATATCGACGGTTGCGGATCCGATCCGAAACGATCATGCAAGACATGCTAATCCAAAACATGAGGGACTCACTTTGGCCCTATTCGCGTATCAACCCATGGGCTTCCCTGTCCTCGGGGGCCGAACCCACTAACTCGGCTTCCTTGACCCTCACCGCCGAGCTCGACGCCACGGTCCAGCAGCTCTCGTCGTATCTATCTTTCCTTTCGAATGCGCTCGCCCAGGCCCCGCTGAGACGCATCGCGCGTCAAGTGGCTTTGGCTATGCAAACGTACCTGTGGGATCGAGTTCTAATGCGGCATTCCTTCTCGGCATCCGGGATTGCCCAATTCTGTTACGACCTGAACGCGATATGGGAGGTCATGGACCGGTACTTGGGTGACGGACAGGGAGAATTGGGGATGCGGAGGTTGGCCGAGGCGGCGAAGTTGTTGAATCTGCCTGCTGTACACTCGGAGGTCTTGGGAGAGGAGGATATGGAGAGCCCCACGCCGGGACAAATTGGGGAGGAAGAGGTTGGGGATAAGCAGTTGGCGCTGTGGGAGGTGGAGAAGAGGATTTTTAGGAGCAATGAGAGTGCGAGGGATGTGTTGGAGGAGTTGGGGTTTGAGGTTATTACTGAGAGCGAGGCGAGAAATGTGCTCGAGAGGAGGATTGAGTTGGGGAGCTAGGGTCAGGATTGGAGCAGCGACTCTGGATTGTATATACTGAATAAGTGCGATGGGGACTACGGACTACTTCGTCGCATTCGCGCAGGGCAGGGTGATGATGTTGAGTCTGTATCTATGCATATATATATAAACATGCCTATATACGTCTCTACTCCTCCTTGACTCGAAACATATACTCAAAACCCACCCCTCCCACCCCTCCCACATCTACCCCAAACATCCCCCCTCCCCCCCTTTCATCCACTTCCAACCTCCAAACCCGGATGCGCCCTCTCCACCCCCTCCCTCCCCGCCTCCACCACCGCCCTCAACAACCCATCCACCGTCCCCCTCCCCGTCTCCCGATTCACCACGACCCTAAAAAACTTCCCCCTCTCCCCCGGCGCATAATCCACCATCCACCCCCTCGCCACCAACCTCGCCGCTATCCCCTCCGTCGCTTGCGTATTCCCGCTCGCCTCTGGACACAGTTCCCCGCCCGGCGCGTAGTAAAAACACACCTGCAGGCAGGGCGGCGGGTCCGAGGACACGAGATGCAGGTCTGGGTAGTTGCGCGCGATCTGAGAGGACATGTACGCGGCGGTGGAGAAGGCGGTGCGGATTTGGTGGGAGAAGCCTGCTTTGCCGTGGTAGAGCCAGGAGAGGGCGAGTTTGAGACTGTCGGCGCGACGGCCGCATTGGAGCGTCAGGTCCGCGAGGTCGAAGACCTCTGCGTTCGGGTTGCTGGACTCGTTGTGGAAGAGGTAGCCGGCGGGGAGGGTGTTGGCGGCGTGGAATTGGCGCAGGTCGGCTGCCAAGAGGAAGGAGCAGGTCAGGGGGACGCCGAGCATTTTGTGTGGGTTTATGGCAATGCTGTGGGCGAGGTGGGAGCCGGTGAGTTTGGAGGCGTGCGCGGGGGAGAAGATGGCGCAGCCGCCCCAGGAGGCGTCGATGTGCAGCCAGAGGTTGTGGCGGGTGCAGATGGAGGAGATGGCGGGGATGGGGTCGTAGGAGCCGAGGACGGTGGTGCCCGCTGTGGCGTTCACGTAGAAGGGCGTGTAGCCTTGGGATATTGCTTTCGCGATCTGCGACTCGAGTTCGGAGGGGATCATACGGCCGAGGGGGTCGACGGGGATGGACCAGACGGAGGAGGAACCGAAGCCGAGCATTTGCGCGGCTTTTTCGATGCTGTAGTGGCCGTGGGCGCTAGTGAACAGGATTAGTTTTAGTCCGTCGGCGCTATTGCCGGAGATTTTGGTGGAGGGGTGGAGCGTGTTGCGCGCGATTACTATGGAGGTGGTGTTGGAGGCGGAGCCGCCTTGGACGGAGATTCCGCCTGCGTGGGGGCCGGTTAGGCCGAAGAGGTTGGCGAGGGCGCGGGTGGTGGTTTTTTCGATTATGGTTAGGGCGGGGGAGACTTGGTAGACGTGGACATTTGTGTTGAGGACGGCGAGGATGAGCTCGGAGGCTACGCCTACGGCGTCGGTGGAAGCGTAGAGTTTGTCGAGGAAGCCCTGGTCCCAGGTGTTTACAGAGTATTGAAGTATTTTCTCCAGCGAGGCCAAGAGACCTTCTTTTCCTTTTCCATCGTCTGGTAGTTGGAAATCGAGTAATTGAGTGAGCTTGGCTGGCTTATGGTGTTCAACGAGGACTGTCCGTGGTCCGCCGCCCTTGACTTGGAGGCCATGACCCGTGCCTTTCGCCCCGGCATCTTCGTCTGCAGCTCGGATGAAAGGAATTAGGAGCGATTGAACTGCTTGAAGGAGCTATACACAAATGTTCAGACTTGTCCATACCTCGCTTAAAGAATTGCAATCCCACCGTTAACGGACGAGGGGCTCAACTCACTTCAGCGACGTCATCGGCGCGATGCAGTACCGGCTGCTTATCAGAAGACCTGCCTGGCAAACTGACGGTGTTGGTCGACATAGTAGGAAATATGCAGTACGGTCGCGTGGATGAAATATGTACAACGGTGGACTAAATGATATCTTCGTACAAGTCGATCGCACTTCCCCACGCAGCAGCGGTCATACAACCTTCTCCATTGCGACATCACCCTTTTTCGGCAACCTTGAAAGCACCGAAGATCAGGGCGGGAGCGCTAATGCCGGATTGATTATTGCCGCCGCTAAGCCTTGTTTCCCACCCTTACCCCTGCCGCCACCCCATTTGCGCCAGTGCCAACCCCGCCTCTTGAGTTCTTCGACTTGCCTACTTTTGCCGCAGCGAACCTCTCCCGGGCAAGCTCGATACCAGATTTGGGTATCATTCGTGACTTCGTGCCGACTTTTGATGACTGGTCTGGCTTCTCATGAGCATCCTTTGCTTTTGATATCCATTCGGACTTCCTCCTCTTGTAGAGATCCATCATCCAATTCCGCCATACCGCCCGTCCTGAATACGACTCTTTCAAAGCCGTTTCTTCCTCCAGTAACTCCTCCGCCATTCTCTCTCGAATGAATTGGAGTCCCTCAGAAGCTGTCCAAAACACATCAGCGACATGTGATGCAACAGCATCCACCGCCAGATCGGCCATGTGTCCCAGGAACTTCTGCAGCATCTTACGGCAGAAGGTATTGCCCTGTCCCGAACAAGTCAAAGAACGCTGTAGAACGTGCGTCGCTGTGCGGTCTTTGGCCATCACGACAAGAGTAGAAGTGTCCATGGCGAGGAGACTCTCAGAAATCATATCTCTTAACGGACCTGGTACATCTAGCATAGTCTGCGCAAGCAAGGACCCATGTAGCTTCCCCGCATCCTTGGCTTCCACCTGCAATTGGCGCTCTTTAGACATTCCCTCGTTCCCAGTGATACTGAGCTTCAGCATTTTTGACAACCTCGCAGATGGCTCATCGCCGTACGCTTCCTTGAGCGCATCCGCTACGTATTTTGTGTCCAATCCCCTGACAGCACATCGTTCTATTAGTGCCTTGATCACCGTAGTTCGAGATCTTTCGATTAGGCTTCCAATTTGAGGGCATATCTGCGTGACCGCCTCCTCCAGGTCTTCTTTGCTTAATCGCTCAAGAACTTTGATAACAACAAAACCAGCGATTTCATTCCTAGCTAGGGTGCCGAGTCTGTCCTTGAACAAGGACTTGTATATCGTTTTGAACGTTTTGCCGGGTGCACATCGAATTATAGTCTCCAGGAGTCGTGAACCAACAGCATCATAAAGAAGTCCATTGATGAAAGATGCGCTATCTGTGCCTTCTTCTGGTGGATCGTCGGGTAGCAGCTTTCGAAATAAAGAGTCGGCATCCTTCGCCTTCTTTTTGCCGGACTTAGAGAGCTCAAGCTCAATCAAAAGCTGCAGGACCGGATTTCCCACAGGGTGCGTCGCCAGTGCTCGAACGTAAGTGGTGTCCAGCCCAGTAACCATTCCAGAAATCACTTTTTGCACAGCCTCCTGAAAAGAATCTGGTACAGTCCGCGCTTGAAGACCGAAGCGGGAAGGTTTGGTCAAGCCAGTGACATCAATCTTCTCTTTCTTTTTGCTCTGTAGCAGAGAAGTTGTTGTAGTGTTCACCAGAGGCCGTCCAGATAGTACAAGGAGCAGGACCCGTAACGCATGCGATGCAAACTGGTCCGTCATCAAGTAGCCTAGATTTCCTTCCAATTCATTTAAAGTGTATAAGAAGAGGTTTTCCATGGAAACGTATGGTACTCCAGTTTCCATTTCCCGTTGCTGGTCCTCCAAAGGTGCTAGCAGCTCATCTGTAACAACTTGAGCAGACTGACGGAATAGAGTCTCGCAACAGTGGGAGGCAAAGCGGTGTTGGACAAGGTGAAGAAAGCTGTATAGGTTAGCCCGCTGCGTACTTGATAATTGGTATACCATCCACTCACTGTCCGTTGAACTTCTGGAACAGCGCTTTGAGCTGTGCCGGAGACGAAATTATAATCAGCCTTTCCATCAACCTCGAACATGACTGGCTGTTGGCGATCTTAAGCTCCTTGCCATTGGCTTCCTTGCAGACATTGGCAAGAAAGAGGTCTCGCTCCTCCGTATCGGCGAACTGGTTTAGCTCCAGTAATGAGTCTGCGCGTTTGAAGTACTCCTGCTCGTCTTCGGTTAGTAGACCGTAGAAAGGTATCTCGCCTGGTCCGATATATGCATTTTGGGGGTGCTCTGGTTGATCCCCATCGCCATCAACGATAATCTTGACCTTGTCCTCCGCATCCTCGGACTTCTGTCTCTTCGTGGGCGCAATACCCTCTTCCTCTTCGCGTTTTCGCTTCTTCTCCTCGCGCCTACCACGCTTGTTGTTCTCTTTTGGCATTGCGTCCCCAGAGCTGGTTGTGTAGTATGCTACAGAGACGAGAGAGAGTCACCGCGTGAGAGTCAAAGAATCTGACGTGCCTGAAGATATTGAGGTTGGGTCCAAGCGCACACTAATCCAGCGGCTTGGCGTGTTAGCTTGGTACGCATGGCTCATCCTTGCAAGGCTGCTCGTGGGCTGTAAGCGTGCGCCTGGCTTCTTTGTAATGTAGTACGTACTAAGGTACGTACGTAGTTGGGGCATTTCGCCAGTTTTCCATTACATTACATAGGCCCGGAATAACTGCTCTCCGCGACGCTAGACCTATTCAGGAATATAAAAGTCTAAATTTGTAAGAAGGCATTCTCGAGTCCTTCCGCCCCCTTTTTGGCTGAATACCCACCATTATGCCTCGTATTTCAGTCCGATTGAGGCGTCGATTACGCCGGCGCCAAATCCTTGCCCTGGGTATGTTTTTAATGCTTTATACTGAGCGGTACTTGGGTGCTGCTCGTTGTCACGGTTATGCACCACGTCTACGCCACCGGCCACTTCTCTCAGCCTTTCAATATGATTCTACAGTCAGATTTGATGTGGACAGTTATTCCGACTTCAATTTTGAGAAGTTATTCAGGTATGTCCGCTCATATTACATGTTCTATGCTAATATCTAAATGCAGGGTGTCAAAAACTGATATGCGCCGAATTCTTCCCTTTTGCTGCCTCAATGAAATCACCCTTCGAAATCGATACACTGCAACATAAGAAGAGATGCTCTGTCTGGTCCTTCTTCGGCTTGCCTATCCTGTTCGACTGATCTCTCTTTGCTCTGTGTTTGGCCACTCCTCAAGCTGGCTCTCCACTGTCTTCCTTGACGTGGTTTTACATCTCTACAGACGCTGGAGGCGCCGACTAGAATGGGACAGTGATTGGCTGGAAGTGGGGCGTCTTCGAGGCTTTGCCCGCGCCATTCAAGAGCAAGGAGGAGAGGGAGGTGGCATTGATTGTCCTTGAAGGTTCCTCCAGGGCGGATTTACCACTGGAGGCCCCGAGGCAAACGGCGGCGGCTGAGCGGACAGAGGGGTTTGTGACTGTGAGTCAGGCCTTAACAGAAAGGCCATGATAGGGGCTCTTCCACTGCCTTGTTGATTTCCTGCTATGGTAAGGTGGTCAAGAGACATGCTGTCGATGTCTTTACATGCTACTATTACCATTTATCTACGCATGTACAATAATAATGGACTGTCGTTCAGGTTTTTTGTGATCTACAGCGCCACATGACATCACATCAATTTAGCTGCCTTGTTTATTGGCTGGAAGGCGTGTGTAGCTCATCTACACACCTACCAGAGACTTGGAGCCTTATCAGATTGCAGCTGACCTTTGAATGGTTCATGTACCATTTACCTGGTTCATGACTCCATTCATCAGTTTTCATTCAAGACTAGTCCTCTCACCATGACTGTGTGATGTTCAGAAGCCTTACGCATTATGTGCAACTCACAACCATTTAGCGCTGAGCTGGTGTTTAATTACTACGTTATATCAGCCAACCATTCTCAAAGATCTGAAGTGTAGCCTGCTCTGCGCACTGTCTTGCCTTGTAATTCACCTGTCACCAGCTTGAGTTCCCAAACTGAGATTACCATGCCAGTGAACCTAACCGGAAGATTTCCTATCGAAGCATGCCATATATAATACTGACTAGATTTTGGTATGACACTCAGGAGGCCTTGAACTAAGTCCTCAAATGTTTCCTTAAATTTTCGCACTCCCCATCTCTTTACTTGCTAACACTTCAAGCACAGATGGGAATACCATAAGCTCTGGGCTACATCTTCTCACATTAAAAGAATCATGATCCATAGCATTCAGCCTGACCCTGAAAAACCCTAGGAAACACATGAAAGGGAATACTATGAATACACTAACGCGTTTCCAAAAGAGTTCTTCGTCCCAGCCAATACAAGCCTGACCATACAGGAAAACCCCATGTTCCCTTCAGGAGTAAGGAATGGCTTGAAAATGAAACGACAACATTGCAGTTTCTCAAGACACCATCATCAGCTTCAGAACCGGTGTGATGTATCCGTAGCATTGACGCTTGGGTATTTCGCGGGGTTATGAACACCCTCGTAGGAGGGATATCTTTCCACGTCCTGATCATGATTGGTGAAAGGCAGCTCGCTCTCTGAGTGCTCAATCATAGTAAATCTATTGAGTGTCACTTCTTGAGAGGCGGCTGTATCCTTCTTTGATTGCATGGGGATTCCAAAAGACCTAGACGTGAGTGATATGAAAGGTCGCGTGAGACTCAAAAAGACACCTCGCAGCTTTGTGCCTTTGGCTTCAATAAACTTGGGCAACGAGAACGTGCATATCACGATGATCCCGAGACTGATTTCTGCAAATGCCCATAACCCCGGCCAGGCAGTATTGTAGGATACGTTGGTGTTTTGTCCTCCAAGGCGGGTGACGTAGACGATTATCATCACATTAGTGATGCATGCCCTACAGTCCAAAATGTATTAGTCCTTGCGTTTGAGATGGGACCAGTCTTTGAACACTCACAGTAGACCAATGGCGAACAGAAGCATGATTGCAACCTTCTTTCTGGTAGGAATACGCAACTTCCAGACCGCCCTCGATGGAGGTATCAGGAAGATTATGTCAGAAACAATGTTGAATAAGCAAGTGATAAGAATGCCCGTGTTATTATTGAGACATTGGGCATCAGTTATGAGCGGGTTCCAAGTCGCTTCTCGCGGAGAGCAAGCGAAGATGGTGATGAAAGTGCTGATGATGTAGTACATCTCAGTGACAACAAGGATGATCCTGGCACTGTACCACATGAAACGATTAACCACCTTTTGGGGTACAAATAAGCGGAGGTATGGCAACAGAATGGCTGTCTTGACCTGGAACATGGTAGGGGCGTAGACGATCTGAACAATGTAGAGCCACTACCCAATGATCAGTCCACGTCAAAGAAAATGGCAAACAAAGAATAGTACATAGAGTACTCCCATGAAGTTACGCATCAGTAGATTCCATTGGTGCACACCTGCTCCATCAGCGAGACAGATTCGTCCACAGATGAGCAGCGTGATGAGAAAGAGCTGATCGACTACGTCAGAAGACTCTTTAAAACCCTTCGCTTTCGAGGTGGCATACGAAAGATGATATGGTGATATCTATATTTTTGTTAGAATCGGCGCGACAACCCTTGAAGGTGGTATTTCGAACAATCGGTCAAATCCACTTTGCGGACGACGCGCAACTTGGTATACAAGCGCAGAAGCAAGAGAGTACCAACAACGACCGCGGAAAGTGCTGCGCAGACATAATACCATGCTTGTTCACTCGAACGTGTAGTTGAGATTTATGGAATGCCACCTGGCGGCGTCCCCAAGGGAGGTTCCTGGAGGGAGTCTGCCTTGACGGTTGGAGCAGCCTGGCGCTGGCAGATAGAAGATCGGTACTGAGGACCGCGCAACGTCTTGCATGCGATCACATAGAGAAGAACAAACAGTCAAACAAAGGAAGCTCAGCTCTGACGACAGGATGCCTCAACCATGTGGTGGTGATACCAGTCAAGCAATGCGGACGCGTCCGTCGCTCTCTTTCTGATTTACACAAATGGCTATTCTGAATTGCTATGCGGAATGGTTCGCGGAAGGATGCCATTCTATCTAGTGGTGCGCTCAAGAACATGTATTGAATCTTTGAGGTCGATGTTAGCAGTGTATTGCACACGAGTAAACGCTTCTAGCTCACGTCTGTAGTCCTGTACTACTTCAAGATTCAGCTATGCGGTTCTTTACATATGACAAGGTCTTGCAAACCTTCAGTGAAGAGAGATCTCATGGCATTAACGTAACAAGCATCACCCGCAAATCTGTTGAATTTCGCCGATTCGCCGCCGAGCAGACGTCATTGGGGCAGGGGTTCCTAGCAAGAGAAGCAGTCACGTCATGGGTGTATGTACGTTTTGGCTTAGCGAAAAGCTCCTTAACATGTATATTAACAGCTTGAAAGCCTCAAGTTTCTGCTTTCTTCCTCACGTTCATTTATATCATTTGGGTGATATTTAGGCAGATACAATACATTTATTTGGTCTCTATATTATCCTATTACAATAGGTTATGAGCCCGGTTAGTGTCTAACTACCGCCTGTTGCTGTTGCCTACCGCCTCCGCCCTAACCCTCACTGCCCTAACCCCCGCCGCCGTCGAGCAAGTCGAGCAACCAAAGTTTGCTTCGATATAAACCTTCGATATCGGCCAGTTATAAAGTCGAAAAACCGACTGAAAAAGACGCCAATTCTTCGTATGAATTCCACTTCGAAAATCGAACGAATAGAAACGTCTATATATATATGAAGGCTCGACCAATAGAACTTTGAATAAATACCCACACCCCTGAGTCGTTATCCACGCCGCCGCGTAC
>KK106986.1:1634021-1936662 GCA_000611775.1 Umbilicaria muhlenbergii
CCGAGCAGACGTCATTGGGGCAGGGGTTTAGGGCAGGGGTTCCTAGCAAGAGAAGCAGTCACGTCATGGGTGTACGTACATTTTGGCTTAGCGAAAAGCTCCTTAACATGTATATTAACGGCTTGAAAGCCTCAAGTTTCTGCTTTCTTCCTCACGTTCATTTATATCATTTGGGTGATATTTAGGCAGATACAATACATTTATTTGGTCTCTATATCGTCCCATTACAACAAAATCCTCATCTTATAGCTATAGATTCATAAAGCTCTTTCGCCTCAAGATCCACTTGCAATTTCTGCAGTCGGTTCTTATCGGCTTTCAGCAGGGCCTAGACACATTTCTTGAAGCCGGTGATGCTGCATGCCGTAGGTCCCACCGCCAATATGAAAGTGAGAAAAGATGATGATTCTCATCCTGAATTTCTTCAAAGATATTCTGCGCATTTCGTTTTCTCCAAGTTGATTGGTCTGCTAGATCTGCACTATCTCCACAGGCCGATACCAAGCGGCTCTTCAGATCGTTCCTGAGGAGTCTTGGGACATCATCAGATTCATTCATTGCCTGAGCGCTATCAATCTGCCCCCAGCTCAGCGTGGTGCTCACCCGAGGATGCCTCTTTTAGGGTGCGGGCTGGGTGACAGGGGGTGATGAAAGCGCAGAAGAGACTGCAACCAGTACGACCCAGACAAAGGTATTGCGTTTATTGAACACTGTAAGGAACTCTTAATGAAAGTAGTCATAAGCATAATAGTAGTTTGGAACGGATGGAGCATGAAAGAGTTGGGAGATTTCTCCTGGATTGAATTATACGTTCTGTTTCTGTCAGCATTCAGATTTACGGAACGTAGGAAGGAAAGACTGGGAAGCTAGCACACGGTGGTCATATATAACTTATACGACCTGATCATTAGATTTATTTTGCCACCTATAAGTTTAAACTCAATTCCACCTTAGGCTTCTCTCTTTCCCGGCCCCCTTCTCCTCCAGCATTCCTTCTACCGCTCACTTATTGAATGCGCTCGCAAACAACGCTATCTCCAGCTTCAACGCCTCACGGAATAGAGTGGTCCATTCACCCGTCATGTTACCCGTGCCGGTGTCGATCTTGTTTTGCCACACCGCGTAGTTGGCGTCCAAGAAAGCTGTCTTTGTCAGGGCTTAATCGCGAAAATGAGATGTAAGGGCAACTTACCAGCGAGATCATCGGCAAAAGAGGGGTCGGTGTTCGGCTGTATCCAAGTCTTGTAAAAGATGGTGTCTGCAAGCAAGATTTCAGTAGCTGCGCATGACATTCGGGTTTGTATTCTTCAGGCTGTCCTACCGTTTCTCGTCAACGGGTCCTTCAGCAGCTTTTCAGCGAGTAGAGTCCATCCCTTGCTTGCCATCAGCACTTCTTCACCCGGGAACAACATTCCACCTAAAGAGGCCTCATACATAGATGCACGGAATGCTCAGGACATGCATATTGAACCAGTCCTCGTGTGAGGCCGCATTCTGCAGCACATTCCCGTACGCCAACTCCGCAATGTTGCGATTCTCTTCAGCCAGGTCGGCGGCGCGGCCGTGCAGGTCAGTAACGTAGGACTGGCCGGCGCTGACGGCGTAGTCAGCGTCGCTGGAGACGGAATGGGCTTCGGCTTGTAGCGCGGTGACGTTGCCCGGGGGAAGGGTAATTAGGCGGTGAGCTTTGTAATAGACGTAGTCTTCAAGATAGAAGTAGTCTTGCTAGAAAAGGAGTCAGGTGGTTGAGGATGAGGGGAGGAAGGGGTGGAATGGCGCACGACAGAGTATTTCTGGTAGATTGGGAGGCATTCTTGGTCGGTGCTGCGGGCGCAGAAGGTGCAGAAGCTGTTATTGAGGAATTTGGAGACGAGGTCTTGGTTCGAAGGAGCGTTCCAGAGGGAGTCGATGAAGGTGGAGCTGAGGGTTGGTTAATTCATTGTGAAAGGCGGAGTGTATTGTAGAGGTTGGACTGTACGACGATGTTCTCTTTTTCAACTGATTCTGGATATCGTCCACAGATGCACCTCGAGTTGGATGGATGGCGTCCGTGTTCATATTCACATAGGCAAGTTGAATGCGGGCTGAAGGAACGTAAGCGGGGATAGGAAAGACGGGGGCCATTAGGCTCCAGGAAGACAGGGCCATTGGGCTGAAGGAAGACAAGGCCATGTTGAAGTGCTGGATAGGCTGATTTTATTGATCACGGTTCTGGCATTCTTTGTCTTTATATGCTTTCCGGAGAATCAGGCAGCACACTTGTTCTGCTAGCCACTAACAGCGAGAATCTCAGGGGCATAGAGGCGAGATCTCACATAAGATTAAATAAAGGGCCACCTGACACCTGTTTTGATACATTGAGGCATTGACAAGGAGTTCTCAACCACTCCACACTCTGACTCAGCTGACGCGGCTGTCTTACATTGGGGCCTGAACGCTGGCCGCTCGATACCTAAAGGTCGGGTATGTAGGTAGGTACGGTAACGTGGTTTAAATGGTCTGGTGTATAAGAGGATGATGGCTGGGGAAGGTAGAGGGCATGCGGTGGATTAGTGGCTTGGCGAGGCCACGATTAAACCGATGGAGCTTGACGGGAGCCTGGTCACTGTGCCTCATCGATACGAGGCGTCTTACCTCTCGCAATCCCACTCGACGTGTAGATTTAGCGGCTTCAATTGTATGCTGACAGGCGTGACAGCCTGCTATTTGTCGCTTTCATACCTTCCCTATTCCTTTTTTGTTTCTGTACTTTTACACCGGCCTCCCGCACCGAGCTTTTTGGTAAATGTATTCCTTGGAGACGTGTCCATTTTCCATTCCATCAACCACTCGCAGCAGAGCACTCAGCGCGGTTCAGCTTGGCGTCCCTTCGGGCCCTTTACCTGAATTTCAAAAACGACTTCGGCGATCTGCTAGAGGTAACCGATTTCTCCATCGCGACGTGGCTGCAGCTATTAAGCCAGTCCTGGCTACACTCCGGCCTGAGCTACTGGCTCCCGCTTCTTTATCTTGTTTATCGCATTGCTAGGCTGTCCATTGACTGTCGTCGTATCTTCACCGGCACCTTCACGAATGTAATGTTTGGACGATGGTCGGCCACACTGCCAGAGCCAGAGGATCCCTCGGCCGTCACTGCGGCTTCGGACGGTGTTGTCATGTTCTTGTTGGGCGCACGCATCAACCAGTTTGTACCTCTATTGACGCCGTGAAGGCGTGTTCGAGATCGATAATATTTCTCTAATATGCCTCAGTCCTCTGGGCAAGCTTGCGCCCGGTAATGCCGAAATCGATAAAGTATTCAAAGACATGTGGATCGAGGCGGAGAAGAATCGAACGAAATGGAGCTGTAAGTCGTCATACCGACCGCCTTTTCTTGCATGCATTCCTTAATCTATTCTAATCATACTGGTCTCTACTCAGATCTAGGGAGAACCGCCACCTTGTTCGATATTTCAGACACTGAATGGATTACCACCTTCTGGATTTCATATTGGAAGGACCTCAAGGGCCTTCAGGAATTCGCAACTTCATCCGCCCACAGTCTGGGCCAGAATGCTTACCTTAAGAAGAAGTTTCCGTACATGGGAGTCATGCACGAGACCTATCATTCGCCAAAGGGCTCCTGGGAGACTATTTATGACAATGTACCGCCTATTGGATTGGGTAAGGGAACAATTCAGACGCTGCAGTATTGGAGAATGTTTTTGGTTAACCCTTGTGAAATCCTACAGGAAAAGCCAGGTACGTGATCGGAGAGGGACCGAATGGTTTCAAGCTTGGAGATACACTCAAGCCGAGCCCTAAAATGTCGATGTATGGTCGAATGGGTAGGAAGAAGTAAGAGGGATGAAGACAGAATAGTCTGCGATTCTGTAAGTAGATGGAACGGTCAGAGGCATTCCTCGGGCGTTTAGATCGTTCAATTACAACTTTACAAGGACCTGGGGCGAAGTCCAGGAAATAAAACAAAATGGTAGGCAATAGGTGCTGGCTTGGCGCATCTGGGTATTTATTCAGATAGAAGAGTCGAGAATGTCAGATTGCTTGCGATCACCTAGATATCAGCCGTAAAGGTAGATTGAATCATTCCTAGTGCGAAGCCCTTTTCATCGATCCTATCAACCCACCCAGCACAAAAGTACTGCGGGATCCCTCTATGTTCAACCTTTAAGATATCAATCTTTTACGCGGGAATGAGGCCATTAATAATATTGTTTTTGTCACCGCTGCACCATGGTAGAACCATAGAAGCTTCTCTTCGCCTTGTTTTCTTCTCGCTTCACAGTGCGATTGACCAGTAGGATGTCACCTGTCACGGACAATTGAATGCTTCATTGTACCACGGCTGCAAGAGCCGCTGGCAGCAAACAGCAAAAACAAGATTCGTACGCCCGCTGAAGGAATCGAACCGCCATCTCTGCCAGGGGAGGATGCGATGTATCGAGAAACCTAGTGTATATAAACAAAGGAAATTGAAGAAATACAGCAACCAACCATCGCACCCACCCTGGCAGTGTACTACCATTGTACTAAGCGGGCTTTCTGTGTTATCTACACCTCCCTATTTACAAAAATGTAGAAAAAACGTAGCCCTATCCAGATGCGAGTAGCGATGTCTGAAGCACCTTGAGCTGGAAAAGATTGGCCTGCAAATATAGAGGTAATGGTGTTCTTGTTAGATATGCGTCTAGGGCTCAAGTGTAGGGCTAAAGGGCTCAAGTGTAGGGCTAGGACAGCTTAGTAAGCTGTCACTAGTGGTGGCTGGCGAGGCCACATAGCATGCAGAGTTTGCATCACTTACTCACGTACGTGTTGCATGACATCTATCATATGCTTAGATAGCTTTTATCTATCTATCTATCTAGCATATCTATTAGGTTATGAGCCCGGGGAGCACTACTGCTAAGCAATAACATAGTCATGAAAGAATCACCCCTGTCATACAGAAATTGCACCTGACTGCTCACCCCTCATACCCCTAAACCACCATGGCCAACAACGACCACCAAGACTCAGTGCGACGAGAAGAGAAGTTGAAAGGAGTAAAAAACTGATCAAGATGATTTAACATGACAACACTGAATCTTAAGAAGAAGGGGTATTGAGATATAATCACTGATGTTCATACAATCAGAATCACAGCAGCAGCAATCATCAGTTTCAACTGAGATGCTGCTGAAGCAGTTGAGATCATCAAGAGAGGAATAAATGATGACCTGTTCAAGAATGTGAAAGACACAGACAACTCATCTGAAATTTAAGGCATTTTGAAGACTGTTTGCATGCAAGTTGAGCAGAGTGTGATGTATGTTGAATTATACTCTTTGTTGTTATACCCCTTCATAACAAAGGCTCAAGGACATGAGAAATCAATTAACATGTAAATCATAAATGTAACAAGCATGATAAAGAAAATCAAGGCTGCTGTCACTATTGAATAAGATGTGTGAAAAGATATCATCTTGATTACTTTACTTAAGAGCTTATCAGAGGAGTATGACTCAAGGAAGAATTATATATTTAATTAAAAGAAAATAATTATGATTGATGTTTAATAAATTTTGACAGTAAATATCTCTTGAGTACCTTTTTCTTTTCTTTTCAGGGAGTACTTGTAAGAGGCAGGTTACAACATGTGTTGTGACTTTATCAGAGCCTCAACTCTACCAGGGCCTTGTCACCTCTTACTTTAGCTTAACTTAGTGTAGCTTAATGAAGTCAGCATAAAAGCTGGCTTCTTAGTAGATAGAATAGGACATCTTTATCACTCACAACAAAAATGATAGCAACATCACCATAAATGATCATTAAGGCATCATAGACTGCTTTAACAGTTAAGTCTTCTTACCTAGCATCAGTCCTATCAAAGCTTTGACTTTATCATGTAAATCATCAATCTGGCGTTCACATCAGACATCAACTGACTGGCTTTAGATCAAGCTATGATAGCACTCAGCTATCAACTTCAGGACTTCATCAACTCAGATCATCATTAAGCTGAAGACATCTCAGCAGTCAGGAAACAAGTCATCACTCATGTTGTTCAAGAAAACACCAGATCAGCAGACACTCAACCAAAGGAATTCAATCAATTCATCAAAGCAGTATCTCAAGAATCCCTCACTTGATCATCTGAGTGAGTCACAGATAAATCATGATTAAATCATGATATCTGCAAGCTTCTAGGAGCTGTTTCAGCTGCTGCACCCTCAAGCTCATGAGAATGAGAACATCACTCTTCAACAGGATATCATCCTGACTCCTTTACTCATGACTCATTCACATCAAGATCATTCAATGAGCTCATCACTTAACAAATCACAAGTGAAACTGAGTTAATATGAGGTGAATGAAGGTCATCTCATGATTCAGGCATGATAAACAACAGTGAAGGAATCTCTCAAGAAGAGATGCAGCAGCTTATTCAAGTTAACATTCAGGCAGCAGTAACAGCAGTCATGATCAACATACAAGCAGGCTCACAAGGCTCATCAGGATCATCAAGTGAAGTTGAACTTCTCAGCTCTGTTGATTCAATAAGTGATGAAATCAAGGGTAACTCAGCATTCAGGCTCTGAGATATCAGTTACTTTGACCTCAATTCAGATGTTGAATCAGTTGAAGTCAAGGAGAATCATCAAATCTATCATAATGTGTTCAGCTTCATTAATCATCTATGCATCAAAGCACTCATCATGAACGCAGCTTTGCTTAAGCAAAACCTGAACACTTGCCTGTTAGGAAAGGTGAACACCTGATACATAAAGGAACTCACTCACCTTTCTCATATAAGCTTGAGGAATGACAACAATGAGGTATTTGAATGATGTAATGTTTTAAAAATTAAATTTTAAAATAGTCCTGATAGAGTCCTGACAGCTTTAAAGGCTTTATGATACACTGTTCAGGATGTTAAACATTATCAAGATTCAGCCTTTTATATACAGTTCATCATTCTGCATGAGAAAAACACTGAAATTGTCACAACAGAGGCAGCACAGATTTTAACTGTTTATGAGCATTTAAACATTAAGTTACACTTATACCTACCTCACCTCACATCAAACTCTACCATAGTGACCCTTATTGAGGACGTCAATTACCAGAAAGATATTTAATTTGATATGTACATTAAAGATCAAGAGTCTAGTCATGATAATACCTTCAATGATCAATGAGAACGCCGGTCAGGCAATCAACAAGACAAGCAACATTTCAATCATTCATCTCAATTTCAATTTCAAGAGAACAATTGTTCTCTGTTTTTTAATATTAATTATTCTGTCAATAACCCTTCCTTTCATAATGCTGAGTGATTCAACAAAGGATATGACCATTATCCTGCATATCAAGATCAGAGAAATTCTAACAATGCACAAGCACAAGATCAAATCATAATTACATCTTAATTTAAAAAGATACATCAATCACTCATGATCACAAATGAAAATGAAAAATCATTCATTGATGTAGATCAATCACTGAATCAAAATGTTGAAAACAAGAACCCTTTTCAATGCTGACAACTTAATCATCTCTGAGCTTATCATGAAGAGCTTAATGAAGATGAGCAGGCATCTTATCAAGAGTGAGAAGATGATTTCTATGAGCAAGCTTATCAGCAAGGTGCTGAGGACGCTTACATATCAAGTTTCAATGAATATAATAAGCAAGATGGTCAAGCTGTGAAAGGATCAGGAGGAGAATCAGAAAATTTAAACATAAATCATTATACACTCTCCCTCTCCTGCTGAAACTGTCATGAGGAATTTCAGTTAAACAACAAACTGCATAAGCATGTCTGGAAAGGCTGTCTACCAGCAGTCAATCATAGGTTTATTGAAGGCTCACATAATCACTTTATCATAATGAGCTCAAGCAAGCTAAAGCAGCTTATGCAAGGATATGCTTTTCAGGGTTGATGATACATCACAGTGAAGGTGAGATTCAGTGAAAAGTCAAATACACTCATAAAGTCAGTCTGCATTGATAGTGAATGCATTATGAGCCTCATTGACAGGCAGTTCTTCCACGGATTAACCTTGAATGAAACTTACAAGGTGAAGTGAACAGCATCATTAATCTCAGTCTGCAGCTTAAAGACTGCAACTCATTAAGCAAATGAGTATGTCATTCTGAATATTTACCTCTCAGGCACTGACGGCAGGACAGTTCACATCAGCAGTGAATTTCACTTAATTAACAACCTCAAAGCAAACATGCTTATTGAGATGAATATATTAGCAGCAGAGGAGGTCACAGTCAAGCTGTGATTAAAAAACTCAGTAATTATGATAAAAAGCTGCCAAAATATCATCATTTCACTACATGTAATGACTAGATCTAATGCCTGAATGAATAAAACAGTGACATCTAATGAGTACACTGTGATTTCATCACAGATTTAAATTGCAGTACTCATTACCTCATTTCATGAGATTAAACTTCTCAAGGACAGGGACCTCTTATTTAAATCTGATGATATTGACATTGAACTCACAGTGTATACTCACATCATCAATCATGCAATGTCTGAAGTACTGATCTATAATGAGTTCAAAAAGCCTGTGATCCTACCTCAGAAGACTCATTTAGATCAGGTAGTGAAATATGAGACAGACAGCTGTTACTCAACTCACTTAAATGCCTCAATGCTTGCTGCCTGAAAGACTCACTCAGGAGATAATGAGAGCTGAGCATGTTAAAGTTTTTAAAGCATTCTAGCTGCAGTCACGGCATTTAATGTAATCATGAACAACTTATTCACAGGAAACTCCTCATTCTCATTATAATCATCTGCAGAGAGCCTGCTACTGAATGAAATCACTGTGTGCAGTGATGTGAGCATCATGTACTGAATTACTGAAGTCATCAACCAATACCCTCAGCTATGAGAAGATTGAGGCAACATCATTAATGTTTCAAAGTCAGAGTGAATGAACATATCACTTCTTGATAACTGAAGAGAGCTCTACAAGGCTGAGCAAGTCAAGATATACTCACTGAGGAAGCAAGACAAGAAGCTCATTAATAAAATATTCAATAAACTACATGCTGAAAATCACCTAAAATGAGCATCAATCATCACTTCATTCACATACCCTTGTTTCATCATGTGAAGAGATACTCAAGAAGGCTGTAAAGGCAGAGTGATCATGAATATATGAGCTTTAAATAAAATAATGATGTCAGACATCTACTCAGTGTCATCTTAAGCTGAAATCCTTGCGGCAGTACACGGGTCAAACTATATATCAACAGTAAACTGCAGCAGCTTCTTTCATCAATGAAGAATAAAATTGAAGACATGTCACAAGCTTATCATGTCCTCTCACTGAGGCCAGGAAGTATTCAAAGTGATGATGATG
Organism: Umbilicaria muhlenbergii; assembly: GCA_000611775.1. NCBI lineage: Eukaryota > Fungi > Ascomycota > Lecanoromycetes > Umbilicariales > Umbilicariaceae > Umbilicaria > Umbilicaria muhlenbergii. The sequence continues at coordinate 1,643,390 of KK106986.1, forward strand.
AAATATAAAAACTCATCAGCTTATGTACAGAGAATGATAAACAAAGTTCTTTAAGAGCAATGCAAATTCACATGAGTTTACATGAATGACATTGTCATATTCTTCAACATGCTGAATGAGCACTTGCATCACCTAGATAATGTATTCAGAGTGTTAATGAAGAAGAATATTTACCTCTCTCTTAAGAAGTCATTTCTTGATTATCCCTCAGTAAAGCTCCTTGATCAGAGAGTTGATGCTTTAAAATTAACAACAGTGAAAGAAAAGCTCACAGTAATTACCTGATTAAAATTCTCTAAATCACTGAGCGCTCTTGAGAAATATCTTGATCTTATCAGGTACCTTCAACAATACATATTAAAGTACACAGTTATTTTGAAATCACTTCAGGAACAAAAAATGCTGCTAAATAAAATCATTAAGAAGCAGTCAGGTAAATCATTTAAAGACACAATGAGAAAAAAGATAATTAAAAAAGTAAAGGTAGACATGTTAACTTCACAAGAGCTTCAAACATTCAATCAACTACAGATAATGTTCTCTCAGTTAATCATATTAACTCACTTCAATTCAGCTCATCAGCTGTACATTGATTTAAACATGTTGAAAGAATTTAAGTTCAGTGCTCACATTTACCATCATCAAAGTGATGATGAAACCAAGGCAGAACTGACTCTGAAGGTGAAACAAAAGAAAATGAAGCTTATATGTTTCCTCAGCAGGCTGCTTGCAGATGTGAAGATTAAATACTGACTCATTAAGTTGAAGATGACAGGTTTAATATGAGTTGTTCAGAAAATACAACACATGATTAAATCAGTCATCAAGGTCATTATCATATATACTGATCATGCAACAATAATCAACATCATATGTCAATCAAGCCTGTCAACAACATCAACTGAAAAGATGAACTTATGATTTATTTAAGCATCTGAATATCTTCAACACTTCTGACTTGACGTTCACTACAAGCCTGATAAATTCAATGTGATATCAGACGTGTTATTCAGATTGACAGAGTGAGATTATCATCAGGAGTCAGATACCTCAACTCTTGACATTCTTTACACATCATCAGTCTACAATGCAGCAGTGTACCTGATTTCACTGATGAAGTTAAACTCAGAGTTTTGAGAGCGCCTGATTGCCAGATATGATCAGGACGCTCAGTGAATTAAAGTTAAAATCATGATAAAAGCAAACATCAGATTAAAAGAGAACACCTCAGCTTTATCATATAAGATAATAAATGACTTAATCTACTACAAGAACCTGAAGATCAGCCTTCAATTAAACATTTCATCAGTAAATGACTTAAAAAAGGAACTGTTTCAGCAAGCACATGATGAACTGAGACACCTCAGATATGCAAGGATGCATGAGCATCTCACTGAGAAATTATACTTCTTCAACCTCTTCAAAAAACTTCATGAGTTTATTCACTCATGCCCTCAATGTCAGTTATGTTAAACACTTAAGCATAAATCATACAGTGCTCTTCAGTCAATTTTAATGCCTTCATGACCTTTTCACATCATCTCATTGAACTTCATACTGAGACTGCCAGTAACACCTCTGCTGAAGAAATATGACTGCATAATGTCTTTAACAGACAAATTCAGCAAAGTGATAAGCTTTATCCCCGGCAAAACCACATGAAAGGATGCACAATGAGTCATAAAATTTCTCAACTGTTTAACTCTTATGAACTGAGGCCTCCTCAAGGCAATCCTGACAGACAGGGACTTAAAATTCATGATGAGAATGTAAAAGAGCATCTTCAAGCAGTTGAAAGTTAAATCACTACTTTCAATGATGTATCACCCTCAGACAGATGATAGCTCTGAAATTATAAATTAAACAGCAGAGATCACTCTACAGTACTTTCTGATGACATTGAAGGACATCAGAGGTTGAGTCACAGTATTATCAAGAATGCAGGCAGCCCTGAACAACTTTATAAAGTATTTCAACATCATTAAAACCTCAACTGAAGTCCTTTATGAATTTCAGATCAGAGAAGCACTCAATCTTTTATGAGTTAATGAGAATAGTGAGCCTGCAAATAAGGCAGTTTCAAGGAAAATTCAAGATGTGAATCCTGCAGACTCAATGACAGTAATGATGAAATACAAATCAACAGCAGTTAATGCAAAGAACATCATTACCTTTGCTGTCATACACATGAAGGAGTACTATGACAGCAGGCATACATCAAAATTCTTTAAAATTAATGACATGATCAATTTACAGTTACACTGAGGGTACACTATATCAAGCATTCAAAACAAGAAGATCAAACAGCAGTTCATGAGTTTATTCAAAGTCATCAAGAGAATCAAATGCTTAACTTATAAGTTAAATCTCCCCTCTTATTAATGAATTCATAACATCATATCAATAACTTACCTAAAAGGTGTAATCACAGCTGACTCATATAATCAGCTGAGGTCAGATCACCTGTCATCAGTGATGATAAATAATGACTTAAATCACTATGAAATTGAACACCTGCTCAAGAAGAGAACAAGGTGCTCTGAACATGATGATCATGAAATAATCATCAAATACCTTGTATGATGAAAAGGCTACAGTCTTGAACATGACATGTGATATAACATCAAGGATCTGAGAAGCGCAAGGGATCTCACAAAGACATATGATGATGCACATGTGAGAGCTTAAGTCAAAGCACTGACAGTTAATGATGAAAGCTGACACCTTCAAGAAGAAATCAATAAAAGATCCTCTGAGATCTTTTAAATTCTCATCACATAACCCTGATTGCTTCACGTGCTATGAAATAACACTTAGTGAAGCATACTTAATATATTATGAAGCATCATACATGACATGCTCAGAGAAATCCCTCATCAGATGACATGCAGAGTTGAAATAATTCACTGTCTCATCACTGAACAGTGAACTCTACACCTCACTTTCCTCATCACTCAACACATTGCATCAGAGAACCTCATTACTCATCACTCAACATTCTACAGTGAGTCTTAAATTAATCACAACAACTTAATCCTGGGCTCTTGCAACCTGTATGATGAAGATGACATGCTCATCAAGATCAGCTGACCTGATGAAATCATGATTAATTCACAGAAAGTTGCTGTGAGCGTCTTCACAGAGGTGACAGCAGTACTGACTGCATCAATCACAGAGAACATCAATGATGATGATGATAACAACAAGCCTTTAAACTTGATCAAGATGCCTCTCAATATCACTCATGATAAAATTAACTGTCAGAGAGCCTGACTGTGAGCAAATAAACATAGTGAAGAGGATTTCAGCATCAATGAAATGATGCAAATAACAGATGAAGATATGAAGGAAGTTGATTAAACTCTGATAAATTCATTCTGAAGAATGAACTCAAAGGAAGGAGGATGATCACACATGAACACAGAAAAATATGAGCATGAGTGAATCATTCAATATTTACTCAATGTATGTAAATTCATAATAACAGCACTCTTTCTTCTACTTAATCTTTCATCAGTTGTAGCAGAAAATACTCTGAGAGTTCCTCTGATGAAATCAGAGAAGAATGTAACAATTTTAAGAGTGTCATGCAGCATTGTTCATGACAGACAAACTCACAAGCAATGAAAGGATTCAAAGAAAGAGGACAAGAGGATTATGAAGTATTAAGTCCTCATGAGTCATATAACCTATTTAATTATAAGAGATACAGGGTTTAAGATCACTGATGAATTTGAGGATTCAGCATGAGACATATAAGTCACATGCAAATATCATATATCAGACGTGATGAGATCACTCATCATCAAGAACAAAGTCATCTGACTCATTAACTTTCAAATCAAGGAAATGCGCGCTGCTCACTCTGTACAAATGTGCAATGATCATCACACATGACTTTACCAAGCCTACGCCAAGTGGTGGAGAGACTGAATCACGTTTATTGAAACATGAATGACGTGGGAATAGAACTTGACACAAAGGGAGTGAAATGTGAGCCTTCACTGAGTAAAGTTCCTCAGTGATGCAACAGGCGTCAATGTCAACACCTGCACCTCAGACAAGCTTGACTACTGAGTCAGAGCTGTGAGGATCTTCAAAGAAAATGAATATGAACTCAACAATGCATTCCTGATTTAATCATGCTGTCATCAGCAATGATCACTGTGAACATCATTAAGTACTTCTCATCAAGGCTGATGAAGAGCTGTCACAAGGAAGTTAGTGAAGAATGAAATCTGAGCATCATCTGACATCATTGATCTTCCTTTTATTTATTTTTTTTATTCTTAGAACTTCTCTTCCTCTCCTGTCTCAAATTTCCTATGTAATCAGTGATTGCTTTATTAGTGGCATGATATTATCATGCATTATCCTCAGCAACACTTTTCTAAATAGGGTGAAACACGCTTCTAGAAAAGTGAAAGGCTCATAAAGGCTATGAGCATGTTTGAAAGAGAGCACTTGTTGTGACTTTATCAGGGCCTCAGCTTTATCAGAGCCTCATCACCCCTTATCTTAACTTAACTTAGTGTAGCTTAGTGAAGTCAGCATAAAAGCTGACTTCTTAGTAGATAAAATAGAACATCTTTATCACTTGCAACAACATGAGGTCATATAAATGTTGAATGAGATGTCATAAACAGAAGTCATGATAAGATTAATGCAGTAATTATACATCTTTTATTCAGTGACAAAATTGATTATTAAAGAAGCAGGTTTTTAAATCTTCTTGTGAAGAGTTTTCATTTAATGTCAAGATGTTAAGTGCTGAGTCATCATATTCAAGTTATAATGTCATATCATAATGTCATATCATAATGTTGTATTCATCCGCAAAGTGGCAGCCCGCTCAGATATTTTCACTTAAAGAGATACAATTTTAGTGCTTATATTTTAAATTTAAGCACTCATTTAGCAACCTGTTGTTGTCATGAGCGCACATTCATCACATATACATAATTAATATTTCCCTCAGTCAGTCATTTTGCTCATCATTGATCTATGCTAAGCTACTTATTTTACATTTAAAAGCATCAATCAACATCTCTCTTCTTTAATAAAGTTAACTTTTAAATGACTTGCTTCTGCTTCTTATTTCTTATATTCTTCTGATAAAGAATTATTCTCTTCATTCTCTTTCATCAAGACATTCAGTTTTTTAATCTCTTCTCAGTCATCTTTAATAATGAAACTTGAGTAATCATGTCTGTCAAGAGCTTTTTTTCATATGTTTATAAATCACATCTTGTTGAACCTAGACTTGCTTTCATCCTCAAGATGAGCACTGAGGTTGATGATAAACCTGTTGATGAAGTTGATCAAGTCTGCCTGAATTTGCTTTAAAAAGATAATGATGTTGAGGAGGTCTCAGTCATCATTATAAGCCTGTTGAAGTGCTTCATTGATCATGAGCATCTGATGCATAATCTTTTTCAACTTGTTTTTCATTCATGTCATCTTTTCATTTATTATCTTCCTGATTGCCTTCTTCTCTGTCATGTCATGATTTTTAAATATATTACTTAAAGATTATTCTTCTGACCTGATGCTCATGCTCAACAGCCTCAGCTTCATCTCTGAGGGTTGATTTATTCTCATTGAGCTCAGTAATGCTGATTCTCACATGATCAGTCATGAGGTCTTCAGTTGAGCAGGTTTTTCAGTCAACAGTGAAAGCTTCATGAATTATACAAGTCTTAAGTGCTTACCTGATCTTAAAAACCTCATGATGATGATTATGTAATCTAATTTAAAGTCTCCTTGAATGAATGATCTCTCACTTAAACTTCATTCACTTGCTTTTTACTTTTTTACCTTCTTTTTCACATCTTTTTTTAATATCATTGAATCTTCTTTTCTTGTCTCTGTTGTTACATCTCTCGCTAGATGGTACCTGGTTGATATGTGTAGCAGGCGTACATGCAGTACTGCTCATGATGCTCAGAGCATGAGCACCCTGAGCACTTGATTGATATGCATAGTAAGTGTACATGTGGTACTGCTCATGATGCTCAGGGCATGAGCACCTCAAGCACTCAATTACTCATGATGCTCAGAGCATGAGCACCCTGAGCAGAGAAGTTACACACATCAAGCAGTACAGTTACACATGAGTCTTTTAAAGTTCTATATAATCACAGGTAGATTCATAGTTAGAAGCTCATGCTCAACTCATGTATTAAATGCAATCTCATAAGTCTACAACCTTCAGCCTATTTGAGTCTACATGTGATCAGTAGTTCATTGAATCAAGTGCTGTGATTAGATGAATGTTGATATAGTTCATTGAATGATTATATTATTTTTATTATTACAACATCACCTGTTACATCTGCTTCACTGATGAACTTATATTGATCTCATCAGATCTGATTGTATCATTCAGCTCCTCAGTTTTCTTCATCAGACTGAACTTTGAGCTTGATGACTGAACTTAAACTGTATCATATGACTTTAAAAACTTCATTTGCATTAAAGTCTGCCTTATATTGAGTCACCTGATTATTAATAATGAGTCATTTCATCACCTGTTGTATCAGGTGATCAGTGAGTCTCACATTCATTAATGAAGCTGTGTTTATATCTTTTGCATCATATGTATGATGGCTGTTGAGATGAGACAGGATCAGATTTTTAATCTCTGTCTCATCTTAATCTCATCTCATCTCAGTGATGAATTTTCAGTTCAGTTCTGATTCTGTTGATTAAACAGGACAGGAATAGTCCTGTTGTCTTAACATTATTAATATGTCATGATGACAATAACCTAAGCTTAACCTAAAGAGGCTTGATACAGTATCACATTAAGTTAAATGTCATCTAAGGAGTCATCAGTTTACATTTCATCATAAATCATTACATTGAATCATTAGAATTATTAATTTGAATCTCAACATCATGTAACAATCAGTTCACTGACTCTCAGTCACATTTTGAAAGTCATTTTTTAAGGTCATTCTTTGAGGCTGTTGTTGAAGCTGTTTTGAAAGCTGTTTTTTGAGACTGTCATTGAGGCTGTTTTGAAAGCTGTTTTTTGAGGCTGTCATTGAAGCTGTTTTGAAAGCCGTTTTTCCCTTTTCCGTGTCCCAAAACCACTGACAGTCATATAAGGAGTCACGTGACCGGGATTTCATCAAGATCACAGGACAGGATGAAACAGAACTTTTATCTCAATCCTGAGGGACAGGACTACTGCTTGATCTCATATCTCATTTCATCTCATCATTATTTTATTCCTTCATCCTGAACTGAGACTCCTGTCCCGGCGGTCACCCTAATCATATGAACTTCAATTGAACTCATGATAATAAACTGATCAGTCTGCAAAGTCTGCATTGATCAGAGTCTTTTTATAACTCATGATGATGTTTCTTTTGACTGATCCTTCCTCCTTGTATACCTTCAGAACATGAAGTGAGCTCAGAATCTTAATCTCATCTTCTTGATTATTTTCTTTGATGATTGTTTTTGCTCTCTTCAGTTCAGGAATCTCAGTTGATGCAGAATTAAGATGATCATTCTTCTTCAACATCTTAAGTTTCATTGAATTAAGCTGAAGATCTGACCTCAACCTTGCTTCTCTTGAGATGCAGATAAGCTCTGAGGTAGAAGCTCACTTTGTGACATTAATCAACTGAGATGTCATGAAATGAATGATGTCTGACATTACATCATGAGGTGTATGAGGACTTATGAGCTGTGATGAGAGAATTCTTGATCAAGTTTCAGGCTTTAAACATGTCTGAGCAGATGAGTGATTATTGACAGTAAAGCTTGATGCACTGAGTTTCATTCTCAATAAAGTCATGTGTAATGTGAGCTTGATGAAGTTAAACTCATTTTTCCTTAATGTTGATGAAGTCAACACAAGGTATTCCTTAATTAATGAGGGTTGATTGAGTATGAGTAATGATCATGATTCTTTTAACATGAAATGACTCATCAGATGAGATGTATTGATTAAATCATTAAATCTGACTGATTGAGTTAAATGAGGCAGGTGATCTCATGACAGAGATGATATAATCAGCTCAATGTGATCTGATGTCTCACTCACTGAGTGAGGTGAATTGAAATGTAGCAGAGAGTGTTGAGTGAGTGAGTTGTCATGAGGTGAGTTTTAACATGTGAGCTTGAACTGTCTTTTCTGATGAGTCATCATTTGCAAAAACTGGTAACTGGAGGTTAACAGGTGAGGTTGAACAGCAAATGAAGTTAAATCATTCATTAAGATTGATCTTGATAAGGTAATTATGTGCATGATATCAGAATTGACCTGACTTTAAGTAATTTCATCTTGACTGATTGTATTCACTTTCTTCACAGTGACATTCTGATTCTTGAGTTCATCTGAATTCTCTCTTTGAGATCTGATAACTGATTTTTCACTGCTGTTTTTTTTGTCACTTCTGTCTGTCAGCTCTTTAATCTTTTCACTTATTATCATGTTCTTAAATGTTTTAATGAGTTTGATGAGATCAGGTTCTGAGTTTAGCTCTCTCTTTCACTTATCATATAAAGCTTTAACTGCTTTAAATTTAACATCATAATTAGTCACACCTCCTCATGTGATTGCTGAGACTGATTTGAAAGATCTGAAAAGGTTGTCACTCCTCACTCAATAAATATTCAAGTCATGCATCTTAAATAGCTTGATTTTCAGTTCTGATGAAATCTGATGCTGAATGCGCTCCTTCTCAGCGTCACTCAGGAAGTGGTATAAGTCATATAATAACAATTGATATGATGACACAAGAGAAGTTATTCAGTTGCTTCAATAATTCTTTATCATTTGAAGGATTTCATGCTCAGTTGCATGTGCATACTTCAGCTTTTCAGCTCTCACTGTATTGTAGAGCACACTTAAATCAGGCAGATCATTTAAGATCTCACTTTTCATGAAGAGTCCTCTGAGGTTTAAGCTCATGTTGTATAACTCTGATGTTGTATCCTTCTCACGGGTGTTGAGTATTGTGGATTGATGATAATATTCATGCACATGTAAATAAAGTGACTTAATAAGCTTAAAATGAGGTTTCATCACCTGAGCAGGAAGTTGAATTTAATGAACTTATATGACATGAAGTCAAACTGATCAGTATAACATCACTCACACTGATGTAAAGTGACAGTGAGGGGTTTTATTTTATTTAATAATTATGCTCTGATCACAAAGTCCTTTATGTTCATTGACAGTATGAATGATGTAAAGGAGAAGAGATCTCAGATTCATTTATTAAGTTCATTCAGTAACTTTGAATGCTTCTGAGATTAAATGAGAGGTTGTGAAGGAGTTTCATGCATTTAATTAATAAATATTATGTCTCACTTCTACTCATTTGAGGACTTCATCTTTTACTGTAGATTTTAAAGTGACTGCCAGATGATGAGTTATTGCTACAATGTATCATCATGATGAGAGTGTTGCTGAGAGAAGCAGAAGATAATGTCATGAAGATTAAAAAAAGTGTTTAATAAAGAGAATAATGAGAGGCAAGGAGAGCATTAATGAAGTGAGTTGTGAAGTGATGCAGCACTGCTGATGATAACAAATTAATGAATGAGTCATGATGAGAGAAGCAGAAGATGATGTTGTGAAGATTAAAAAAAGTATTCAATAAAGAGGGTAATGAGAAGCAAGAAGAATGTTGATGCAGTGAATCATAAAAAGATGCAGTGCTACTGATGATAATAAATTAATGAATGATGAAAAATATCTGAATCACTGTTCTGCAACCTTGTAAGCATGTTCAATGAATAATAGATGTGTTCATTGAATTAAACTCATGTTCATTGAACTGAATGAAAAGAACACATTGTAAGACTATAGCATCTCTTACTAAAAAGGGAAGTATAGTAGAGGTATGTGACAGCATGAGATATAAATGTATAAAGATTATATGATCTTAATTATATAAAACTAATAATTAAGAAATGAAGGTGAGATTAAGCAGTGCAGAGTTTTCATGTGACTCATTAACACTGTCAAGCTGCTTGTAGAGTGCATGCTTTACATAAGTCTCAGATTGTCATTAACTCATGACAATTACCTCTCTTCTATGCAGCAGCCCTTCAGCGCAGAAAGGTGAATGACTGATAAAAAGCTCAATTAACAATTGAATTGATGATGCAACATCAGCACTGATTAAATGAGATGAAAGTGAAGTGAGCTTGTCACATGACAGTGAAAACTCTGAGGAGTGAAGAGGCAGCAGCAGAGTCATGACAGCATAAGCATGACAGCATTATGATAACATAATCAAGGCCTCAGGTGATGATATCACAACAAGAGCTTTAAAGTATAAATACTGTTAATTCCTCAGCCTTCTATCATCAACTTTTGCCAGAGCAGTGACTCATCACTGTAACATCATCAATGCACCCTCAAAATGCATCATTTTCATCATCACAACATCAGTCATTATGCCTGTAAGTCAGAGAAGCTGGCTCTGCAGATGCACTTTTAATGTGAGTCATCATATAACATTCACTCATTATTAAGTGCTTCATTAAATTTCATGCACATTTTATTGAATCTTTCTGTCTCTGTTGTTCTCATCACTTCATGGATGACATGACTCAGGTATGTGATGTCAGATTGAATGTCAAGTGTGCATATTATGCAAATTTACATAAAGCTTATCTTCTGATAAGTTTAATCTGCTCATCTGTTGTACATCACTGATGATTTAAAGTCCTTGTGTATTTCACTTGCAAGATTAACACCTTGATATGCTTGATTAATAAAGTTAATGTTGACACTCCTTCACCTGCTCTCCTGACTGCTCTCAAGGCGCGTCAAAAGTGTTATAACAAGAAGATTACAGCACATCTTTGTGTTGTCAGCTGTCATCAGAAGCTGTTTAAATTGAAGTCTGCTGTTGAGGTTAATTTCCTGCTGCTCAAGCAGTTTAAATGCAGCAACAACATGCTTAAAGGTATCTTGAATATCATGTGATATTCAGTTTAATCCTCTTCTCTTCACCCCTGATGTGATGATTATAATCAGTTAATGTGCATTCTATTTTAAAAGCGTTTGCCTGTCATTGTTGATGATGATGATGATGATGATGACAATGATGAGGACTTCTCTCCATTTGAGGAATTAAAGAGATCAGAGGAATCAGAGGAGGATGAAGAAGATGAGAAGAAAGATGAGAATGATGATGATGAATAAATTATTTTTTGCTGATGTTTTGTTGATCTTATATGATAATTCCTTTTGCCTGCTTTGATTCATCATGATGATGATAATAATATTATGATTCTCATGTGCTTTCCTGATGATTCATCTTCTTTAATGAACTTGTCATTCTTGACTCTTGTCATAAATCACTTATAAGGCCTCAATAAAATCTGTAAAACCCCTTGAGGAAAATCAGGAAAAAGTGTTCTTATGATGTTAATTAAGTCTTTTTAAATCACTTCTTCCTGCACTCTTTTAATTTATTGTTGAAGACTGCATGCATTTCCTGTGCACCTTTTAAGTTCTTCTTTAACACTCATTGATCATATTCTTCTGATCAACTCTTTCATCTCACTTTGTACAGGATTTCATTCCTGAATTTTCAGCAGTTTAAAATCTCTTCAACTTCATATTCTTCTTCATTGTCAATTAGCTTTGAAGGTGGCAGTAATGATTTAAAGTCATCATCAGCTCTGCACTGATATGACTTCAGGTAAAAGACATGAAAGACATTATGAATTTAATAAATGAGTGATAAAGTTAACCTGTAAGCCTGCTTTTCTATTAAGTCTTCAACTTGAAATGATTTAATGAATTTGTGAAACAGTTTCCTGCTTAAGTGCTTCTGTCATAAGTTCTTCATGAATAACATTATCAAGTCTTTCACATTATAGATCTTGAGTTTATGTTTAACATCAAAATATTTTGTCTGAGAATTAATTACATTTTCTCATCATTGTGACAGCACTTTCTGTATGTCATGAAATCATTTCACTCAATTTTTAACTGCAGGTACTTTTTCTTTCCTGAAGTCATTCTCAACTTCAAATCTTACTTTCAGATGATAAGTATACATGACATAAAAAGAGCTGCACCTTATTGATGCTTGTGTTTCATTGTTGTAAGTGAATTCTGTCAGGAGTAAAAGATTCATTCAGTTGTCTTGTTCATCTGAGCAATAACAGTGAAGATAATATTTTAAGGTTTGATTCTGCTGTTCTGTCTGTTCATCTGTTTGCAGGTAAAAGGCAGTGCTTAATTAATGCTTCATTCTTAAATAATAGCACATTTTCAATCAGAAAGTGCTTGTGAAAACTGATTCTTGATCAGAGACAACCCCTTTCAATACATTAAATCAGCATATTATTTCCTCATAAAACAAGTCAGTCAACTCTGTTGCTGTAATCATTTTCATGATTTGAATATACTGAGCCATTTTCATATACTGATTCATAATCATTAAGATCACATCATACACGCAACCTCTGCACTTACTTGATGGCAAGTCAGTGATAAAATTTATTATGACTTGCTGTCATGATTCTTCTGACTGAGGCAGCGCCTGTAGCTCATCATAAGAATGATGTTTAAGCACTTTCACCCTTTGACAGATGTCACATGACACAACATAATCTTTGACATCTCAGCTCATATCAATTCAATAATATTTGTGATCAATTAATTTAAAAGTTCTTTCTACCTTGAAATGTCCTGTCAAGACATCATCATGATGATGTTTTAAGATCTCTGCCCTCACAGACTCTTCTTCAGGAACATATATTTATTCCTCATGAAATAAAAAGCCTTCAGAGTCAATCCTTCAGAAACTTTCAGCTTTAGTCTTGCACTTCACTGATGAACAGTCAGTGTTGCGCGTCACCTCTACAAATGAATCATTATTTTGTAGAGTTTGAATCAAATTCCTTAAAGGTAAACTCAGGCTTTCATCAGCTGTTTCATGAATGACAAGATCTCTTATCATCACATGTGAAATGAGTTGTTTGCAATCAACAGTTTCAATGACAGGGTTAAGCTGTTTCACAGTTACATCACAGTCATCATGAGTAAGTGTTTTACTGTCACTCCTTCAGCATTTTTTCTGAAGTTTAAGGTTTTTAATTCTGATCATTCTCCCCGCCTCTGTGAGTAACTGCCTCACAATAGGAGCATATCTGAGTGAGAATATATTCACAAGAGTGATTAACTTTCTCTGAAGTGTTAAGAGTAATTTCTTCATAATTTTACTCACTTCTTCAACATCCCTGTAGTCTGATCACCTCAATAACACATCAGTGAGGTTGATCTTTTCAGACTGATGCAGGATATTGAAATCAAAAGCAGTGAACTTCATTACTTATCATGCTTGCCTGTCATTCAATTCCTTCACGTTCATAAATCCTCATAAATTGTTATGATCAGTTAATACCTCTATGATATGACAACTGCCTTTGAGGTAGTGTCATCAGTGTTTAAACATCATAATGATGACAAGGAGCTCTTGATCATGAGTTTCATATCAAGTCTCTGAAGGAGACAGCTTTCTCAATTAAAACACAACTGAATGTCACTTCCTGTTATTCAACAGCTGAGACAGGATGCCACTGAGCTCAATGATTAACACATCAGTTTTCACCTGTATTAATAACTTTAAGTCAAAGTGAATCAGGATGAGTGCTGTTATAAAGACTTCATGAAGGTGATCAAATACCTTCTTTGCATCATTTGAGAATTCAAAAGACTTAAACTTCTTTTCATCCTTGCTATCTTTCATAAGGTTTGTCAAGGGGGCTGCAACTTATGAATAACACTTAATAAAGTGTCTATAAAAGTTTGCAAAGCTCAGGAAGACTTGTACTTCTTGAAAAGTCCTTAATATTAATCAGTCCTGTATGATGTTCACTCATCATGAATTCATCACTACGCCTTCAGCTGTGATAATAAACCCTAGGAATTTCACCTTGATAATGAAGAATTCACACTTCTTAAGGTTCACATAAAGTTGAAATCAGCAGAGTCAGTTTAACACCTGCTTAATGTGCTCTCAGTGTTTCACTGATGATCTTGAATATATAAGAATATCATCTAGATAAACAACACAAAAGACATTCACAAGCTCTGTCAGCACTTGATTAATGTAAGCTTGAAACATAGCTGATGCATTTGTCAATCTGAAAGACATGATCATATACTTAAAGTGACTGTAATGAGTGTGAAATGCTGTTTTCCACTCATCACCCTTCTTGATGCAGATACAGTGATAGATGTTCTTTAAATTTAACTTCATAAATAACTTGACTTTATTAAGTTGATTTAATGTTTCACTTATAAGAGGTAACAAGTGCCTGTTCTTGATGATCACCTTGTTTAATCCTCAGTAATCAACACATAACTGCAGCCCTTCATCTTTCTTTGAAACAAAAAGAATGAGTGCCCCTGCAGGGCTCATGAAATGATGAATTCAACTTTTCATTAAAGCGTCATTCAAGTATTCTCATAGCACCCTTAATTCAGTATTGAAGAGGTTATACAAAGAGTCATAAGATGAATCTGTGCTGTTCAGGTCAATTGCATGATCATTGACCTTGTAAGATGAAAGGAGGTCAACATTCTTCATTGAGAACATATTCACATAATCAGTGTACTTCTCAGGTAAAGCTTATGTTATTTCAGTGCTTTATATGCACACCTCTGATGCAGCATCATCACTCAGACTGACTCATATCACAGCATAAACAGCAAGGTGATCTTGAATCTCTCTTATAAATTCATCAGATGACTGTAACTCAATAGGCTGCTCCTCAATGTTGAAGCATCACATCTTCATTTCACAGTTGATTCACACATGTTCAGTCTTCAATGCAAAGAGTTTAAGAATAAGGGGTGGTCCTGACTTATTCAATGCATAAAACACATGTTCACATTCATGAGACTGTCCTCAACTGTAAAAAAGATGATAATGCACATGATAAGCACTGAAGCAGTAAGCCTTCTGATCATTCAAGAATTAAGATTGAGGCAACAAGCCCTTCATATGAGTCAATTGATGCTCAATAATGAAATGTTGTGAAATCACATTGACTTCAGCTCTCATGTTCAATAAGGCTTGCATGAGTATGACATCATCATTGTGAAGAACTTGTTCATCAACAATTAAATTAAACTCTGAGGTTACTTTTGTTCAACACTTCAGTGATGCAGAGCCTTTACTGAAGTGTTTTCATTTTTTGATGCTGAAACAGCTGCAATCAGGGTTTTATTTAAGTCTGAGTTTTTCACAGGCTGTGAATAATCAGAGGAATAATGTCTCTTCTGATTATAATTTCAACAAGTCACATGTGACAAGTCCTTTGTTTCAGGAGCCTTCACTGATTCACTTTCACATTTATTATCTCACTTGCTCTTCATCTTGCCTTTATCAGGCTTATGATCCTTATTCTTTGCAGGCTTTAATGATGACTCAAGTTTACAACTGAAGGTAACTGTTGTATTAGAATTTGCTTTTGATTTCATAATGTCTCTCAAACATAAGTTATTCTTCAGGTGTGTGATCAAGATGATGATTCTCTTTTAAGTTGTGAGTAGATCCTGATAATTCATCAAGGCTGCACAGACCTCAGGCTTCAATTTTGTGAAGAAGTGAATCCTCATGTGCTCTTCACTGTAAGGAGGTAACTGAGCTTTCAAGGTGCTCAAATAACTATTGAAAGCTTGAATTAATTAATGAGGTAATTAAACAGCATCATTATACAGCTGAGTGATGTGAAGCTGATGATTCACAGGGTCCTCAATAATGTTGAGCAGGAATTTCATAAAATCATCTCAGATAACAGTGAAATAATTTTTAATCTCATCATCTCACAGTCACACCTCCTTTGATTCATCCTTTAAGTATTACATGACATAAATCATCTTATCCTCCTCATGAGGGAAATCAGCTGAGTTAAAATGAAAGGTATTTTTTACATCTCACATTTAATTCAGGTGCTCTTTCATGTTCTTGTCATGATATAACAGCAACTCCTTTGCCTGAATTCTTGATTGTACATTTCATATTGACAGTGTTTCATCAGTGCAGCACTTGCTCATTATGAACTCAGCATTCATAAAGTCAAGGAATCTCTCAGCTGAGGTATCAACATGAGTAGCAGGATCTTTGAGTAAGTTGATTTTTAATATTAAAACTTTCATTCAGAGCTGCTGCAGCTCTTGTTGCTTAAGAAGTTCATCTCATTATCATTTCACTTGTATGATCTCATCATTAATGTTGCACACTGTTTCACCTGAGGATCCTCCGCTCATGAGGTTCACTTCACTGATGTCAGAGGAAATGAGTGATGTTTCACAGTTATTTTATTGATTCTTCATCATCATGTCTCATTCTGCTTCAGAAGTTTAATGTAGTTGATTTCAAGTTTACATCTTATCTTGAGTCATCATCCTTTGAAAGGTAGAGTTATTAGAACTGTAAGATTATAATGTCTCTTACTAGAAAAGGAAGTATAGTTGAGGTATGTGACAACATGAGATATAAATGTATAAGAGTTATATGATTCTAACTATATAAAACTAATAACTAAGGAATGAAGGTGAGATCAAGCAGTGCAGAGTTTTCATGTGACTCATTAACACTGTTAAGCTGCTTGTAGGGTGCATGCTTTATGTGAGTCTCAGATTGCCACTAACTTGTGACACACATCAAGGGTGTGTGCTTTCTCAACAATTTTAATCATGACATGTTATCTTGATTGAGGTTCTGCTACATTAATATATGCTATCTGTTGAAATCATGCAGGCAAGGAAAGCTGTAATGTCATTGAAAGAGATTTAAAAAGTTGAAGTGTCTCTCAACTCACAGATATTCACATTGCACATTAATGAAAAAAGAGACTGATCATCATTCTGCAGAAACTCTGAGTTTCTACTTTATTCTTTATGCATTTCACCCTATAGTGATATAGTGAAGACTCAATGTATCAGAACAGCTGTATCATCAACTTAAATATGTTCATGTAATCTTGATTATCAACTCTGAAGATACTTGCATCATGACAGTGAGACACCTGTATAATGTGAATGAGATCAGAAGAGTGATGTCAATTTTTAAACATTATGAAGACTTCTTTTGTTAACCTTAAGCTCAAGATGTTTCATGAGAAGGTGATCAATTTTAACAAGTATTCATTACAACTCTGCAGTTGATGACATTCCTGATATTTCTTGCATGCTGAGAAGAGACTGATGACTTAAGCAGAGCTCATGTTGTTTCAACTTTTAATGTTGTTAAGTTGCATTCACATGCGTGGCAATCTGTAATCTTAAGTGAAGACTGATGACTTGAGCATTAATAATAAAACATAAAAGGCAACATCTGCATCTCATCAGCTTCACACTGATAAATTTGTGACTGTGTCTTGAAGACAGAGGGGTTCAAACTGTAGCAATGACATGATGTAATCAGGTCAAGAAGTCTGTTCAGAATATTTCTTAAAATGATGATTGATGACAGATGCCTGACAACATACACTGAGTATACAAGCTTACTGATTACAGTGGCTGTTGAGACAGGACAGGATCAGATTTTTAATCTTTATCTCATCTCAATCTCATCCTGTCTCAGTGATGAATTTTCAGTTCAGTCCTGATTCTGTTGACTGAACAGGACAGGAATAGTCCTGTTGTTTCAACATTATTAATATGTCATGATGACAATAATCTAAGCTTAACCTAAAGAGGCTTGATACAGTATCACATTAAGTTAAATGTCATCTAAGGAGTCATCAGTTTACATTTCATCATAAATCATTACATTGAATCATTAAAATTATTAATTTGAATCTCAACATCATGTAACAATCAGTTCACTGACTCTCAGTCACATTTTGATAGCTGTTTTTTGAGGCTGTTCTTTGAGGCCGTCATTGAAGCTGTTTTGAAAGCCGTTTTTTGAGGCTGTTGTTGAAGCCGTTTTGAAAGTCATTTTTCAAGGCTGTCATTGAGGCTGTTTTGAAAGCTGTTTTTTGAGGCTGTCATTGAAGCTGTTTTGAAAGCTGTTTTTCCCTTTTCCGTGTCCCAAAACCACTGACAGTCATATAAGGAGTCATGTGACCAGGATTTCATCAGGATCACAAGATGAGATGAAACAGAACTCTCATCTCAATTCTGAGGAACAGGACTACTGCTTGATCTCATATCTCATCTCATCTCATTTCATCTTTTCATCTCAGACTGAGACTTTCATCCTGGCAGTCACTCTATTGCTGATGAGAGAACTTAATGAAAGGCTGTGCATATTTCTTTCAATACTTAAACAACAATGAAAACTTTGCTAAAAATCAGTCATATATCTTCTGTGTAGTAATTATCAATTGAGAATTAAAGTTTTAATTAAGGCCTCCTTTTAAATCTTCTGCAGCACAGACAAGCTTCTCTCAGTTTTTGAAATTATCAAGATCCTCAAGTTAAACATCATGTTAACAAGGCTTTATCAGCGTGAACAGCACATATATTATCAGATATATCACTTCAGTGTTAAACTTCTTAAGTTTCATGTTCTCCTCCTCTGTACCATCAAAGCTGTAATCATTCATCACACAGAAAACCAGCACAGTGCTGCATGAAAAGTGAATTACTGAGTAGTGAAGATGTCTGTTTAATGATAAGAAGTTATGATGCTGTAATGTGAGTTACTAGTTCAGTTTTTTAAACTCAGAATGAAGTTAAAGAAGGTGTAAAAGTTTCTTGCCTTGTATGACAGATGATAAGAGTCCTGTTTTAAGTGCACTGTTTTATCATTTCTTGCAATATACTTTTAATTCTTTCATGTGTTCAAGGCTCCTGTCATCAGAGATTATAATTCAATATATACTTCATCTTGTCTGAACATCTCATGCTTTTATTGTGATGTGTGTGATTGTACTGATCATGTTTCTTCATCAGTCAGGAAAAAAATTAACTCACTGTGATTACTTGAGGCATGAGCTTGCTGACTGACTAAGCAGAAAAAAAGTCAGCAGCAACATGATGAAAATTCATGTATAAACTTCTTTATTACACAAGGCGTCAAGCACATCATCATGCATATGCATGCATAAGCATGCAGTTTTGAAATAATGCTTTTGACATTCAATTATAGAATTTCTATATAAATCTCATATAAATTGCATTGATTGATAATCATTTATGATCATACATGCTTTTCACATGTGATGTTGCTGTTTCTGAAGATGCTGTTGCTACTGATTTTAAAATGAGCAGTTTCAGCTGTTTTTATATTAATGTTTCACTGCCTTTGATCACTTTTATAATTATTATTACTGTTATGATTCTGCCTTTTTTCTTTCTTTCTTCATTAATCATGTCTTGAGCTCATACACCCTCTGAACGTGCTGCAGAATGTTGATTAAAAGAAGTAAATTTTCACTGAATTTGTTATTTTTTGAATCATTTTGATTCAAAGCCTTTTTCTATTGATGATTGTGTTTCAACTGTGATTATGTTTTCACTGCACTTTTGCTTTCTCATCTCTGATGAGACTTTTCACTTGAACTGTCTTCACTTTTAAACTGCCTCCTTCACAGTTGACTTATCTTCACAGTGAAACCTCTTCTCTTTTCATCATTGCTGTTAAATTCTTTATGCAGCTGAACATCTCTGAACTTTTTACACAGCTGAACACCTCTGCAGTTGAATCTCTTCACAGTTAAACATCTTCACACTTGATCTGTCTTCACAGTGAAACCTCTTCTCTCTTCATCATCATTACTGAACCGCTTACACAGCTGAACACCTCTGCAGTCAGAACTTTTCATAATTAAACATCTTCATGCTTGATCTGTCTTCACAGCTGATCTCCTTCACAGCTGAATTACTCATCTTCATGATTAACTCACCTGCTGATTAATCTGCTTATTCAGTTAAACATCTTCACAGCTGATCTCCTTCACATCTGAATTACTCATCTTCATGATTAACTCACCTGTTGATCAGCCTGTCTACTCAGTTGAACTGTTCATTTTTTCATTTATGCATCTTTCACACCTGCTTTTACTTTACTAAAATAGGTTCTTATAACCTCTTATATCATTAAAGCTTGAGGTCTATTATATCTGTAAGTTTCTGTTTGATCAGTTGTGATTTTAAATTTTGCAATTTTCTCTTTCTTTCATCATGTTTTCTTCTCTTTTTTCTTTCATTACATCTCTTTTCTCTCTTCTTTCATCACACTTTCTTTCTTTTTTTTTATTATGTTTTTTATTTTTTTTTCTCTCTTCTTGTTTTACTTTCTGCAGTCATTTTGAGCTTGTTTCTTGTCTGATTAAGCTGGTTTTAATGCACATGATATAACTTTATATGGTGAATTTATTTCTGAAGTCAGAAGTCAAAACTAACAGAGTTTAAAGTTTAATATCAGATGTCATCTGATTAAGTTCATTTCAAGCTTTATATTAAAAACACCTCCTGTTTCAACCTCAAGCCTTCATCACATCACTGAAGATTCTAACAGCTGACAGGCAATGTTAATAATTATAATAAACAGATGAGACTTCTCAAATAAGTAATTCTGAGCTCACTTTTAATATGATACACAGTCTTCAACTGTATAATAAATATTATTATTTATAATATCAAAAGTGAGCTTAAAATTACTTATTTGAGAAGTCTCATCTGCTTATTATAGCTACTAACATTGCCTGTCAGCTGTCAGAATCTTCAGTGATGTGACAGAGGCTTGAGACAACTTTATATATTATTCTTAATGAATCAGCTTAATTGTTGAAGGAGGAAGTGTGTCAGGTTTATATAAAATATCAGTACAAAACTGACATCAATCAAGCAACTTGACAGAGGCAAGTTATGAGGTGAAATTTCAAGTGACTTAAAGATGAAGAAGAAGAAAATTGAAAGAAGGAGAGAGAGAACAGATCACTTGAAGTAATCTGTAATATATCAACATCAATTATCACCTGATCTTATTCATACTTTGAGGCCTTTAATTGATTGATATAAAGCTTTTAAATTCAAATTTCTAGACCTGTAGCAGTCATGTTGATGTTGCATGACAGTTCACTAATAAGGCTACAGGACTGCATATATACTTCATGTAAAAAAAAAATCATAACTCAGTTAATTTTGCATCAGTTCAAGTGAATCAAAGATGAAGTGTGATGATTATATTGCTATGAAGTTGTTCTGCGCCTCAGAATTAAATTATGATGTTGAGGTGATGACATCAGTGATCACCTACTGCCTCAGCAGCTTATTGTCAGGTGTAATCACCTTAACAGTGTATTCATGTAATAACACATTAAAATTCACTCTCAGATAAGTTCTTTTTAAAGAGCTTTAAATTGATCTGAGATCAAGGCATGTTATCATACAATAAAGAAAAAAGAATTTAAGGTTATTGATTAATTCTTTAAATTTTAAAGTTTTAAATTCTCATTTTCTGATTTTCATTTTCATCAAATTGATTTTTTATTTTGATACTTTGTCATGTATCATCTGCTGTACCTTGCTCACCTACAACATTTTGAGTGATGAGTTCAAGCAGGTGAGTAAGATGAAGAACATCATTAATTAATCTGTTTACATCTGATCTTACAGCATTTCAATCACATGAGTATAAAGTATATGTTTTGAGATGAAAGTATCATGATCTTATCAGTTCTTTTAACTTAATAAATACATCATTTTTAATCATCTTGCTTGAGGCCCTCCTGAAGGTCATGTTTTAAATGATAATACTACATGTGCTTATAATCACTGTCAGTCTCTTTTGTCAGTGAAGCTGCTGTTATTCTTGATCTTCTTCTGTCTGCTGCTTTTCTGTGATTTTTATTGTGCTGCCTCATGTTTCTGAAGCCTCTCAGGAACCCTTGAGATTGATGACTTTATCAACATTTACTTAAAATCATACCTAAAGATCAAGTCAGTAAAATGCTTAAAAGTCACTGATCACTGATAAGTAAATCTTACATAACGTCAGCGTCCTCATTGTCAAGAAACATAATAACAACACTGCTCTTATCAGCATGACTTGTATGATCAATTTGATGCATGTAGCTCTTAATGTTCATTGTCATGTTGAAGTTAATCACAAGACTGACATCTTGCACATCAATACCTTTATCAGTGAGATTCATAACAATCAGAACATCAGTAGTGCTGTTGTGTATAAATGTCAGCACAGCTTCTCTCTGCTCTTGTGTTTTATTATCATGAAGAGTGACTGATGAAAAGCTCATATGCTTGATATCTTTAGCAACAGCATTGCAGTTTTGTTTCAGTTAATATTAACAAAGATGATGATTGAAGATGTGAATTTTCTTAAAGATAATATCTTCAAAAGCTGTTTCTTCCTCTTATCTTCTTTGTTGATGAATTCAATGTGCTGTTCAATCATCCTCACAGCCTCACTCACTTGTTATCATAATTACTCTCTCAGTGACTGATATGTGATTTGAATTTCAGCTTTGATCATGACTTTTTTAATAAAAACCTCATGAATTGTTCTCTCTTTCACAGTTGAAGTGTTGAGGGTGAGAGAGCTGTTCAGTGAAAGATTTTTTTCTGTCATAATATAACATTCATGTTATACTTTTGTTTATATCATTTATCTTGTGTTGATGATTCCTTTTAATGTTTGAGCGGCTTCAGAAAGGTTTATGATTAATGATAACATCAAAATGTGCTGAGATTTCTTGAAGTTTTCATCTCATGACTTTGATGCCTCCTGCATAAAGATGAGGCTTTCATGCCTTGATGAGATATTGAAAAGAGGGAGGTGTGATATCTGTTATAACTCAACATCATAATTCATATGAAGAACTTGCATCATTCTCTGAGTTTACTGTAATTATAATTGAAGGATTTTTTTACAGATGTTGATTAAGCTTCTGAAGCTCTTTTTTATTGTTTTTAAACTCAATTTCTTGTTGTACATGTTATAATTATAATCACTGACGCTTGATGACTTCCTGATTGTGAGCAGTGATTGCTTTAAGGTCATTAATGATGTCATTAAAATTATCTGCAGTGATGTGTTCACACCTGTCATCTTTGATGTCTGAAATAAGGATATTAATGACTGATAATGTAAACCTACTAAAGAAAGGCTTTGATTCAGCTTAATTAACTGTTTCATTAATCTGATGAGATTAAAGTGTTAATATCATCATGTCTTATTTGCTTCTGACGTGACTGTTCACCTGAAGGTACTGAGTGATCAGTATGTAAGAGGTTGAGTGTATGATGTGAAGTCATATAAATGTTTAAACAGAGTGTCATAGGCAATATAATCATGATGAAGTCAATGCAATGATTAAACATCTTCTATTCAGTGGCAAAACTGATCATTGAGGAAGCAGGTTTCTGAATCTTCTTATGAAGAGTTTTCACTTAATGTCAAGGTGCTACTCACTGAGTCATCATATAAGTGAGTTATAGTGTCATAGTGTCATAGTGTCATAGTATCATACTGTTATACTATTATATATGATGACCCTGACACAGGGTTACCTGCATCAATATGATCATCATTGTCATTGATGATGTCAGAAACAGGAGTGTTAACAGTTAATAATGTAAACCTGTTAATTAAAGGTCTTGATTTAACTTGATTGACTGTTTCACTGACCTGATGAGATTAAAGTGTTGATGTCATCATGTTTTATGCTTCTGACATGACCGTTCACCTGAAGGTACTGAGTGATCAGTATGTAAAAAGCAGGTTACAACATGAGGTCATATAAGTATTGAATGAAGTGTCATAAACAGAAGTCATGATAAAGTTAATGCAGTGATTATACATCTTCTATTCAGTGACAAAACTGATTATTGAGAAAGCAGGTTTCTGAATCTTCTTGTGAAAAGTTTTCACTTGATGTCAAGATGTTAAGCGCTGAGTCATCATATTTAAGTTATAATGTCATATCATAATGTCATATCATAGTGTCATACTATAATGTTGTACTGTCATATTATATATGATGACCCTGACAGTACTCCTTTTTGACTGTATATCATAAAAATACCCCCCCCCCCTCCTTTCAAGTGAGGTTATATCAGGGGAGTTAAATCCTTTAAATTAAACCCTGCTGTCACTGTCATTAATTCATGAAGCCTGCACTTGATAAACTTTCATTTCTTTTCACTTTTTCATTTTTCATTAAACTCACCTTTCTACTGTAAATCAAGCTTTTGTAAGAGGCAGGTAGTATGACAGTCATCATAATGTTTAAATGAGGTGTCATAAGTAATATAATCACAATGAAGTCAATGCAGTGATTATATGTATTTTATTCAGTGACAAAACTGATCATTAAGAAAGCAGGTTTCTGCATCTTCTTGTGAAGAGTTTTCACTTAATGTCAAGGCATTAAGCGCTGAGTCATCATATTTAAATTATAATGTCATATCATAATGTCATACTATAATGTCATACTGTCATATTATATATGATGACTTTAACACAGCATTTTTCTTCTCATAATGTCATCCCTGATGTCAATTGACTCTGAATTCATAATTATAGACATCATCATGATAATCATAAGTTTAAAACACTTCTTTCTTGTGTTTCTTCTTCATCATCTCTCTTATAACATGTCATTATACTTCTTGATAAGTGTCTTGTAAGCTTGTAATGCCTTTATGTGAAGAACTTCTGTGAATGTCTCTCTGTGAAGAACTTCTGAAGTAAAATGATCATCTTTATGAGCTTCTGATAAGTGCCTTGTAGGCTTATAAGATCTTAATAAAACCTGTAAAACCTCTTGAGGAAAATCAGGAAAAAGTGTTCTTATAACATTAACTAAATCCTGTCTGAGCTGTTCAGATTGTTCAGCATGTTCAGAACTGTTTTAACTGTTTAAATCATTTAAATTGTTCAGCATGTTCAATGAATCACTCTTGACCCTTGCTGTAAATACTTTATAAGGCTTTAATAAAACCTGTGAAACCCCTTGAGGAAAATCAGGAAAGAGTGTTCTTATGACATTAATTAAATCCTGTTCAAACCGCTCAGACTGTTTAAACTGTTCAGATTATTCAACATGTTTGATGAACTGTTCAGATATATGTCTGCCTTTTTTACTCCTCTTTCATTTTTGTTTAGTATGACAAAATGTCATAGTAATTGTCATACTTTTGCTGTACTCATGTATATTCATTGTATTAATATATTCATCACGGTTTGCTTCTTAAGCATGTAAGTCACAGACTGCTGATGTTTCAGCTGCACTGTCAACTTCAGTATTCATTGTACTGATATATTTATCATATTAATATATATTCATCACGGCTTGCTTCTTGAGCATGTAGGTCATGAACTGTTGATGTTTTAATTATGCTGTCAGCTTCAGTATTCATCATACTGATATGTTCATCATACTGGTATGTTCATCACTGATATGTTCATCATATTGATATGTTCATCACGGCTTGCTTCTTGAGCATGTAGGTTATGAACTGCTGGTGTTTCAGTCACATTATCAGCTTCAGTATTTGTTGTACTGATATATTTGTTGTACTTGTATGTTCATCACGGCTTGCTTCTTCTTGAGCATGTAGGCACTGACTGCTGATGTTTTAATTGTATCATCAGCTTCAGTATTCATCATACTGGTATATATTCATCATACTGATATGTTCATCATACTGATATGTTCATCATACTTATATGTTCATCATGGCTTGCTTCTTCTTGAGCATGTAGACACTGACTGCTGATGTGTTTCAGTCATATCATCAGCTTCAGTATGCATCATATTAATATATTCATCACAGCTTGCTTCTTGAGCATATAAGTCATGAACTGCTGATGTTTCAGTCATATCACTGATTTCATTTTCATTATGACTTGCTTCATGAGCAGGTAAGTTCCTCACCACTGATGTTTTAATGAGATCATCATTTTCAGTATTTATTGTATCAGTAAATTCATTATGATAAGTATGACATTCTTTTGTTGTAACTTCTGTCATACTGAATAGATTCCTCACTGCTGATGTTTCAGTAATACTGTTGATTTCATTTTCATTACAGCTTTTCTGCATCACTGATGTTCTGATGAGACCGCCATCTTCAGTATTCATCATATTAGTAGATTCCTCACTGCTGATGTTTCAGTGATATCATTAATTTCATTTTCATTATGACTTTTCTGCATCACTGATGTTCTGATGAGACCACCGTCTTCAGTATTCATCATATTGATATTGTATTCATCATGACAAGTATGACATTCTTTTGTTGTAAACTCTGTCATATTGAGTGTTTTAACTGCAGTTCATTACAGTTTGCTTCTTTTTAAGTTGATAAATTTCACATCACTGATGTTCTGATGAGACTGTCATCTTCAGTATTCATCATACTGATAATGTATTCATCATGACAGGTATGACATTCTTTTGTTATATAAGTGAAGTTTAGAAAAACTTATAATTTATGAATATTCTTCAGAAGCAGTCATTCTTCAACAACTTAAATTTTTTTTAAGTTCATGTATATGCCTTCCTGATCTTAAGATGAAGATCATGACATTATAATGCAGCTGATACTTGTCATACATACTCCTCATGCTCAGATTCATCAAGAGCCTTATTAATGAATGCCTGAAACATAACAGGAGTGTTCATGAGATTGAAAAACATAATAAAATATTTGAACAACTTGAACTATGTTCAGAATGCTGTTTTTCACTCATTCATGAAATTGAAAGGCATGACAAGATATTTAAACAGCCTGAACTGTGTTCAGAATGCTGTTTTTCACTCATCTTCACTCTTGATCTGTACTCAATTATATGCATTCTTGCAGTTTAATTTAATGAACTTCTTAGCTTCCTGTAAATGATTCAACATAAACTCTTTATCATATCACAATGAGTTCATTTATTCACATTAATTGTAATCATGACTGCTGTTGATCATCCTGTCATACAGTCATTCATTCAATGACTGATGACTTTACATTTAATACAGAGGCTTGCTACTTTTCATGCATTTACTTTTTTTCTTGAAATGAAGTTTCCTTGTCAGCGTGAGGAAGTCATGAGTGTTTATGTCATCATCATTGTAATTGTTTCTTCAGTGATTAATAAGTGGTTGAGATTCTGACTCTGATTGTGATCACTTTCATGATAAGAACCTCATGAGTTGTTTTCACTTTCATGATTGAATTGTTGAGGATGAGAGAGCTTTTCAGGAGAGGATTCTTTTCTGTTATAATACAACATTTGTGTCATACTTTCATTTATGTCATTAATTTTGTTTTCATGATCCTTTTTCATATCTGAACAGCTTCAGAATGATTCATGATTAATGATGATGTTAAGATGTGTTGATATTTCTTGCACTGACTGTCTTGCAACCTGCGTCAGATCTCAACATCATAATTCAGTTAAAACATGATGTGAAAGTCTTGATCATCAGCAGTTTTAAATGAGTGTCTCATCAATTTTCTTGTGTGAAGTTAAAAGGAAGCAGTAGAGTTCTGATAATTTATCATATCAAGAGGTGATTATATCATGACTGTGAAGTTCAACTGCATTAAAGGTGATGATATTTCATTCATTCATGTCTTCATCAGAGAATAAGTTCTTCTTCAGCATCTTCAGGTAATTATTATAAATGATTTAAATGTGATCATGCTGCTCCTTTTACTTTCATCAGTCATTCATGACTGTTTTCTCAAGGTAGGTGCCTGCTCAGATGATGAAATCTCATTTAATAAAGAATTGCTCTGACATCAGCTTTTGATTTTAATTAATTTTGTTTAAGTATTTTTAAAGTTTTCATCTCATGATTTTGACACCTCCTGCATAGAGATGAGGCTCTCATGACTTTATAAAATGTTGAAAAGAAGAAGATGTGATGTTTGTCATAACTTAATGTTGTAGTCTGTGTGAAGAACTTGAGTCATTTCCTTGATTTACTGTAATTATAATTGAAGAATCTTCTTACAGATGTTAATTAAACTTCTGAAGCTTTCTTTTATTGTCCTTAAACTCAATTTCTTGTCATACACATCATAATTATAATCACTGACGCTCAATGACTTCTTGATTGTGAGCAGTGATTATCAGGATCATGCAGAGCTCATCATGCAGATATGATGATTAAAAGATTAATTTTAAAAAGTCATTAAGTGATGAGCAAAACTACATATGTGAGTGTTGCAGAATTAACTGAACGCGCTAAACTCAATCAGAAGTTAGTGTAGATTACTTAATTTTATAATGCTTTTAACAGTGACTGCCTCAAGATTATTAATGAAGTCATCAAGATTATCTGCATTGATATGATCATCATTGTCATTAATGATGTCAGAAGCAGAAGTGTCAATAGTTAATAATATAAATCTGTTAATTGAAGGTCTTAATTTAACTTAATTGACTGTTTCACTGACTTGATGAGATTAAAGTGTTGATGTCATCATGTTTTATACTTCTGACATGATCATTCACCTGAAGGTACTGAGTGATCAGTATGTAAGAAGCAGGTAGTATGACAGTCATCATAATGTTTAAATGAGGTGTTGTAGGCAATATAATCATGATGAAGTTAATGCAGTGATTATACATATTTTATTCAGTGATAAAACTGATCACTGAGAAAGCAGGTTTCTGCATCTTCTTGTGAAGAGTTTTCATTTGATGTCAAGGTGTTAAGCACTGAGTCATCATATTTAAGCTATAGTGTCATATCATAATGTCATATTATAATGTCATACTGTCTTATTATATATAATGGCCCTGACAGCTTTCAGAATAACCTCAGTTGACAGTCATAATATGTCTCACAACTTTTAATGTTTTAATTACTGTGAGAGTTACATTTCCCTTCATGACTGAAGTTTAAATGACTGTGAATTGATGAATTTTTTTATTACTTCAAGGTTTAAGTGCTTATGCAGCTTAAGACTATGAAACATTATCATCATAAAGTGATAAAAGTACTGTACTTTATTCTTCTGCTTAAGTGATTAACTTCTGCTTTTAACTGAGTGTTGCAGAGAACCTGACTCTCAGGGAAAACTCTGATCTTATATACATATGTAGTCTGAGAGAAAATCCTGATGATGTCAGTGTCACTGAATGCTACAATTTACATTCAGGTTTAAGCACAAGGAATTTCTACTTAAAAAGTTGACAAAAGTCTTAAACAATGCTTTATGCAAATCACTTGTATCCCTCTTCTTATTAGTCATCTGCTATTGAAACGCTTGAATATGAGTTATATTCACTCAGTTGAAGTAAAAGCTGATCATGTGTAATGAGCTTCTGAAGTTATGTTTGTAAACTCAAGGAGCCTGGCATATGAAGTGAAGATTAATCATGTGTAATGAGCTTCTGAACTTGAAGTCACGTTTGAGGCAATGTTTATGAAGGCTGATCATGCGTAATGAGCTTCTGATGTTGCGTGTTTGAGGTAATGTTTTGAAGGCTGATCATGTGTAATGAGCTTTTGAAGTCACGTTTGTAGACTCAATGAGTCTGGTCAATGTTTTGAAGGCAAAGCCTTCATGAACTCATCTTAACTTCCCTACCAGGTGCACAACGTCTAGTAGGTACTGACAAGAGACATCACATGAAGATGTGAGTTCATTGTCTCCTGTTGTGAATTGATGAGTTATTGATCAACAGGAGTCCTAAGTCCATAAAGCGTAAATCATGAGTATTAATTTGTAGAAAGAACCATTCTTCTAGCTTAATGAAATATAAAGGAATACTACAGCTGATGCAGTCTATGAGCGGGCCAATTTTGGCCGTTAGACCGCACAGGCGTGTAAATTTTAGGGGGGGGTACTCCCGCGATATACAGTCAAAAAGGGGTACTCCCCGGAAAGAAAAAAAAAAAGGGGTACTCAGAGGATATTTGCCGCTTTAATATGATTCAAAGTGAGAACGTAGTGTGATTGTATGATGGTGTGCAAATTTGGTGACCCCACCCAGCGCGATCGCACCGCTGCTAGTGCTCAGCTCAGGCTGTCCAGCCTGCCTTAGCCTGATACGCTAATGCAACCACTGCGTGGTGAAACCAAAGTGCTCAAAATCAGCAGACTGTTCAAAGAGATTATTGTACACATTGATGGAAAGGGTGCAAGTGTTGTAAATATTGATAAGGACTGACTAACTAGCAAAGAACAATGTGGGAACCAGCTCAATATAAGGCCCCGCCGTGACTGCCTGGACCCTGAAAACCCTAAACCCTGCCTGTCATCCAACACCGATATCAACCCCGATAAGCGACTGCTGTAAGCCGACAGCGCCTAAATTCAACAGCAAGAAGCAGCCTGTTGAGTACATATGACCGATTCCTATCTTCATCATAGCTTGGTTTTGCAGCGCTCTTCCCATTTCCAAGTTTCTTCAGCATTGTCGTCGCTATGTCAGCAATGTACTCAAACAGAGAAAGTAGCCAAAGCAGCATTTCCACACTCAAATACAGCACCACTGTGCCTCCAGGCTCCCACTTCATTCAAGCCGTGTCGTGAACGAGTGGCCACAGGCATGGGGTGTATCAATTGTTGCACAGCGCGCATGAAAGGCTTGCTAGCTAGCTCTCAGCATTAAGCTTGAAGGGCATGCATTGTTTATGCAGCTCAGGGTAATGAATGTCAGCTCCCTGTGTATTGTAGGAGATTGATCATCTTGTATTGTGCTGAAATGCGCTTGATGGATGTTTTATTGTTCTGACCTGTGTCTGGGGCAGTGCTGGCTCTGAAGTTGAAGAGACAGAGGAGTAGAGTTGCTCGATGACTATACATAGAGCATTGAGACGCTAGAAGAGTCACCGGTCTAGAGGTAAAACTACGTTTAGGAAGAAAATCCTTGTAGGCCACTTGAGATTCAGTATAAGGATGACATAAATACTTAAGATATATTATTCTTATTATAAAATGTTCTAATGTTAAGCTAAGAGGTTCTGACCGCTATAGCATAGCTTTAGGGGAGGCCTAACGGGCGTACGGCCTGAAACTCCGGGGGTGGGCCCAAGAGGACTACACCGCCCAGAAGACTCACGGTGAAACGCTATTTGAAGCCGTGGCGCCGGTCGCTCCAGGGTATGTAGCCCTATAAAAAGGGCGACTGAACCCTTCCATTAGGGCAGTCTTGGGTGCCGTACACTAATAAGCTGGCCAGGCTTAGTCTCGGGCTCTATAGGGAGCATCTGGCCCCGGTCCTCCCGGGGGATCACTACCGCAGACACCTCCCCTAAGCCCCGTGTCAACCTATTGCCACCCTAAATCTATTGTGCGGAGGCCTCCAGCAGCACACCAGCGCCGAGGGTCCGACCCGACCCGGAAGCTACCTTACACCAACAAGGCTGAGAAACCTTTCCAAAGCGCTCGAGCTCTTAGCCAACGTTTGGCATTGGGGGCGGGCGAAGCGAAGTCGCGAGTACGTCCACTGCGGGAGATTGGGAGATGGAAGAGCAAGCAGTAGATTACAGATTCTATTTTATGTTCAGAAGGACCAGATTGAACGCCTAATCTACATGTATTTAGAGAGAACGCTCTTAGCAAAACACCATTCGCGTATTCTGTTGGTGCTTCGAACGAAGCATTGATGGACATATTCCGCATCATATGATCAATTCCCCGATTTCTTTGTTCCCTTTACGTTGTATAGTCGATGATCAAAGCAATCCACCGAGTGGTTTCTTCCCGTTCGTTCATGGGGACCGTACGCGGGCATCGCACCCCCAAAGCTGTCTCCCAAGGGTGGATGGTGGTTAGCGCTCCCTCATGCGGTGGGGCCTAGTATTTAGTCTTGATACTATAGGTCAAGCAGCCCGCAGTGATCTGTCCACCACGTCCTTGATTGTTACCTGAATATCATCAGCGATTGGTGGGAAGAAGTGAGGGAACAAAGGCTCACAATTCTTCCATGCGTTATGCAAGATATCAGCGCATTGGTTGTTTGCCACCGGCGTGCCCAGATTGAAGCCTCCGTTGGGAGTACAATTGTTGACAGAGGTGACGGTGATGTCGTAGACATCGTCCTGTTTGCCCATGCTGGGCGGATAGTCGTACGCAATATTGATTACTGCCCGACCCTCCTGCTTATCACCAGCGATGACCGTGTGTGCGACATTGATCGGGCCGTTCGGGACAGTCGTGGAAGCATATTCGTCACAGAAGAATTTGGCCGCCTTTCGCAGCTCGTCCTCGTGAGCGTCTTTGACAGAACCTATCGGGTTGGGGACACAGCTCGGCTGGGAAGGAGGATCCACTGGGGCAATGATGATGGGGGCGGAAGTCGTGGGGTCAGTCGCTTCTGGGGCATCAGGCCTTATGCAACTGGCGGGGACGTCGCGCTTCCTCTTGGGAGCGTCGGCGAAGTTCTTGTGGAGGTCTTGGATTGCTGAGTCTACTTTAGTCATAAAATCCTCGACTTCTGACGTCTTGAGTGTGTCTAGATTTCGAAATTCGAACAAGGGCACCGAGCGCTGTGAATTGTACATTTTCTCCATTTTGGTGCCAAGGCCTCCAATGGATTTGTCGATGCTTTCGTCAAATTTTGAAAGCGCGTCTGGTGAGGGATCTTCTTTGCCGATGCCTTGAATCCAGTCTTTGATGTTCACGGTAGCATCGGGGTCGGGTGTGGTATTAGTATACGATAGGGCGCCGAACTTATCGTTGGGGACTGGTTTTGTCACGGGCCCCGTGCAGTAGGTAGTGTCAACCCTGCATGCTGTTAGTTGGGCGAGCAAGAGGAGTCTGGTTACTGACACAACGTTGTCATCTTTATCCGTCTTGTAGCATGCAAGAGAGTTGAAAAGGTTGAACAGGTCACCCTTAAGCTTTGATTTGACTTGTCTATAAATGGTGTTAAACTCAGTTCGAGGCATGAATGTTAGGAACAGCTTAGGGCTCTGATCCGGCGACAATTTGTTGCTCGCGGCTTTGGCATAGGATAAGACCAAGGAACAGAAGCCAAGCACATCGTCGGTGACTTTGGACTTGTCGATGCCGTTTGCGTTGGACTGGAAATACGCCTGTGTTACGACGACAAGAGTGACGTCCGGTCGGAAATTAGTCCCGTCAAGAATGTTCTTGTCTGTAGGATCCGCCTGGTTTTCTTTCATAAGACTGTATAGGGCTTCAAGTGGCATTGGCGCAGTGACCTGTGGAGCCCACGGCAGATCCTCCGGTTCCTGATTCTTATTGGTGGCGATCTTCCACGGGTTGCACTTGTTATTCGCAATGTCAACGGTGTTTGGCGGGTCCCCAGTCCACGGCTTCCAAGTGATCTGACAACGTTAACAGGACAGGACACGAAGTGGCGTCGCTGTAGTACTTACAAGGTCATCCGCCCATGCTTTACCTGCTTTTGCACCATCTCCACTCCCGACTTTAATGTTCTCGCCATTCAAAATGTACTCTGCATTGACCTTTCCCGGATCGGAGGTCGTGTCTGCCGTCAGCTCCCAGTTCATCCCCGTGCGCTTTGCGACGATCTGTTTCCTCGCCGCATTTGTATCTTCGGCACTGCATTTTGGATTTGTGAAGTAGAAACCTGGACTCTCAAATTCGGCTCCAATGCCTGCGGTCCCGTCGGCAGTGGGTCCGTCGAGCTCGACCGCCTCAACGTCCTGTATATCTTGTATGCACGGATCCAGGCGTGGCTGTAGCGGTAGGTAGGCCGCAGAAGCAGTAAGCAGAATCGAGGTGTACGGGAGTAGATGCATGGTGGAGATGAAAATCTTTCTTAAGTGGCAGGATAGGCTAGGTAATGATAATGAATCGCAGACTTGGCTGATTTCTCAAGTATAAACAAGGCAAGCACGAGGTTTATATATTGAGTATAAACAAGGCAGGCACGAGGTTTATATATTGAGTATAAACAAGGCAAGCACGAGGTTTATATATTGTCGCAACCATAATACTTCGAAGGAAGATACTCTCATCATCTTATTTGTTTCAAGGCCCCTAGATTGAATCCTGTGGGCTGTGTAAATTGGTTGGGTCTTCTGACACTGATTCCCAATTGTATCATCGCCACCTGGTGTGTAGCGTATCAAGAGGTACCATGACCTTACTTGTTTTCAGCCCCCTGAATAGGATTCTGTGCCCCATACATATTTGTTTCATCCTCTGACATCGAGTCCCGGCTGTGTCATCGCCACCTGGTGTCTAACGTATCAAGGAGCCCCTTAATCTCACTTGCCTTGAGGAAAGCAGACG
Source organism: Umbilicaria muhlenbergii (assembly GCA_000611775.1). Lineage (NCBI taxonomy): Eukaryota > Fungi > Ascomycota > Lecanoromycetes > Umbilicariales > Umbilicariaceae > Umbilicaria > Umbilicaria muhlenbergii. Next base: position 1,677,549 of record KK106986.1, read on the forward strand.
CGTTGGCTGACGTGTAAGGCGGTCGAAGGGGTGGGGAGTGGGGAGAGCAGCGACGAGTCTGGAGCAGAGTTGGGGCCACAGCGTAAGGGATGTGACGAGGAATGCGATTGGTACAATACTTACAGATCTTCAGACAGCGTCGTGGAAGGCATTCATATGTAGTGCGGTTTGCGACGCTTGCGGATTATGCTGCGCACAGCACAGACAATGCAGACAGTGTGCCTTGAGTTGTGATCTCATGCGGTGCAGCTGAGTGTGACTATCTAAGCTGAACACTGTGCCCTAGATATGTTGAATTTCGCCGATTCGCCGCCGAGCAGACGTCATTGGGGCAGGGGTTCCTAGCAAGAGAAGCAGTCACGTCATGGGTGTAAATAAGTTTTGGCTTAGCGAAAAGCTCCTTAACATGTATATTAACAGCTTGAAAGCCTCAAGTTTCTGCTTTCTTCCTCACGTTCATTTATATCATTTGGGTGATATTTAGGCAGATACAATACATTTATTTGGTCTCTATATCATCTCATTACAACAGGTTATGAGCCCGGTCAGTGTCTAAATTATCACCTGTTGCTGTTGCCTACCACCTCCACTTTAATCCTCACTGCCTTAACCCCCGCTGCTGTCAACCCCGCCGTCACCACCCCCGCCGCCATTGAGCAAGTTGAGCAACCAAAGTTTGCTTTGATATAAACCTTCAATATCAGCCAGTTATAAAGTTGAAAAACTGACTGAAAAAGATGTCAATCCTTCATATGAATTCCACTCTGAAAATCAAATGAATAGAAACATCTATATATATATGAAGGCTCAACAAATAGAACTTCAAATAAATACTCACACCCCTGAGTCATTATCCACGCCGCCGCATACGCAGAAGGCAGTCACACAGTCTTAAAAGAGTATGAAATATGAGTCTCTGAAGGCCTCAGGCTTAATCAAACTCAATGAGATGAACTACACTCAATGAGCAGGGAGAACAAGGGGTTATTTAAAAGCATGAGGCTACTGAGACATCATAGACAGGACTGACGTTGCATCAGAGGAGAAGAAGAATTTAAATGAGAAGACATTAAAGCCTCTCATTAAGAAGTATAAGAAGTGAAGAAGAACTGATAGAAAGGCTTGAAATGACATATTGTCACTTTGCTCTCAGGAGGATGAAATGTTTTACAAACTGAAAACAGCAAAAAAGCTTTGAGATCACCTTGAGAATATTAAGAAGCTTAAGAGCAAGTCATATTATTAATCACAGCTTAAAACATTCATCAATTACAAGCAAGGACTCAAGGAGACAGCAGAGCAAGCTTATCATACCTTGAAGAAAATTCAGGTGAAGATTATGATGCTTAAATCAAAGGCGCTCATTAATGATGACATGATTCAAGAAGTGTTCCTTGACTCCTTAAAGGAGGAGCCTTACAGCTCAGTTGTATTTCAAATAAACAATAAAATCATGAACCCTGAAATTGAGACTGTTCTATGTCAATTGAAGGAGTGAGAAATGAAAGAAGCATTGAATAATAAATTAATTAATAATGTCACCACAAACACAGCTCAAGCAGGAAGCAAAGGCAAAGATGACAAGACAAGAAAAACATGTTTTCAGTGTCAAAAAAGAGAGCATTTCACCTCTGATTATTACACTTTAAAGATGAAAGACAGGGAAGAACTACCTTTTAACAGAGTTAAATCATCATCAAAGTTCAAGGCAAATGCACAGCAAGTCAATGAAAATTCAGAGTCAGTGAAAGATTCAAAAAATTCAAAAGATCTGATTAGCCAGGACAACAAGTTCAACTCAGATGAGTGAGCATGAAAAACAGTGATTATGAAAGCTTTAATCAACTTAGAACTAACCCTTGACTGCTGAATTGTGAACTTCAGAGCAAGCCACCACATGACTCTGAATTGAGCAATTTTTGTTGAAATTCAGAACTATTACATGAAAGTCTGCTTAGTCAATGAGCACTCAATAAAAGCAGCTGGAATGAGCAAGGTGAAAGTTAATTTTAAAGGGAGAAAATTCACTCTAAATGACATCCTTTATGTTCCTGAATTGAATGAAAATTTGCTGTCAATTGAAGCAGTAAGTAAGCACGGAATAACAGTTGAATTTGAGCTTAAAAATGTTGTTTTTAAGCATAATGAAAGCGTCATGATCACAGCAAATCAACAAGGTTCAGTCTATGTTGTTGAGTTGATGAATGCAAAAGTGACCTTTAAAGTTCAAGCTTATCAAAAATTGATGAGCAGCCTGACAGCCTCAGTGACAGCAGGGGGAGAATCACCTACATTAAAGCTCACTCTGAAGTTAATGAGAGTAGTATCAGGCAGCATGATTATCAGTTTCATCACTCCTCATTTAAAAACAGGTTTAGAGCACATTACCTCTGAAATCTCTGAAAATTTCAATTTTTTCACACAGGCTTAATCTGACTACTGAAAGTGACATCAGAGGTTTAATCATGCTGAGGCAAGCTGTATGCAACACCTCAAGCTGTGTGTGAAAGGTATAACCTGTGAATTACACCCTAATGAGGTGAAGAAAGCCTGCTTGACATGTTTACATAACAAGATGATACAGGTACAGGCTAAGGAGTTAAAGTCAATGATTACAAAACATCTGCAACAAGTTTATTTAAACATTTGAGGAGCCTATCATGTTAATACTTTAAATGAAAACCAGTATTTTGTTACCTTTACAGATGAATTTGCCTGATATTCTGACATTTTCTTAATGACAAAGAAGATGAATATCTATGAAATATTCAAGACTTAAAAGATGAAAGCTGAGAAAGAAATCAGTGAGAAATTGAAGATTGTACAGGCTGACAATGGCAGAGAATATATGAAATTGACAAGCATATGAGGGTCAGAGGGGGTGAAATTTAAATTTATCATCATTTACATGCCTGAGCAGAATGACGTCTCTGAACACTTAAATCATATGATTACAGAAGCAACTAGATGTATGCTTTACAACACTCAATTGTTAATTAAATTTTAAGATGAAGCTGTCAAAACCACCTGCTACCTAAAGAATCACCTTCTTTTAGGAGATGATCATGAAGGAAGGACTTCATATGAATTATATAAGAGGTTTAAACCCTTCATTGAACATCTACGCTCATTCAGGTGTGTTGTTCATTGTCATATACTGAAGGAAAAATGAGTGAAACTTGAAAACACGTCTTATAAAGGGGTTTTCATGAGTTATTGTAAGAGCAATCAGCAATTTCAGGTCTGAAACCAAGCAAAAAAGCAGGTGAAAATACATACACATGTTTTATTCCTTGAGGGAGAGAAAGGCGGAAGCTTACTGAAAAATTCAGAACATTTCAAAGCAAATGAGGACTTCATGAACTCATATATGAATAATGATGATTACTCAGTGATTTTAATGCCACAGGAACTTGCTCAGAGGTGCACTGAAAGTGAAGAAGTAATGTCTTCAAGCTCTGAAGGTTCTGAAGCAGTGATGAATTTATCAGAGCCTCTGATGTCAACTCAGAGGCTCAAAAATCAAACTGAAAATTTTGAAGAAAATTTGAACAATGATACACAACTGAAACAAGCTGAGAATAACAGGGAAGGTTCTTCTGACTCTGAAGAAGTCTCTGAAATCATACATTTAACCTCTGAATCAGCCACTGAAATTTCAGAGCAGAATTTGAGGCTGCAGCAGCAGGCTTCAGTGTCATACACTACTCAATCTGACTGAATAATGAAACCAAACCCTCACTATGTTAATATGACAGTGCAGGAGCATATACATGAGTCTTTTATGTACAAGGAGGCTGTCCAGAGCCTTATTTATCAGCATCAATGATTACAAGTTATAAAAGAAGAGTTAAATTCTTTGACAGCAAACAGGACATGAGAATTGATTGAACTGCTTAAAGAGCATCAACCAATCACTTCTAAATGAGTATTCAAGGTTAAATACACTTTCAGTGGCCTTATTGAGCGCTTCAAAGCCAGGCTAGTCATCAGAGGATTTTCTCAACAATATGAGATCAACTATGAAGAAACCTTTACTTCAACTTTATATTTCAACTCACTACGCATACTTCTGGCTATTGCAGCGTATGAAGATATGCATATACACCAAATGAACATCATTAGCGCATACCTCACCAGCGAGCTTGAAGAGGAAATATATATGAAACCCTCAGAGGGGTTGTCATATAAAGAGTTTAAGAAAATGACCTGCCACCTAATCAAGAGGTTATATGATTTAAAGCAGTTTAAATGAGTTTGAAACAACACCTTCTGAGTCACTCTACATGACCTAAGGTTTGTCAGACTGTCTGAAGACAATTCTGTTTTTCTAAATGAGAATTCAGAGGTAATTATTGCTCTCTATGTCAATGATTTGCTCATTTTCTTGAAGGAAATAAAAGCAATTATGAAAGTTAAAATGAAGCTTCAAAAGGCGTACAATATGAAGAATTTAAGTGAGTCAAATGTCTGCCTCAGGATTCAAATACGCTGAAATCAAAAAAATTAAACCCTTATGATCAATCAATATGCTTATGTTAGCAAGGTTCTTAAGGAGTTCTTTATGAATCATTTAAAGACTGTTTCTACATCAATAAACAGCTACAAATACATAAAATCAGCCCTAGATGATGAGTCAATGATGAATCAATTGAAATATCAAAAGGCAGTCAGAAGCCTGATGTACATCATGACTGTCACTCACTCAGACTTGACCTTCACTGTGAGTAAATTCAGTCAATTTTGCCACGCCCTGTCTGTTTAAAATTGAGCAGGCTTACAGCATGTGTTTCATTACCTGCAAGGCATGAAAGACTTGAAAATTACATTTTCAGAGGTTACCTCTATGAATATAAAGGGCTATTTGAACTCAGACTACACTGAAGACATCATGAACAGAAAGTTCACATACAAATATGTGTTTACTCTTGCTGAGGAAACAATATCATGATCTAGCTGAAAACAAAAGATCATCATCACATCAATCACTGAGGCTGAATATGTTTATGGTGGCTGTTGAGATGAGACAGAATTAAATTTCTAGTCTCTGTCTCATCCTGATCTCATCCTGTCTCAGTGATGATTTTTCAGTTTCATCCTGATCCTGTTGACAGAATAAGACAGGAATAGTCTTGTTGTCTCTGCATCATTAATATGTCATGATGACAGTAACTTAGGCCTAACCTAAAGAGGCTTGATACAATATTACATTAAGATAGACATCATTTAAGGAGTCACCAGTTTACATTTCATAATAGATCATTACATTTGATCATTAGAACTGTTGAATTGAGTCTCAATATAATCTGCGCATGACTAACTGTATCTACTGAACCAAAGCACCAAATCCACTCATATACCACTTCACAAGTGTCAAATCCTTTGACTGTATTGTGATACGCTTGCCGTGGATGGCGGCAAGTTGAGTGTCTAGATAAAAGTTGAATCAGTATAACATTAGAAATAGGAGGTTAGAACTCTCACTTTCAAAGAAGGATATCATGTACTCTTTCATCACTTCTTGCAGTGCCTTCAACATGATACACTGTATCTGAAAGCCCGTGTCCTCAGTAGGCACCATTTCAGTCATGATCTCATGAACAATTCTACTGAATGAGGCTTTTGAAATGAGGAGATCTGTTGACTTTTGATATCATTTGATTTCACGCAGCGCTTGAACTGTACAATCATTGAGATAAATCATTAGAATTGATAATTAATATGCTGATATAACTTAACAACAGGCCGTGCAGCAGGTTTAAGCATTGTAAGCTTTTCAGTTAAATGTGAAGTTCCTGCTGCTCTTGCAGCAGCATCAGCCGTTCTTCATGCATGAATATCAATATGATACTGTGCCAGGCGCTGTTGATAATTGGTGATGAGGATGATGATGATGATGATGATGACTTGTGCGTTGATTTTCTTCTTCCTAGGATTGGCCTTGGCCTTGGCCTTGACATGCGCAGCATGAGCTGAACCAGCTTTTGCTTTTGCTTTTGCGGCAGTCTTTTCATCAGTTACTGAGGCTTTTCAGGGTGCTTTGGTCATTATTTGTTTCATTCATGTCATTCTGAAATGTTAGAAATGATTGTTATGTTGAGAATACAGAACCTACATGTTATGGACTGATGATTTATTGTGATAGTGAATGATGTTGAGATCATAATAAAGTGAGTGAATGTGATTGTGGATGATGTTGAGATCATAAAGTGAGTGAAGGTCATGATGTTATTTCAGTGTCACGTGCTTTTATGCTAAGTTTAAAGCGTGCATCAATAAGATCATGTTGACATCACCCTCACCTCAAATTCCTGTCACCCCTCAACTCAATCACTCACATTTTTACAAATCATTTATCTCTTGACCTGCAAGCAGTCTTCTCATCAGTCATTGAATGCACATCTTTTACTCATGATATTTCATGTCCTGGCCTTTGTGGTGAGCCTCATGACTCTCATGATGCACATCCTAGCTCTTATGATCAGTCAGCTCAGTCTGCTCTACTAAGGATGAGTGTTACCCCTGTTGAAGAAGGCTTCATTAGTGAGTCTTAACTTCTTTTATTAAAAAAGATGATATAATGATCTGTTGACTAATTATACATGACAGGCCTTGTAGAACTCTCATCATCATCAGCTCAAGAGAGTGATTCTCAAGCTACCCCTGTTGCAGAAGTCTTCACTAGTGAGTCTTGACATTTTCTATTTTAACAAGATGTTATAATGATCTATTGGCTGATTATACATGATAAGTCTTGTAGAACTCCCCTCATCATCAGCTCATGTGAGTGACTCATATGTCATACCTGTTGCAGAAGTCTTCACTAGTGAGTCTTGACATTTTCTATTATAACAAGATGTTATAATAATCTATTGACTGATTATACATGACAGGCCTTGCTGAACGCTCCTCATCATCAGTGCAAGTGAGTGAGTCCCCCGTGATGACATCATCAATGAAAAAACGCGCTCATACAGCGCAATCTGATGATGAGAATGTGCAAACTGAGCAAATTCTAAACTCTTCAACACCCCCTGTTCTTACTACCCCTCATAAGCCGCGCACAAAGTGAATAAAGACTGAAGTGAATAATGATACTAGCAGTTTTCAAACAAAGATCAGTAGGTATTCTAATGATCTATTGTAATGAAATCACTAACCATGCATTCTTAGCGCCCAAAATGCTTAATAGGTATACAAAACCTTCAATTTACATTGAAGGTGAAGAAGAAATGTTCATAGCAGAAAAGGTTCAAGCAAAAGCAGCTGTCAAGGCAGCAAACAGGACTGTTGAAGCACTTATGAAAGATCTCACAGATTTCAGCCTGAAAAAGACTGCTGACTCATACTTCACAACATCTCAGAAGGTGATTGAGGCGTGTGAACTTCATCATGAGAGGATGCAGGATCCTGATGAGGCAGTGTTATTGAGAGCTGATGATCATGATTGAGCTGCTGTCTTTCAAGCTAGGAAAAAGCTAAGGCTTATTGATGTGTGAAAAGCCGTCAACTCAGCAGATTGAAAGGCTATGAAAGAGAAGTGTCAACTAAATGTTCTGACAGATCATTTCAATACTGATGAAAGTGATATGTGTTTTTCTTTCTACATTTCAATTCAGGAATCAACTCACAAATGATAACTGAATTCTTTCAAGTGCAACACAAGCAACAGCTGCGTCATGCAGCATATTAAGTGCAACAGAAAGAGGAACAGGAGCATGCAGAAGCTCTCAGCACAATGAGAGCATTAAGAGGAGACTCTGAATCTGCATCTGAGTCATTTGTCTTTATGATAATATTATAATGATCTCTTGTAATGATCACGCATGCTTATGACTATGCAGGATTCAAAAGATGATGAATATCAGAGAGTTGTCACTGCCAGACTTGCCGTCTCTGTGAAGTGTTATGAATGAATCATCTAAATTAATGATCTTCAAGACTTAATTGATGCTGAAGATCCTGACTCAGCTGACATCATGAGAAAGTTTCATAAGCAGATTATGAACCCAGATCATATTGAAGATTCAGAAGAGCAGTCAATGCAGGTCTTTTACATTTTAATGTTTCATTATAATGATACTTATTCAAAACTGTCTAACTATCTGTACCCTGCTCTGAGACAACAGGTTCTGAAGAAGGACGCTATCATGATTGCTGACTCACAGGTTAAGACAGTTCATACAGAGTCATCTGAGACATACTTCAATGAAGATGATCAAATGTCTGATTTCATAATCAAAGAGTCATTCAAAATTCTTAAAGGGGATGATAATGAGGATGATGCTGATCTTCCCTCAATTACTACAGGCTCTGATGACTTCATTCAGCATCTTGAAGCTGTTTTTGCCCCTGACGACAATAGTATCCTCATAGAGAGTGAGGTAGCTACAAGATATGAGGAGAAAGAGCTTAAGAATGAAAACATGAATGATGCAAATGCAGGTGGTGCAAATGCAGGTGATGCAAATGCAGGTGATGCAAATGCAGGTGATGCAAATGCAGGTGATGCAGATGATGCAGATGATGAGTAGGTGAACAAATCAGAGTCTGAATCTCAATGAAGTAAACAAGCATTATCTGACGTGATCAGACATTTTCAAGGATGTTGACTGTTCAACAAATGTTAAGCACATCAATCAGACTGTGTGATTCATCAGGTGGCATTGATCATCATAATCATGCATTAAAATTCCTTTTTCAGAATAGTTTAGTCTTTAGTTCAATGCATGTATGTACTTTCTTAATTAAGTGATTAAAATTCAAGCTCCGCTCAAATAAACTGTTTGATTCAAAGGGCTTTCTGTATTCTCATACCCTTTAACATCATTATTCATCTTAAGACAGCATGACTTCCTCATAATTTACTCTTACTTCTGAAGATGGCTGAGCTTCAGCTTCACAGTCAACTTCTGCTGACCTCTTATTTGTCACTGAACCACCATCAGCATGTCTTTTATGAAACAGAAAGGGTGACTATGTTCTCTGAACCTCTGAGTTTCATGATGAATTCAAAGAGTGGTGGAAGAGAATGAAATGAGGTCAGGATACATTCAAGAAGGTGACAAGACACAGACCTGTTCTCTGAGGTAGTACAAAGTGAAAGGCTCTGCTGTGAGCATCATATCATGAGGCTGCTGAAATTAAAACTGAGAAGCCTGCTGTTATCTGCAAACTTTGTGAGAAAGTTCTGAAACATCTTAATCCTAATGATGCAGGGAGCAATGGTATGACAAAGCATATCAGCATCAAAAATTGTGAGGTGAATTAAACAGGGCAGATGACTCTTCCTCAGTTATTGCAAAAGGTATTGACTTCTTTAAACCCCTGTTATAATGATCTATTCTAATGATATGACTTCAATTCATCAACTCTGTACCCACTAAGCCCGCGTCTAGCAGATTTACACAAGAAGCCTTTGAGGATCAACTTGTTCAAATAATCCTTGACCTCAACATGTCTTTCTGCTCAGTTGAACATTCCTCATTTTTACGCTTGCTTGATTTTCTTTAACCTGGTGTTGAGGCTCCTCATCAAACCAAGTTCTCTCACCTTGTCAAGAAGTGAGCAAAGAAACTTAAACAAACTGTGCTAATAAGATTAAGATCAAGGATGAAAGTTTCTTTAGCACTTGACTGTTGAACAAGTTCAAATAACCTTGCATTCCTTGACATCACTGGTTACTTCATAGATGATAACTGAGATTATCATGAGGTTCTTCTTGAGTTCTCCCCTCTTCACGGCAAGCATACAGGGAAGAATATGACAAAGGTGATAATGAATGTGCTTGATAATTATGAGCTCCTGAATAAGCTCCTTGCTATCACAGCTGACAATGCCTTAAACAATGAAACACTGCGCACGGAGCTGGCATCACTGCTATGAAAATGAAAGATTCATTGAAATGAAGACATGAATACTGTCAACTGCATGACACATGTCTTTCAAATATACATCAACGCACTACTACACTCACTTAAAGTGTCAGCAAACAATGACAATCCTACAAAGAAGTGAGATGTCAAAACACTGAGTCAATTAAAAGAGGTGCATGAGAAGGATAAAGACTTTGATTTTACATTTTGAAAGGTTTTAGTCTTTCTAATGATATATTATAATGATCAATTAACTTTGCGTTCAGGTCCGTGCATTAGCCATTGCAGTCAACTCATCATCACAATGACTTGAGAGATATAAAGTCACTCAGATCAATACACCCCCTCATTTGCAGAAGGGCATAATTGAAGATGTTGTGACAAGATGAAACAGTTCTTTCTTCATGCTTGAATGAGCATATGAGATGCGTGAGTTCAGCAGAGAATGAATAAAAGAGGAGAAGTCTATATAATGAGTTTTGATACTCAATGACACTGAATGAGAGCAGGTCAGGTATCTCATCAGTTTACTGCAATCATTTTAAAGCTTTACAGATGCGCTGAGAGTGACAGATCAGTTAAGCATTTTTTGCACTTGAGTCACTTATAATGAACTTTTCAATCATTTAGAGTGACAGCGTCAAGAAGTTTAAAAGTCTAAACTCAAATGATCTTCTAGTCTGCAGGAGGCTATTGCAGCGGCAAAGAACAAGCTTTCAACATATTATGAGTGAATGTATGATGAGTGAAGAGTGTTGTTTGCAGTAGATGCCTGTCTTGATCCTTCTTTGAAGCTTGATTTGTTCAAGGTAAGCAGTCAACATTTCTAATGATCTATTGTAATGATTCTAGACTTTATATTCTAATCGCTACTGCAGGGCGTTGAATGAGACTCTGAGGATTATGCACAGTATCAACAAGAGTTCCTTGATTATTATGAAGTGAATTATCAAGAACAGGAGACTGTTCAGTATCAGTCATGACAGCCTGCGCCTTTTAGCATGATGAAGAAATCCCTGAAGAGTGTTCTCTTAACTTCAAGGAGTTCCGCGCTTCAGAGATCAAGGGAGATGAAAAATTATCAAGAGAGTGAAGCCTCATGATACTTTAATGAAATGAAATTAAAGCATGACAACATTCTTCTTTTATGAAAACAGCTGAAGATCAGTAAGCCTGCTTTATCACAAATGACAAAGGACATTCTTGCTATATTAATAATTGATGTAAGTGTGAAGTGCCTTTTTTTCATGACATGAGATGTTGCTACTTATCATCAGAGTCACTTCAACTCAGACACTATATCTGACATCATGATAATTAAAAAATGTGACACTACTCACATTCATGATATGGTGGCACATGAGGAAGGTATACAACAACATACTCAAGATGATTGATCTCCTCCTGCAGATGAACTCACCCCTAATGATCAAGAATGTGAAACACAGTGAGTGAATATGAATGATGCTGAGAGTCTTACTCACATTTCTTTATCACATGATGAAGGTGATGCATCAAATGTCAGACATAAAGGTGAAGGAGGATATATGTCAGCACATAAGAGAGGAAAACAATGAGTCATTGAAGTATTCAGGTATGTTACTTAATGTAATATATTGTTGTCTGTCTAATAAGAAGCAGTGATACTGAGGAGTTAATGAACATGAATTATGATGTGAATGAGCTGAATGATGATGAGCCTCAAGCATTATCACCTGATGTTAATCATATGAGGTCACCTGCAAAGCTACAGAATGTTGTTGATGTAACTGAAGACTTAAATGAGCTACCAATTCTATCAGGTCAGCATGATAAACCACTAAGCTTGAGTTTCATACTCACGGAAACATCAACCAGCTCAAGGGCAAGACTAGGATATGTCTTGAGTAACAAGAGGCAGCTGCAAAGAAAAAAAAAAAGATTAAAATCAATAGAATAAATTGATAATCTAGATCATTATAATGAATCATTACAATGTATTAATTTCCCTGTGTCTGAATTAACCTTTCCCCGTGTCTCAAAACCACTGACAGCCATATATAAGAAGTCACGTGATCAGGATCCTGCTGAGATCAAGAGACAGAATGAGACAGGACTCCTGTCTCAGTCCTGAGGGACAGGACTACTGCTTGATCCTGTATCTTGTCCCGTCCCGTCCCGTCCCTTCATCCCGGACCGGGACTCCCGTCCCGGCGGTCACCCTAAATATGTTGAATTATGCAACATCATCAAGACAGCAGCCTGAATCATGAAGTGACTTAAAGAAGTTAAGTTAACATGATTTTTAAACTGTTCTTCAGCTCAATTATATGAGGACAATCAGTTGAGCATGAAGCTCATCAAAAATCCTGAATTCCACGCCAGGACCAAGCATATCAATGTGCAGTATCATTATGTAAGAGAAGCTTTAAAAGACAGCCTTATTATACTCATTTACATTCCTACTGCTGATATGCCTGCTGACTGCTTGATGAAGTCACTTACAAGAGAGAAATTTTAGACTGAAGTTTCTCTACTTGATCTCATCAACACTTAAGGTTCTTCAGGACTGCTTTTTCAAGTTTAGTCAGTATGATCATTTAAAAGAGTGTACTGAAATCCCCTTCTGATGAACTCCCTAGGTCTTCAGAGCACGTGGTTGTTGACTCATGTTTTTATTTTAATTCTAGTTGAGTCATTTTGGCCGCCATTTTACCTACCACTTACAGAGGCCAAATCTAACACTTGTTAAACATTATTTTATTCATTTTATGTTTCAGAGTTACCCCTGAAAGCTGCTGGCAGCGAAGCTGAAGAGGGAGTGTTGAATTTCACTGATTCACCACTGAGCAGACATCATTGAGGCAGAGGTTTAAGGCAGAGGTTTTTAGCATGTAAGTGTACTACCGTGAGGTAATATCTTAACTAAGGAATTATGAAGCTATGTGACAATAGTGGCTTAAGCTTATAGTTGATGGTTCACAATAGTATGATATTGTTAGTAGGTAGAGAATTATTGTTAAGAAAGAAAGTGAAACATGCTTTGACCTCATAATATATCTCTTCTGAAGTTAGCCTGCCTGAGGAAGATCTCATGAAGCAGTCACCTCAGTGAAGTTGTCTTCATGAGGTGTTCATTGCTGAATCACACCTTCATGAGGTGTCATCAATGATGTTAACTTCTTTAATCACTTTCATGAAGTGTCAGGAATGATGTTTATTAACTGAGCTTCCTCATGAGATTAATTCACTAATGAAAGTTACCTTCACAAGATTGTGCTGTTGTTAAACATAATCTTTCCTATTCTGAACTAGCACCTGATGAGTTTCATACATCAGATGCTCACATTGCTCCTCTTCTTCAAAAACTCATGCTCTCATGAGTATGATGACATTCACAGTTGCAAGCCTTCACTGAGAAGTACTTCACAATGCACTGATAACAGTTAAAAAAAATGACCCTGTAGGTCAGAAAAAAAAAAATTTAAAATCATAAAAAAAATATGTTGTGAAGCTCATTAAAACTCAGTGAGAAAAAGAGTCTCCCTTCACAAGATGTTTGTGAAGTTATGATTAATTTATACACTGACTCAGTGTTCATGATGATTATTGCTCATTTGTGAGCCTGTTCAGCTGTTCATGAGGTCATTCAGATTCACTTTGTTAAGCCTCATGAATGACTCTGCGTGAGTCATAAGGTCAGAGTTTTCACTGTCAGCAATCTTCACAACTTCAATCTTTCACCCCTCATCAGGTAAGTTCATGATCATGATTCTTATGATGCCTCTTGTGATGTTTTGCCTCTGTGATGCTTGTCTTTGTGATGCTTGCCTTCATGATGCTTGCCTTCATGATGCTTGCCTTCATGGTGCCTTTTCACTAACAGTGGTATAGCTCATCATGCTTTGCATCAGTCACATCATCAACATTTTTAAGCAAATCATCTGTGATTCTTGTTTGTTTCCTCTGTTCATGCAGGCCTCTGACTCAGCCCCTCACAATTAAACCTTTCATGAGGTAGCCCTTCATGAGGAGGCTCAGCTTCATGACTGCATCATCTTGCAGCAGCTTGTCTGACTCACTGACTGTGAGCAAGATCATGAAGCAGTTTGTAAGTGATCTTCATGATCACTTTTCATGAGAACACTTCATGACTGACCTTCATGATAATAATTGTGAAGACTGAAGACATCCCCTTTTAAGCCTGTGAGCTGTGTGTTGTTGCTGCTGCAGATTGCAGTCTTAATCATTTTAAGAGTTGTTTCCTCTCCCCTCATGCTGTCAAGTGTGTGAAGTGTCATCAGCACATCAACAAGGCCTGCATCTTCCTCTGTATGATTTTATGATATGTTTTCATGAAGCGCTTTTGTTAACTGTTCACAACTTCATCTCTGTCACTCCTGACCTCATCATCTCCCTCATGAGAACTGAGTCTGCCTTCATCTTCATCTCTGCCCTCAGTCAACCTTGACCCTGAGGGTCACAAGGAGGCGCGCAAGGCGCGCAAGCAGAAGAAATGTTAAATGAGCAAGACTTACAAAGCTGCTGTGACTGCTGCCTAGACTTGACGCCTCTGTGAAGGTGAAGACTCATGAGCTTCACTGAAGGAAAATACTGCTGTGATAAACTGATGATGATTGAGATGTTTAAGCTCTTTCAGAGGTAAATATCAGCTCCTGTGAGGATTTATCCCTCACAGGACTTTAACTCTGAGTCAGATTTCTTCACAGTGTTAAGAATTAATAAGTCTTAACAGGTTGAAGTCAGTGTAACTCATTCCTTCATGAGCCTTCAGACTTCATGAAGTGATTTCACTTTCAGTCCTTTGATAATCTAGTGCTCTGATGAGCAGAAGGAACTTTAACTCTTTACTTAATTTCCTCATGAACATGTACTGACATTGATTATGACTCATGAAGTCTCAGAAAAGTCCTCATGAAACTTCTTAATCAATTTCTTAAAGTTGCAGATGTTATTTATAAATTTTTAAGTAATCTCTGAGGATTCCTTTCACACAATGCAGTATTATAAAACAGGTTTATCCTCAGGGCTGATCACAATTCATGAGGCTGTTATAACCTCAACCTCTCACTCTCTTTCAGCTGAGTTTTTCATGAGATGAAGTAATTTAAGCTCTGATGTATCCTCACCTGCTCACGGTTTATGATCATGAAGCAGGTTAACATGAAACACATCATGAATGTGAAGTTCCTTTGATAATTTCAGCTGATAAGCAATGTTCTCAATCTTCTTTACAATCTGAAAGGGTTCATAACACTGTCAATTCAGCTTTCATGAGAGTCACTTCAGAGTTATGTTCTTGACCTTTAATCAGACTAACTGTCTGACTTTATAAATCACATCAAGGTGAGACTGATTGTAGTGTTTAACTTGATACTCTTAAAACTTCACAAGAGCTCTGCAGACTTCTATTCAAGTCTTATGAAGATGCTTCACAAGCTGCTCAGCTTCAATGATAACTTCCTTAATTGCAGAGTACTTCATGAGTTCCTCTGCAGTGAGCATATCTGATTTAGGTATGAAGTCATAGATGACCTCAAATAATGTCTTTTCAGTAGAAGAGTGTAAACTCATGTTGTACATGAACTCAGTTAATGTTAAAAGTGAGGCTCAATTGTTCTGTTGATAGTTGACATAACTTCACAGGTACTGTTTCAGCATGTTATTTTATCATTCAGTCTGCTTATCAATTTGTGAATGAAAGGCAGTGCTCAACTGATGATCAATCTTCAACATGAACATCAAGTTGACTCAGAGTCATGAGGTAAAAACAGATTCATGATCTGAAATTAAAGCTTAAGTGACTTCATGCAGCTTAATAATCTCTCTCACAAAGGTCTTCATGAGTTAATCAGCAGTTCAGTTCTTTCTGGCTAAAATATAATGTGTCATCTTTGAGAATTTACACATCATCATCAGTATGACATCATACACACCCTCATAAGCATGGCTCTCTGAAAGGTCAGTTATGAAGTTTAAAGTGAGTATCTCTCAGAGTTCCTTCAGAATAAATATGAGTTGTAATAGTTCAGATTGTCTTTCATGAATGACTCTGACTCTCTGACAGACAAGACAAGAATTACAGTATTTTTAAATTTGCTTTCACATGTCTGATCAGTAGTACTTTGCATGTATCAAGGTAAAGATTTTCTCTGTCATGAGGTGATTTGCAAGTGACTCATCATGATGCTTCTTAATAATCTCACGTCATAATGACTCCACATGAGGTATATAAAGCATTGAGTTAAAGTATAAAAGATCATTCTTTCATGATCAGAGTGAGTGAGAACCTGACATTCTTGAATTAACTTCATGAGCAGTGATCTGTTTCAGCATATGCTTCATGAGGGGATCAATTCACAAGAACTCAGGTAACATTTCAATGAGAGAGATGTTAATCTCCTCATAAAGTTCTTCATTTAAAACAGCCTCAGAGGCCTGTTTCTGTTGATTTCACTGTCAAGGACTTGTTGTGCCTGCAATTAATACCTTGTGAAGGTGTACCTCCTGAGTCAATAAATCATCCTTAAACTCAACTGAAATTAAGACTACTGTCAGGAACAGCATCTGTTGCAACATTAAAATATTCTTAATCTGATCCTCTTGTTCTGCTTCATGTTGATGATCAGGTCTCCGTGAAGGGCTGTCAGCAGGATTCAGATTTCCCTTTCAGTAGGTGATAACAAAATCATAGGTTGATAAGGTCAACACTCATCAAACTTGTCTTCATGAGAGCTTATGAGTAGTTATAAAACTTCACAAGCTTGAATGATCTGATAACACCTCAACTGAATGAGTGAATCCTTCTAAATAGTGTCATCAATGATGAAAACTCTCAACTATCATGAGCAGTTCTTCATCATGAGTTTCATACTTTCATTTCATGAGTATCATTCTTCATGAGAAATAAGCTGTAACTCTTCACTCATCAGAGTGTTTTTGTGAGAAAATGCCTGAGATCACATACCCTGAGGCATCCATTTCAAGTCATATTGATAATGTGATGTTGAAATGCTGCAGGAACAGAGCAGTAGTGAAAGCCTGCATAAGAATTTTAAAGACAGTTTGTGTCTTCAGAGACAGGAAGCCTGCTCTTCATGAGATTAACTTCTTGTTTAATTTTAAATTAAACCCTTTAGTGATCTCTGTGAGAGGTGCAGTGATACATGAGAAGCTCTGTATGAACCTCTGATAAAAGTTCATGAAGTTCAGAAATGTTTACACTTCATGCACACTTTCTGACTCTGATTAGTTGATAATGATGAATATGTGATTCATCTTCATTTCAACCCCTGTATCTGTGATAACATATCTCAAGAAGGGCACACGCTTCACATTAAATAAACATTTAAAAAGTTTTGTGAACAACTCTGCTGTGAGCAGAGCTTTCAAGATAATCTGAACATGCTGTTCATGCTGACTCTCTTTCATTGAGTAAATCAGTATATCATTCAGGAATACAATCATGAAGATGTTTAAATGTTCATGAAGGACTTCATGAATATAAGATTAAAAACTTGCAGAAGCATTAATAAGCTCAAAAAGCATAATTAAGTATTCATACAGCCTGTACTTAATATGAAAGGCTGTCTTTCACTCATCATCCTTGCATATGCAGATGTGATAATAAATGTTTTTAACATCAATCTTCATAAAGATCTGAGTATCACAGACATGATTCATGATCTCATTAATCAATGATAAAGAGTATCAGTTCTTTTAAGTAATAGCATTTAACCTCTGATAATTCATGCAGAGCTGCAAGCCTTCATCATTTTTAAATGCAAAGAGCATTAACACTCCTGTGAAAGATCACAACAGCTGAATAAACTCATTCATGAGGTTGATATTTAAATACTCCTGTAGTACAGTCAACTCCTTCATGAAAAGGTTGTACATAAGATCAAAAGATGATGTTGTTCTTTTCAGCAGGTCAATTGAGTGATCTCTTTTGTAATGAGAAGGCAGAGTTTTCACTTAAGTTTCTGAAAAGACCTTCATGAGGCTCTTGTAGGCTTCAGAAATCAGGTTCATGAAGTTTTTTAATTCATCAAGATCTATTACCTGCAATCTCTGCATCATGTAGTTCATCTTAAAGTCTCTGAGTTTTCTCACAAGACCTTCTATGATGATCTCTTTCAGCAGTGAAGTTGTTAAAAAGTTTTCTGCATCTGACCTTCACTGTACTGTAAGATTAATGAAGTCAACCTTCAGATTATTTCATCATAATCATAATAATCTTAAGATTACTGACATCTTTAAGTCAGCAGAGGTAAAAGGTTCACAAGTTTATTTTCAGACTCTGAAAGAGTCCTGAACCTTTATTACTTCATGATAAACAGAATAAGTCTGCAAGGTATCTTCTTCAACATGATGAAATGATAACACCTTAAAGATCAGAGATAAGCCCTTCACAATATCCTTGCAAAGGAGATTGAGGTCATTAACATTGTTAAGAACAGTTGAAAATAATCTTTCTGCAAGATGTACTGTGAGTCATAATCATGTCTTCATCTTAAAAGATGCACTCTTCTCTGATCTTGACTTCATGATGATCTTCATGATAGCCTCAGAGACTGTCATGACATGATTACTGTTGTTAACTGAACTGATTAACAGAGTTCTGCTCACAGTGTTGTCTGACTTCTTCTTAAAACAGTTCAGTTCTTTATGTTTGTGCTTATCACAGTAGTTGTAATCTCCATCAAAGAATGCTCCTCATGAGGATTTCAGATTGTGTGATGTAGTGATGATGAATATTGTAGATTTGTGATTCTTCTGTTTCACAGTGTTCACAGAAATGCTTTTGCTGAAGTCACTGTTCATGATTATTACTCATGAGTGAGTTTCAGTTCTGATGCTGAGATGAAGTTTCTTCATGAGTGTAATCAAATCTTCATGAGAGTTTGAAAACACAGGGTGTTCATGAATCTTCTGCTTCATGACATGATTCAAGCTCTTGAAGAAGATCATTAACTGAATTTAATGATAATCCTTCACCTCATTTTTTATTTATATCAGAAGTTCATCTGACCTGTGAAGATATTCATCATCAAATTCACTGCTCAACTTGTGACAATTTATTCAATTCATTCATGCATTATACACTCAGTTATCATGATTTTTTAAAAAAGACTTTAAAAAGTCCTTCTGACTTTCTCAGGTATCTTTTAAGCTCTTTTTTTCACAATATGTGACTCATCACTCTGTAATCTTGTAGTTCAGATATTAATCTGACTCTTCAAGGCAGAGCTCTGCAGAAAGGTGCTCAATTTGATGTACATACTGCTGAAAGTGAGAGTAGTCCTTCATACAGTAGAGGTCTTCATCTTTGACTCACTTTTCATAACAGGCGCATTTCAGAGCTGAAGATAAATTTGATGTAAACTGTTTATGAGCTTTAAGCTCAGCCTGCTTAGTATGTTCCTTCTCACTCATGAGTTGAATCTTCACAAGTTGAATTTTAATATTCATCATGATGAACTCCTCAGAGAATGTAGAAGTGACGTGTTGTGACTGAGAGTCAAGAATGATAAAATCATCATTAACTGTTGCTTATGAAGTTTCTGAAGTGATTTGTGAAACTGTTGTGAAGGCTGATTGAGGAGCTCATGAGTTTTCAGTCATTCTTGCTGAACAGCGTCCTTACAATGAATTGAAGCAATAAAACTGTAAGCGTACTACTGTGAGGTAATATCTTAACTAAGGAATTATAAAGCTATGTGACAATAATGACTTAAGCTTATAGTTGATGATTCACAATAGTATGATATTGCTAGTAGGTAGAGAATTATTGTTAAGAAAGAAAGTGAGATGATTCACAATAGTATGATATTGCTAGTAGGTAGAGAATTATTGTTAAGAAAGAAAGTGAAACATGCTCTGACCTCATAATATATTCCTTCTGAAGCTAACCTGCCTGAGGAAGGTCTCATGAAGCAGTCACCTCAGTGAAGCTGCCTTTGTGAGGTGTTCATTGCTGAATCACATCTTCATGAGGTGTCACCAATGATGTCAACTCCTTTAACCATTTTCATGAAGTGCTGAGAGTGATATCTATTGACTGAGCTCCCTCATGAGGTTGATTCATTAGTGAAAGTTACCTTCACAAGGCTGCGCTGTTGCTAAGCATAACCTTTCCTATTCTGAACTAGCACCTGGTGAGTTCCGTACACTGAATGCTCACATAGCAAGAGAAGCAGTCACATCATGAGTGTACATACGTTTTGGCTTAGCGAAAAGCTCCTTAACATGTATATTAACAGCTCAAAAGCTTCAAGTTTCTGCTTTCTTCCTCACGTTCATTTATATCATTTGGGTGATATTTAGGCAGATACAATACATTTATTTGATCTCTATATCATCTCATTACAACAAGATATGTTTCAACGTTGGGTCTTCAGAGACTTATGTGCCGCTTTGTTGTGTAGGGCATCGTCATAGCTTACATGACACTCACTACCAGAGATCAGTGTGACCTCAAGCAAGGTGGTGGCGACTGAGATCATGAGCTCATTGCGTCGTGCATGATTTGGCACAGTGTTTAGCACCTGCTCAGAAACAACTCCTTCCTTAATTTCCGAAAACAAGGCTGCCTGCCTCAGCCTGCTCTACCACAAGGGTTGGTCCGGGTGTTTGATCCTGGCGGAGTAAGCCTGAATGGTCGTACCACAGCATCAGAATCATAGGGGCTTAGAACCGTGGCACAATGATACTGTGGCATAACGATGTGTTGGTGTTATTATGGTCTAATATACCTTACCCTTATGGGCCATGCACACTGCAAGCGAGATTATGCGACTAAGCTAAACCACATGTAGTTAGTCTACACTCTAGGATTCTGATAATATCCTCAAATCCACTTAGTTAGCTAGTCAATCAACTCAACTCCGAACAACGCTGCATCTACGGTTGATTCCTCCTATACACATATCCTCCACACGATGACGCCGTGGCTGCTGCCGTGCCTTATGTGATAGCTTGCGAATACCACCAACGATCTCGACTAAGGGAATCCCATCAGGTCGGAGAATACGAATGGGCGAAATGATGATCGCTCAGACATTAGCGTGGTTGGGCTGGAAGCCCTACGACACCTAACTGGGACTAGTGCCTGTCACTGTCCGCTTATGCCAAGCTGCCAACTGCCAAGGCCGGTTTCCAATATCCCCGCTAACCTGATACTGAATACCTTATCTGTCAACAAGGCATGTTCACCAGCCTCGACCAGCGTTCCCTCCCATCTCTAAGCAACTCCCATGGCCCTCACTCTTCTACCCTCCGAGCTCCTGGAAAACATCATCACGCATGTCTTGCCAGAGGGTTTCGAGAGCGTGGCAGTGACCTGCAGGAAAATCCACGCACTATGCACCCCATTCATCGAACGCCATAACACCCTCCGCTCGCGGTTCCATCACTTTACCTACTACGAGAAGCCGGAGGACCCGTCTCCCACCATCGGAACAGCATTCGATCTGATCACACGCATCGCGGTCGAGCCTCTTGTAGCACGCTACGTTCGGGACGCAGATTTCAACGTCGACAGCCTCTTCATGCGTGGCCGACCCCGTGAGTGGAACCTAGATGTCCATTGTGGTGACGCTGTGGTCAGACTGCTTGCCGGTTCGCTCTACCTAGAACAAGCAGGTCTCGACTGGCAGGAATACTATGCCGAGATCGAAGAGGATCTCCAAGCCGCCCGCTACTCACAACATGCTGCTGCTTTTCTTTTGACGCTCCTGCCCAATATCGAGGATCTTAGCCTACCGAAAAGATGGAAGCCTCTCGGCGCAACCGACAAGCTCATCGAGGCCGTCGTTCGCAGGGCCAAGCAGTCGCATCTCCCTTACGACAGGCCGAGCCTCGCTCAGGTCACCAGATTTGGGCCATCTGTCTCATTAGGACCCCAGGAACGTTGTGATTTGGATTGGGCGAGCCCCTTTCTGTCCTTGCCGCACATACGGTCTTTCCGCGGCCCCAGCTGCGTAGCCATGGACGACGGCGGCCACAAGAGCATGGCATCCAAAAATCCGTATGATGGCTTCGCAACGACCCTTGAAACGGTCCATCTCGTGAGCTGTTGTATCGACGAGGTGGGTATCGCCGACTTTCTCAAACAGACCACACGCCTGAGGACGCTTCGGTACTCGCACACGACAAAAGGGAATGGTGGCCCCCAGGACTGGAACATCTGCAAATTCGTGACGGCAATCGAGCGCGAGGTAGGGAGTCACCTCGAGGGGCTTTCTGTCTCCATTCGCGAATTGCGCGGCTCGATTGCTCCTGGCAGGGTATCGATGCGCGGCTTTCAGCGGTTACGGAAGCTCGAACTTCCCCTCGAGATTGCCATGTGTAATATCACTGCCGCCGCTGCATGTCGGACTGCCACCACGCCCAGCGAATCCCTGGTCGTCGGAGATGGCTCAACGGAACACCACGAACTGGACGAAGTGGAGCCATTCATTAGCGACCTTGTACCTGCTTCAGTCTCTCAGCTATCATTGATCTCGAGCGGACCGAACGATCATGCGAAGGCTCTCGACGTGATGTTTCGGAACTTCGCCGCCAGGAAGGAATCCACGTTGCCTGCTCTCGAGGAAATCTTCTTGACCTGCACTGCCAGTGCGGACGATACGTACAAGGACCAGTGTGACAAGCTGCTTGCGGAGACCGAGAAGGCCGGCGTGGTTTTGCATTTGATGCCATGGCTGTCCTTTGCCACTATAACGTGGGATGGGAAATAGTGACCATGTTTTCTTTTTCCTTTGACCATCGCGTTGATTCCTACTCTGATTATATATATAGGAAATGAAAAGACATACATATGGAAGTAAGGCTATGGGTATACCTGGGTTTTTAATGACACAGGAAACATGACGATTTGGCATTTTGCGTTGTATATAGTACCTGTTGTTACAGAGACCAGGAAATTTTCAATTGTCATATCATTAAGCGCATGATTGCTAGCAGCAGCCTCCTGAGAGCATACCCAACGCCTGGAATGTTTGACAAATAGAAGGCGCCATATTGTTGGCAATAGCTTCGTTACGCAGATCCTCGTGGGGTGTTTTTATAGCGGTATGCTCTGCATGGATATCTTTGAGGATATTTTGCCGCAAATCTCGGGCGTTATATACCGATGTCCAGATATCAAGGTTCCAGACCTGGCTACATATAGTGTGGACGATGAATCTTTTCTGGAATACCCCAGGCGCATGGGGTTTCCCTTGTTAGAGGCGCAATAATTGCAATTGAAGCTTAACAGAACATACCGAAAATACACTAACCTACTAGAATCCTGACTTCTCTTCGATCTGATGCACAACGTAGGCTATATTCCAGGAGTACCTTACAGGCCGCCTATGGTTAGCGAATACAGTGACAACATCGTGGTAACACTGTAGAAAAAATGAACACTGAGTTTATAAAATTCAAGCTCCTCACTGTAGTTAGATGAACTCATGTTGATCTGAGTACTGTACTCAGAATAAACCCTGGTTATAAGTCGACCCTGAGTTTGTTACCAACACAGTGTTTGATACCAACACCGTGTTAATACAGTGTTGATGTTTTCAGATTTTCAGTCTCAAAGATGTTGAACATGTGAGCAGGCATGACAGGGTACAGGTCCTGCAATTGATTTACTCAGACTGAAAATGACCTGTTTGCTGCTAAATCTTTCATTAGAATATCTCTGGTGTTGCCACTGTCACTGTCACAGCGATAGCGAGGTTTAGTCTTGGCATGCCACATGAATATTTAAATGTTTCAACACAGTGTTAAGTTATAACCCGGTGTCAATTCTTAACATGATGAGATAAATGACTCAGTGTTGAAATTAAACCTGAGTTGACTTTTACACCAGATTAACACCGTAGAATTTACAACACAGTAATGAACATACTACGGTAGTATTATATACACAAGTTCAAGTTTGATACAGTGTTATTTCTAGATTCTATTTATGATACAGGGTTGACTCAGAGTTGATTTTCATCATGATGTTAACATCATATTCACCTATCACAGACGGCCTTTAAGGTAACGTAACTCACAGGGCAACACTGCATTATAAGCAACACTGCACCCCTCTCCCCCCTGTAAGACTATAGCGTCCCTTACTAGAAAGGGAAGTATAGTCAAGGTTCATGACAGCGTGAGATATAAATGTATAGAGGTTATATGATCCTAACTATATAGAACTAATAACTAAGGAATGAAGGTGAGATCAAGCAGTGCAGAGTTTTCATGTGACTCATTAATGCTGTCAAGCCGCTTGTAGGGCGCATGCCCTACGTGAGTCTCAGATTGTCATTAACTCATGACAATTGCTTCCCCCCTATGCGGCGGCCCTTCAGCGCAGAAAGGTGGGTGGCTGATAGAAGGCTCAATTAACAGTTGAATCAATGATGTGATGTCAGCGCTGACTAAGTGAGATGATAATGAAGTGAGCTTGTCACATGACAGTGAAAACCCTGAAGAGCGGAGAGGTGACAGTGAAGTCATGACAGCATAAGCATGACAGCGCTATGATAACATAATCAAGGCCTCAGGTGATGATATCACAATAAGAGCTTTAAAATATAAATACTGTCAACTCCTCAGCCTTCTGTCATCAACTTTTGTCAGAGCAGTGATTCATCACTGTGACATCATCAATGCACCCTCAAAACACATCATTTTCATCATCACAACATCAGTCATTATGCCTGTAAGTCAGAGAAACTGGCTCTGCAGATGCACTTTTAATGTGAGTTATTATATAACACTCACTGATTGTTAAGTGCTCTGCTGAATCTCATGCATGTTTTATTGAATCTTTCTGTCTCTGTTGTTCTCATCACTTCACGGATGACATGACTCAGGTATGTGACGTCAGGTTGAATGTCAAGTGCACATATTACATAAATTTACACAAAGCTTATCTTCTGATAAGTTTAATCTGCTCACCTGTTGTACATCACTGATGATTCAAGGTTCTTGTGCATTTCACTTGCAAGATTAACACCTTGATACACTTGATCAACAGAATTAATATTAACACTTCTTCACCTGCTCTCCTGACCGCTCTCAAGGTGCGTCAAAAGTGTTATAATAAGAAGATTACAGTGCATCTTCACATTGTCAGCTGTCATCAGAAGCTGTTAAAATTGAAGTCTGCTGTTAAGATCAATCTTCTGCTTCTTGAGCAGATTAAATGTATCAACAACACCCTCAAAGGTATCTTGAATATCATGTGATATTCAGTTTGATCCTCTTCTCTTCACTCTTGACATGATGACTTCAATCAGCTAACACGCATCCTATTTTAAAAGCATTTGCCCGTCATTGTAGATGATGATAATGATGATGATGATGAGGATTTTTCTCCCTTCAGGGAGTCAGAGGAGTCAGGGAAGAATGATGATGATGAGAAAAAAGACAATGATGATGAAGACAAGTAAATAATGTTTTATCAGCATTTTGCTGATCTTGTATGATAATTCTTTTTCAGCCTGCTTTAATCTGCTGCTGCAGCAGTAATAATATTGTGCTTTTCTTGTGCTTTATCAGTGATTCACCTTCTTTAGTGAACTTGTCACTCTTGACTCTTGTCATAGATCACTTATAAGGCCTTGATAAAACCTGTAAAACCTCTTGAGGAAAATCAGGAAAGAGTGTTCTTATGACATCAGTTAAGTCTTTCTTGATCACTTCTTTTTATGCTCATTTAGTTCATTGTTGAAGGCTGATCACATTTCCTGTGCATCTTTTAAATTCTCTGTTGACACTCATTGATCATATTCTTCTGATCAACTCTTTCATCTCACTTTGTACAGGATTTCATTCCTGAATTTTCAGCAGTTTAAAATCTCTTTGACTTCATATTCTTCTTCATCATCAATTAACTTCAGAGGTGACAGCAATGATTCAGAGTCTTCATCAGCTCTGCACTGATAAGGCTTCAGGTAAGAGATGTGAAAGACATTATGAATTTAATAAATGAGTGATAAAGTTAACCTGTAAGCCTGCTTCTCTATTAAGTCTTCAACCTGAAATGATTTAATGAATTTGTGAGACAATTTCCTGCTTAAGCGCTTCTGTCATAAGTTCTTCATGAATAACATTATCAAGTCTCTCACATTATAGGTCTTGAGTTTATGTTTGACATCATAATATTTTGCTTGAGAATTAATTACATTTTCTCATCATTGTGACAGTGCTTTCTGTATGTCATGAAATCATTTTATTTAATCTTTAACTGCAGATACCTCTTCTTTCTTGAAGTTGTCCTCAACTTCAAATCTTACTTCTGAATGATAAGCATACATGACATAAAAAGAGCTGCACCTTATTGATGCCTGTGTTCTGTTATTGTAAGTGAATTCTGTCAAGGGTAAAAGATTCATTCAGTTATCTTGTTCATCTGAGCAATAACAGTGAAGGTAATGTTTTAAGATTTAATTCTGTTGTTCTGTCTGTTCATCTGTTTGCAGGTGAAAGGCAGTGCTTAGTTGACACTTCATTCTTAAATAATAGCACATTTCTGATCAGAAAGCACTTGTGAAAACTGATCTCTGATCAGAGACAGCCTCTTTTGATACATTAAATCAGCATATTATTTCCTCATAGAACAAGTCAATCA
Source organism: Umbilicaria muhlenbergii (assembly GCA_000611775.1). Lineage (NCBI taxonomy): Eukaryota > Fungi > Ascomycota > Lecanoromycetes > Umbilicariales > Umbilicariaceae > Umbilicaria > Umbilicaria muhlenbergii. The sequence continues at coordinate 1,704,048 of KK106986.1, forward strand.
ACTCTGTTGCTGTAACTGTTTTCATGATTTGAATGTATCAAGCCATTTTTGTATACTGATTCATAATCATTAAGATCACATCATAGACGCAACCCTTGCGCTTACTTGACAGCAAGTCAGTGATAAAATTCATTATGACTTGCTGTCATGATTCTTCTGGCTGAGGCAACACCTGTAGCTCATCATAGGGATGATGTTTAAGCACTTTCACCCTTTGACAGATGTCACATGATGCAACATAATCTTTAACATCTTGACTCATATTAACTCAATAATATTTGCAGTTAATCAATTCAAGGGTTCTTTCTACCCTGAAATGCTCTGTCAAGACATCATCATGATGATGTTTTAAGATCTCTGCCCTTACAGACCTTAAGCGCTTCTGTCATAAGTTCTTCATGAATAACATTATCAAGTCTCTCACATTATAGGTCTTGAGTTTATGTTTGACATCATAATATTTTGCTTGAGAATTAATTACATTTTCTCATTGTTGTGACAGCACTTCTTATATGTCATGAAATCATTTCATCTGATTTTTAACTGTGAGTACCTCTTCTTTCCTGAAGTCATCCTCAACTTCAAATCTTACTTTCAGATGATAAGCATACATGACATAAAAAGAGCTGCACCCTATTGATGCCTGTGTTTCATTATTGTAAGTGAATTCTGTCAGGGGTAAAAGGTTCATTCAGTTGTCTTGTTCATCTGAGCAATAACAGTGAAGGTAGTGTTTCAAGGTTTAATTCTGTCATTCTGTCTGTTCATTCATTTGCGGGTGAAAGGCAGTGCTTAGTCAGCGCTTCATCCTTAGATAATAGCACATTTCTGATCAGAAAGCGCTTGTGAAAACTGATCTCTGATCAGAGACAGCCCCTTTCAGTACACTGAATCAGCATATTATTTCCTCATAGAACAAGTCAGCCAACTCTGTTGCTGTAATCATTTTCATGATTTGAATATATTGAGTCATTTTTGTATACTGATTCATAATCATTAAGATCACATCATAGACGCAACCCTTGCGCTTACTTGACAGCAAGTCAGTGATAAAATTCATTATGACTTGCTGTCATGATTCTTCTGGCTGAGGCAACACCTGTAGCTCATCATAGGGATGATGTTTAAGCACTTTCACCCTTTGACAGATGTCACATGACGCAACATAATCTTTAACATCTTGACTCATATCAATTCAATAATATTTGTGATCAATCAATTCAATAATATTTGTGATCAATCAATTCAAGAATTCTTTCTACCCTGAAATGCTCTGTCAAGACATCATCATGATGATGTTTCAAGATCTCTGCCCTTATTGACTCTTCTTTCAGAACATATATTTATTCCTCATGAAACAGAAGGCCTTCAAAGTCAAATCTTCAAAAACTTTCAGCTTTAACTTTGCACTTCACTGATGTACAGTCAGCGTTGCGTGTCACTTCTACAAATGAATCATCATTTTGTAGAGTTCAAATCAAATCTCTTAAAGGTAAACTCAGGCTTTCATCAGCTGTTTCATGAATGACAAGATCTCTTATCATCACATGTGAAATGAGTTGTTTGCAATCAACAGTTTCAGTGACAGGGTTAAGCTGTTTCACAGTTATGTCACAGTCATCATGAGCAGATGTTTTGCTGTCACTTCTTCAGCATTCTTTCTGAAGTTTAAGGTCTTTAATCTCAGTCATTCTCCTCACCTCTGTGAGCAGCTGCCTCACAATAGAGGCATATCTAAGTGAGAATATGTTCACAAGAGTGATTAACTTTCTCTGAAGTGTTGAGAGTAATTTCTTCATAATTTCACTCACCTCTTCAACATTCCCGTAGTCTGATCACCTTGATGACATGTCAGCAGGGTTGATCTTTTCAGACTGATGCAAGATATTAAAATCAAAAGCAGCAAGCTTCATTACTCATCATGCTTACTTATCATTCAATTCCTTCACATTCATAAATCCTCATAAATTATTATGGTCAGTTAATACCTTTATGATATGACAACTGCCTTCAAGATAGTGGCGTCAGTGTTTAAACATCATAATGATGACAAGGAGCTCCTGATCATGAGTTTCATATTAAGTCTTTGAAGGAGACAGCTTTCTTGATCAGAATGTAATTGAATGTCACTGCCTGTTATTCAACAGCTGAGACAGGATGTCAGTGAGCTCAATGATTGATGCATCAGTTTTCACCTGTATTCATAACTTCAGATTGAAGTGAATCAGGATAAGTGCTGTCATAAAGGTTTCATGAAGATGATTAAACACCTCCTTTGCATCACTTGAGAATTTAAAAGGTTTAAACTTCTTTTCATCCTTGCTACCTTTCATAAGTTTTGTCAAGGGGGCTGCAACTTGTGAATAGCGCTTAATAAAGTGTCTATAAAAGTTCACAAAGTCTAGGAAGACTTATACTTTCTGAAAAGTCCTTGATACTGATCAGTCCTGTATGATGTTCACTCATCATGAATTCATGGCTACGCCTTCAGTTGTGATAATAAACCCTAGGAATTTCACCTTGATAATGAAGAATTCACACTTCTTAGGGTTCACATAAAGTTGAAATCAGTGAAGTCAGTTTAACACCTGCTTAACATGCTCTCAGTGTTGCACTGATGATTCTGAGTATATAAGGATGTCATCTAAATAGACAACACAAAAGACATTCACAAGCTTTGTTAATGCTCAGTTGATGTAAGCCTGAAATGTAGCTGAAGTGTTGATCAATCTGAAAGACATGATCATATACTCAAAGTGACTGTAACACATGTGAAACATCATCTTTTACTCATCACTCTCCTTTATGCAGATACAGTGGTAGGCGTCCTTTAAATTCAACTTCATAAATAGCTTAGCTCCACTAAGCTGATTCAATGTTTCACTTATAAGAGGTAACAGGTGCCTGTTCTTGATAATCACTTTGTTCAACTCTTGATAATCAATGCATAAGTGCAGCTCTTCATCTTTCTTTGAAACAAAAAGGATGAGTGCCCCTGCAGAGCTCATGAAATGACAGATTCAACCTTTCACTAAAGTGTCATTCAAGTATTCTCATAGCACCCCTAATTCAGTATTGAAGAGGTTATACAAAGGGTCATAAGATGAATTTGTGTCATTCAGGTCAATTGCATGATCACTGATCTTGTGAGGTGAAAGAAGGTCAGCATTCTCTGTTGAAAACATATTCACATAATCAGTGTACTCCTCAGGTAAAGCTTGTGTTATTTCAGCACTTTATATGCGCACCTCTGATGCAGCGTCATCACTCAGACTGACTCATATCAAGATGTAGACAGCAGAGTGATCTTGAATCTCTCTTGTGAATTCATCAAGTGACTGTAACTTAATAAACTGCTTCTTAATGTTGAAGCGCCACGTCTTCATTCTGCAGTTGATTCACACATGTTCAGTCTTTAATGTAGAGAGTTCAAGGATAAGGGGTGATCCTGACTTATTTAATGCATAAAACACATGTTCACATTCATGAGACTGTCCTCAACTGTCAGTAAGCTGATAATGCACATGATAAGCACTGAAGCAGTAAGCCTTCTGATCATTCAAGAATTAAAGTTGAGGCAACAAGCCCTTCATATGAGTCAATTGATGCTCAATAACAAAATGTTGTGAAATCACATTGACTTCAGCTCCCGTGTTCAATAAGGCTTGCATGAGTATGACATCATCATTGTGAAGAACTTGTTCATCAACAATTAAATTAAACTTCAAGGCTACTTTTGTTCAGTGCTTCAGTGACATGAAGCCTTCACTGAAGTGTTCTCATTTTTTGATGTTGAAACAGCTGCAACTGAGGTCTTATTTAAATCTGAGTTTTTCATGAGTTGTGAATAATCAGAGGAATAATGTCCCTTCTGATTGCAATTTCAACAAGTCATGTGTGACAAGTCCTTTGTTTCAGAAGCCTTCACTGATTCATTTTCACATTTATTATCTCACTTGCTCTTCATCTTGCCCTCATCAGGCTTATGATCCTTATTCTCAGCAGGCTTCAACAGTGATTCAAGTTTGCAGCTGAGGGTAGCTGTCATATTAGGATTTGCTTTCAATTTCATGATACCTTTCAAATGTAAGTTATTCTTCAGGTGTGCAGTCAAGGTGATGATTTTCTTTCAAGTTATGAGTAAATTCTGATAATTTATTAAGGCTGCATGAACCTCAGGCTTCAATTTTGTGAAAAAGTGAGTCCTCATGTGCTCTTCACTGTAGAGAGGTAACTGAGCTTTCAAGGTGCTCAAATAATTATCAAAAGCTTGAACTGATTGATGAGGTAGTTGAACAGCATCATTATACAGCTGAGTGATGTGAAGATGAAAATTCACAGGGTCCTCAATAATGTTGAGCAGGAATTTCATAAAATCATCTCAGGTAACAGTGAAATAATCTTTAATCTCATCATCTTACAGTCACACCTCCTTGAGTTCACTCTTTAAGTATTGCATGACGTAAATCACCTTATCCTCCTCATGAGGGAAATCAGCTGAGTTAAAACAGAAGGTATTTCTTGCATCTCACATTCAATTCAGATGCTCTTTCATGTTCTTATCATGATATAACAGCAACTCCTTTGCCTGAATCCTTGATCATACATTTCATATTGACAGCATTTCATCAGTGCAGCGCTTACTCATTATGAACTCAGCATTCATAGAGTCAAGGAATCTCTCAGCTGAGGTATCAACATGAGTAGCAGAATCTTTGAGTAAATTAATTTTTAATGTCAGAACTTCTGTTCAGAGCTGCTGCAGCTCTTATTGCTTAAGAAGTTTGTCTCACTGTCATCTCACTTGCATGATCTCATTATTAATGTTGTGCACTGTTTCACCTGAGGATCCTTCACTCATGAGGTTCACTTCACTGATGCCTGAGGAAATGAATGATGTTTCATGATCATTTTGCTGATTCTTCATCATCATGTCTCATTCTGCTTCAGAAGTTTGACGTAGTTGGTTTCAAGTCTGCATCTTATCTCAAGTCATCACCCTTTGAAAGGTAGAGTTATTAGAACTGTAAGATTATAACATTCCTTACTAGAAAGAGAAGTATAGTCAAGGTTCATGACAACATGAGATATAAATGTATAGAGGTTATATGATCCTAACTATATAAAACTAATAATTAAGGAATGAAGGTGAAATTGAGCAGTGCAGAGTTTTCATGTGACTCATTAACACTGTTAAGCTGCTTGTAGGGTGCATGCCTTATGTGAGTCTCAGATTATCATTAACTCATGACACCTCCCCTCCCCCTATCACCTCACAAAAAATAGAAAATAAACATTGAAACTACTCATTTCTTCATCATAATTGTGTGCATTTAATGAAGAAAGAAGAGTGTATTCTTAAGATCATTGAGACTTATAATGATGTTTTTAAAGATTCAGAAAATTCACCTTCCTACTGTTGAATTGCCACTCAATATGACATTTCAGACTGTACATTATGAGGGAGAATTCAGGGCACTCAACAGCCTAAACACATATTCAGCAGTAACATGCAGAGACTATCAGTTGTAGAAGAGAGTTCTATAGAAAGATGAATTATTGTAGCAGCAGGATGAGGGTGATCATTACAAATTGAAGATTTGTAATCTCTAGTTAAGAATCTTCTTGTAGCAAAATGAGATATGATTGACTTGAGTTTTAATTAACATTTAAAATTTCTACAGTGTCACTCTGACCTGAAAAGCACTTTCTCTCATAAGTTAAATCAAGCATGATATTTAGCAAGCTCTCAAGAAGTCATTGAGTGTTGATTTCAATTATACAACATGACAATTGAGAAGTATGACATCACTATAAGAGACATCTACAATATGAATGAAAAGAGCATACTGCATGAGGTTATAACATCCTTCAAGATCATTATATCATGTATAATGAAGACTGAGAATGTTCAACAGTCAGGGAATAAAGTGTTAAGGCTTGCTCAGAGCAGTACTCAGGAGTACACTCTTGAGTGAACAGCTGATATTGATCAAAGTGATCAAGGTGAGTGAAGGCTCAAACACCTTGATCACCTTGATCAGAGTGATTGAACTGTTCAGAGTGATTGAGAGCTCAATCATTATAATCACCTTGATCACATGAGTCTCCTAGAGTTTATATAATCACAGGTAGATTCATAGTTAAGAGCTTATGCTCAACTCATGTATCAACAGTAATTTATTAATTTTATCTTCTGTAGTAGCTGTTCAGTTCTTGTTTGAACAGTTCATAATCATTCAGTTTGTTTCTGAACAGTTCAGTTCATGTCTGAACAGTTGTTTGAACAGTTCAATGAATGACAATATTACTTCAGTCATTACAACATCACCTGTTACACTTTGAGCATCAACTTACAGGGTATCAGTCATGTAATGAACTGACTCATCAGTCTCATGATGTTCACTTTCACTGAGAGAAGTCAGTCAGTCACAGAATATTCCTCTGATAAAGCAGTTTAAATTAAGATTTCATTACTGAATAAGTTTCTTGATGAAAGAAGAATGTTAAACCTGTTCTTCACTTAATTTGACATGTACTTACAGTTTAACAACTTTCTGTTCACATCAGAAGCAGAGAAAGTGTTGTTCACTTCCTCACACTTAAGATCAGATGCTTTAAACTGATTTAAACTTATCCTCTGAGATTACCTTGATAATGAAAAGAAGGATCAAGATGATTTAATTAATAAAATCTTTCATAATCTAAAGAAGTTCAAGAAACAGATAAGAATAATGTTCAAAACAGTTAATGAAAAGAAGATGATAAAATGAGAAATCTGTAATATTCAGCAGAAAGAAGCTGCTGCTATGTACACAGCAAACTTTTAAAAACTCACCTCACATATGAATTGAAATGATATTGCTTTGACAGCGCAATATTATAAGAGACTGAAGGACATGATTAAAGATGAAATCTTTAAAGTTGAACACCCTGTCATGCTCTCAGAAATAATTGAATGTTCAATCATCATCAACAACTGAACTTATGAATGAAGCTTAAAGAAAAGTCATAAGATTCTCATATCATGAAAGGCTGAGAAGAACTGTGAACATTAATATAATGATAAACTCTACTACAGGCCTCAACTCATGAAAATTAATTTAATAATCAGGAAGAATCACTTTCAGTGAAAAAATGACTCAAAAAAGAAAAGAAAACCTCATGAAAATAATTATTATAATTATAAAAAGTTGAGACACTTCATCTGAGACTGTTGAGTTTCTGAAAAGACTGTTCAACCAAGAAAGACATATGCTGCCATGTGAAAACTAAAGATCAAGAACAGTCACAACATTATGTCTTAAACAGCATATTATGATGATGACTATCACATGCATCAGAGTGACAAAGATGACTCTGAATGATTTTCATGTCAATCAAAGAAGACAAGAGAGTACATCATGACTTTTCATTAAAATTAAATTATGAACATGAAGAAGCAGCAAGTTAAGTGAAAACAATTTCATCAAGAAGATAATTATATTAACAGTGATGATATGATGTCCTCATTTAGTGAGGAGGAAGACCTCATGAAAGTAAAAATGTTGTAACTTTATCAGAGCTTCAGCTTAATCAGAGCCTCATCACCTCTTACTTTATCTTAACTTAATGTAGCTTAATGAAGTCAGCATAAAAGCTGACTTCTTAATAAATAAAATATGACATCTTTATCACTCATATCAAATGATAGCAACATCATCATAAATGATCATTAAGACATCATAAACTGCTTTAACAGTTAAATCTTCTTACTTAGCATCAGTTTTAGTAAAGCTTTAACTTTATCATGTAAATCATCAATCTGATGTTCATGTCAGACACTCACTGACTGACTTTAAATCAAGCTATGATAGCACTCAGCTATTAACTTCAAGATTTCATCAACTCAGATCATCATTAAGCTGAAGACATCTCAATCATCAGGAAACAAGTCATCACTCATGTTGTTCAAGAAAATGCCAGATCAGCAGATGCTTAATTAAAGGAATTTAATTAATTTATCAAAGCAGAATCTCAAGAATTCCTCACTTAATCACTTGAGTGAATCACAGATAAATCACAGTTAAATCATGATATTTATAAGCTTCTAGGAGTTATTCTAGCTGCTGCATTCTCTCATACACAACATCAGAGCTCATGAGAATGAGAACATCACTTTTCAACAGAACATCATTCAGACTCCTTTATCTGCAGTTCATTCACATCAGAATCATTCAATGAGCTCATCACTCAACAAATCACAAGTGAAACTAAGTTAATACATGATGAATAAAGGTCATCTCATGATTCAGACATGATAAACAACAGTGAAGGAATCTCTTAAGAAGAGATGCAGCAGCTTATTTAAGTTAACATTCAAGCAGCAGTAACAGCAGTCATGATCAACATATAAGCAGGCTTACAAGACTCATCAAGATCATTAAGTGAAGTTGAACCTCTCAACTCTGTTGATTCAATAAGTGATGAAATCAAAGATAACTCAGTGTTCAAGCTCTGAGATATCAGTTACTTTGACTTCAATTTAAACATCAAACTGATTGAAGTCAAGGAGAATCATTAAATCTATTATAATGTGTTCAACTTCATTAATCATTTACATGTTAAAGCACTCATCATGAATGCAGCTTTATTTAAGTAAAACCTGAATGCATGTCTGCTAAGAAAGGTGAACACCTGATACATAAAAGAACTCACTCACCTTTCTCATATAAGTTTAAGGAATGACAACAATGATGTATTTAAAGAATGTAATGTCTTGAAAGTCAAATTTTAAAATAACTCTGATAAAGCTCTGACAGCTTTAAAGGCTCTACAGTACACTGTTCAGAACATTAAACATCATCAAGATTCAGCCTTTTATATACAGTTCATCATTCTGCATGAGAAGAATGCTGAAATCATTATAATGAAGACAGCTCAAGTTTTAATCACTTATGAGCATTTAAATGTTGAGTTACACCTACATCTACCTCACTTCACATTAAACTCTATCATAGCGACCCTTATTGAGGACGTCAATTACCAGAAAGATATTTAATTTAACATGTACATCAAAGATCAAGAGTCTAGCCATGATAATACCTTTAATGATTGATGAGAACGCCAGTCAGTTAATTAATAAAGCAAGCAATATTTCAATTATTTATCTCAGTTTTAATTTCAAGGGAACAATCATTCTCTGTTTTTTAATACTGATTATTCTGTTAATAACTCTTCCTTTCATAATGTTGAGTGATTCAACAAAGGATATGACTGCTATCCTGCATATCAAGATTGAAGAAATTCTAACAATGCACAAGCACAAGATTAAATCACAGTCATATCTCAGCTTGAAGAGATACATCAACCACTCATGATTATAAACAGAAATGGAAAATCATTCACTGATGTTGAATAACTGCTGAATCAAAATGCTGAAAACAAGAACCTCTTTCAGCACTGACAGCTTAATCATCTCTAAGCTTATCATGAAGAGCCTGATGAAGATGAGCAGGCATTTTATCAAGAGTGAGAAGATGATTTTTATGAGCAAGCTTATCAACAAGGTGCTGAGAACACCTACATATTAAGTTTTAATGAATATAACAAGCAAGACAGTCAAGCCGTGAAAAAATCAAGAGGTGAATCAGAAAATCTGAACATAAATCATTATACATCCTCCCTCTCCTGCTGAAACTGTCATGAGGAATTTCAGTCAAACAATAAACTGCATAAGCATGTCTGAAAAGGCTATCTATCAGCAGTCAATCATAAGTTTATTGAGAGCTCACTTAATCACCTTATCATAATGAGCTCAAGCAAGTCAAAGCAGCTTATGCAAGAATACACTTTTCAGGACTGATGATACATCACAACAAATGTGAAATTCAGTGAAAAGCTGAATACACTTGCAGAGTCAATCTGCATTGATAGCAGGTGCATTATGAGCCTCATTAATAAACATTTTTTTCACAGATTAACCTTGAATGAGATTCTTAAAGTGAAGTAAACAGCATCATCAATCTCAGTCTGCAGCCTTGAGACTGCAACTCATCAAGCAAATGAATATGTCACCTTACATGTCTACCTCTCAGGCACAGACGGCAGGACTGCTCATATCAGCAGTGAGTTTCACTTAATTAACAACCTCAAAGTTAACATGCTGATTGAAATGAATATACTGGCAGTGAAGAAGGTCACAGTTAAATTGTGATCAAAAAACTCAATAACTGTCATAAAAAGCTGTTAAAATATCATCATTTCACTTTATGTAATGATGAGATCTAACACCAGGACAAATAAAATAATGATGTTTAATGAGTACATCATGATTTCATCACAAGCTTAAATTGCAGTACTCATTACTTCATTTCATAAAGTTGAACTCCTCAATGATAAGAACCTCTTATTTGAATTATATGATATTGACATGAGACTTTCAATGTACACTCACATCATCAATCATGTGATGTCTGAAGTATTGATCTATAATGAGTCTGAAAAGTCTGTGATTCTACCTCAGAAAACCCACTTAGGTCAGGTAGTAAAATTTAAAGCAGATAAATGTTACTCAGCTCACTTAAACACCTCACTACTCACAGCCTGAAAGACTCAGTTAAGGTATGATGAAAGTTGAGCATGCTGAGGTTTCTGAAGCATTTTAACATCAGTTGCAGCGTTCAACATAATCATGAGTGATTTATTCACAGTGAACCCCTTATTCTCATCAGAATTAACAATGAAGACTTTACTGTTAAATGAAATCATTATATGCAGTGACACAAGCACCCTACATCAAATCACTGAGATCATCAATCAATACCCTTAGTTATGAGAAGATTAAGACAACATTGTCAACATTTTTAAATCAAAGTGAATGAACATACTGCTTCTGAATAACTGAAGAGAGCTCTACAAGGCTGAGCAAGTCAAGATGTACTCACTGAGAAAGCAAGACAAAAAGTTAATCAATAAAATGTTCAACAAGTTACATGCTGAGAATCACTTGAAATGAGCATCAACTGTCACTTCATTCACATATCTCTGTTTTGTCATATGAAGAGACACTCAGGAGGGCTGTAAAGATAAGATAATAATTAACATATAAACTTTAAACAAGATCACAATGTTGAACATTTACCTCATGTCATCTTAAGCTGAAATCCTCACAGCAGTTCATGAGTTGAGTTACATATCAACAATAAACTGCAGCAGCTTCTTTCATCAATGAAGAATAAAATTAAAAACATGTCACAAGCTTATCATGTCCTCTCACTGAGGTCAGAAAGTATTCAAAGTGATGATGATGAGATATAAAAACTCATCAGCTTATGTACAAAGAATGATAAATAAAGTTCTTTGAGAGCAACACAAATTCACATGAGTTTACATGAATGACATTGTTATATTCTTCAACATGTTGAATGAGCATCTGCATCATTTAGACAGTGTATTCAAGGTGTTAATGAAGAAGAATATTTGTCTCTTCCTCAAGAAGTCATTTCTTGATTATCCCTCAGTAAAGCTCCTTAATCAGAGAGTTGATGCTCTGAGACTGATCACAGTGATGAAGAAACTTACAGTCATAACACATCTGAAATTCCTGAAATCACTGAGTGCTCTTGAGAAATACCTTGATCTTACTGAGTATCTTTGACAGTACATATCAAAGTACGCAGTTATTTTGAAGTCACTTCAGGAATGAAAAACACTGCTAAATAAGATCATTAAAAAGTGATCAGATAAGTCAGTTAAAAGCACAGTGAAAAAGAAAATCATTAAAAGAGTAAAGGTAAACATGTCAACTTCATGAAAGCTTCAAGCATTCAATCAATTACAAGCAATGTTCTTCAGGTTAATTATATTAATGCACTTTAACTCAGTCTGTCAGCTGTACATTGATTTAAATGTGTTGAAAGAATTTAAGTTCAGTGCTCATCTGTATCATCAGTGAAATGATGATGAGATCAAGGGAGAACCAGCTTTAAAGATGAAACAGAAGAATATAAAGTTTATATGTTTTCTCAGCAGGCTGCTAACAGATGCAGAGACTAAGTACTGATTCACAGAACTGAAAGTGACAGGTTTAATATAAGTTGTTCAGAAAATATGACACATGATTGAATCAATGATCAAAGTGACAATCATATACACTGATCACTCAGTCATGATCAACATTGTATGTCAGTCAAGCCTATTAATGACTTCAACTGAGAAGATGAACCTACACCTTATTCAAGCATCTGAATACCTTCAATGCTTTTACCTCAACATTCACTACAAGCCTGATAAATTCAATGTTATACCAGACGTGTTGTTGAGACTAGCAGAGTGAAATTATCATCAGAAATCAGATACATCAACACTTGACATCTTTTATATGACTTCAATTTATAATAATGATCTGATCATGTACCTGATATCATTAATGAAGCTGAATGCAGAGTTTTAAAAACACCTGATGAATGAATACACTCAGGACATTCAATGAATCAGAGTCAAGATCATGATAAAGGTGAACACTGAATTAAAAGAGAATGTCACAGCTTTATCATATAAGTTGATAAACAGGCTAATATACTACAAGAACTCAGAATGCAGGCTTTAACTGAATATCTCAGCAGTAAAGAACTTAAAAAAAGATCTGTTTCAATAAGCACATGATGAGCTGAGTCACCTGAGGTACATGAGAACACATGAGCATTTAATGAAAGAATTATACTTCTTCAATCTTTCAAAGAAACTTCATGAGTTTATTCACTCATGCCTTTAATGTCAGCTCTGTTAAATACTCAAGCATAAATCCTACAGTGCTCTTCAATCAATTCTGATGCCTTCACGGCCTTTTCACATCATTTCACTGAACTTCATACTGAGACTGCCTGTAACGCCCTCACTGAAAGAATATGACTGCATAATGTCTTTAACAGACAAATTCAGTAAAGTGATAAACTTTATCCCTGGCAAAATCACATGAAAAAGTGTACAATGAGTCATAAAGTTCTTTAACTGCTTAACTCTTATGAACTGAAGCCTCCTCATGACAATCCTGACAGACAGGGACTTAACATTCATGACAGGAATGTAAAAAAGCATCTTTAATTAATTAAAAGTTAAATCACTACTTTTAACAGTGTATCATCCTCAGACAGATGATAGCTTTGAAATTACAAATCAAACAGCAGAGATCACTTTACAGTACTTCATGATAACATTGAAAAATATCAGCAGTTGAGTTATAATATTATTAAGAATGCAGGCAGTTCTGAACAACTTTATGAAGTATTTTAACATCATTAAAACCTCAACTGAAGTTCTTTATGAATTTCAGATCAGAGAAGCACTCAATCTTCTATGAGTCAATGAGAACAGTGACTCTACAAATGAGGTAACTTCAGAGAATATTTAAGACATCAATCTCACAGACTCAATGACAGTAATGATGAAATACAGATTAACTGCAGTTAATGTAAAAAATGTCATTGCCTTTGCTGTCATACACATGAAGGAGTACTATGACAGCAGACATACATCAAAATTCTTTAAGATTAACAACATGATCAACTTATGATTACACTGAGGATACACTATATCAGGCATTCAGAACAAGAAGATTAAACAGCAGTTCATAAACTCATTTAAAGTCATTAAGAGAATTGAACACTTGATTTATAAATTAAATCTCCTCTCTCATTGATGAATTCATGACATCATATCAATAACTCACCTGAAAGATGTAATCACAGCTGACTCATACAATCAGCTGAGGTCAGATCACCTGTCATTAATGATGATGAACAGTAATTTAAATCACTATGAAATTAAATGCCTGCTCAAGAAGAGAACAAGGCGCTCTGAATGTGATAATCATGAAATAATCACTGAATACCTTGTATGATGAAAAGGCTACAGCTCTGAACATGACATATGACATTCACAACTTGGCAGCCCGCTCAAAAATAAGGTTTTAGTTAATAGTACTTTATGCGCTCAGAGCACTCTCTGAGCAGTAAATGAGCTCATACAAATCTTACACTTTAAATAACTATTATACCTTCATGAATAATAAAACTGTTGTTGTTAAAAAGTTATATTGATTTCAAACTTTCAGTGATGAAAATTACAACATTAATAAACAGATTTTTAATGACTTTTTGAATAACTCAATAACAACAACACATAAAAAGAAACTTTGTATCAGAAAACTCTTAAACAGCTTATTCTCTACAACTTATAACCTGAAAGTTATATTATAAGTATAAAAGCGCAATAGTTATTCAAAGTATGTGACTTTTTTTGAAAGATTTTTCACTATTGCAAACTTGAATTAAATATAACTTAACAACAACAGCAGTTATGAAGAAAGTTTTAATTTAAGATTAATAGAGAATACTGTTTTTTATAATTTATGCATTGAAAGTTTCTTCATATCTGTTGAGGTGCAAAAGTTATTGAAGTGTGTAAATTTTTAAGTGATGAAAATCTTGAAGTTCTTTAAATATTCAGAACTCAACACTTATACAGTGCTTTCAGACTCAACAAATCATGATTTTTTATTGCAGAAAAGTGAATTTTAGCAAAAGTTTACTTATTATAAGTTTTACTGTTATTATAACACTGTGTGTGTACTTGTTTAAACAATTGTTTTAATAATTATTTTTTTATCACAAAATTTTGATGTTCTGCTCAAGATTTAAGGTTGAGCTCAAAGCGCTCAGAGGATGCTAAGAGCGGCTGTTAGCTGAGACATGAGATCAGAAGCTCAGAGCGCTCAAAGTGCTAAAAACTAACTCAAAGCTAACTTGCTAAATTGCTGATGAAGCAGAGTTATTGATTAATGTATTAATTTAATATCTCAGTGCTTTCATCAGTCTGTGAGTGATATGTTGTTGAAAGCTTTTGCTTTACTTTCACAAGCTTGCAGAGTTTATCTGTGAATGTTGAGATGAACTGAAGTGCTAAGACTATGTCTTCTGTTTATTGAGTTGTAAAAGCTTGCCTTCATTTCCTAGTGAGATGTTTAACTTTTATGCTCAAGAAGGTTAATCCTACTTGAGAAAGAGTTAAACCTACTTGAGAAAGTAAGTAGTCTGTAACATTTCCCTCACTTTTTCAAACAAGCTGTCGCCCTCAACGCTCAGCAATAAGAGGAAGTAGATAGAAGACTTTTTAAGTGTAGAAGTGTAATACAAAGCTCACATAAAGACATTTTTCAGCCCTCATCATGCTGCAAAACATTCATGAACTAGAAAGAAGTGAATATTCAAAGTAAATAAATGTCTTGCAAGAGCAATTAAAGTGAAGTTCTTCATTCAACTGCTGTAGAAACCTCAACTACAATGTCATTTTTCACTTTCACCTTAATGTGCTCTTTATTATCAATTCAGCATGTCTTCATTCTTCAGCAGAGATGTACTCTCACTTCTTTTGATCTTGATCCTCTTCATCAAGGTTTCTTAATCATCACTGATGTTCAGACCTTCATAACTTCACTTGAGCATTTTCATTTTCATATGACTGT
Source organism: Umbilicaria muhlenbergii (assembly GCA_000611775.1). Classification (NCBI taxonomy): domain Eukaryota; kingdom Fungi; phylum Ascomycota; class Lecanoromycetes; order Umbilicariales; family Umbilicariaceae; genus Umbilicaria; species Umbilicaria muhlenbergii. The sequence goes on from KK106986.1 coordinate 1,719,550, forward strand.
ATAGTCAGCTCATGTTCTTTGAGTCTGTCTCATGAGTCATCCTTTTGAAGATGTTTATCAGTATGTCTTTTAATTCATTCATCTCCTCTTTCATTTCCTTCAAGAACTTAATGACTTCATTCATCATGCTGCTTTCCCTCATATCCTTCATCATGTTGATCATTACTCTTAAATGTTCAGACAGTCTTTTCATCTTATCTGTCATATTACTCATTCCTTCATTGAGAATCATTCTCAAGGCCTTCCTTTCTTCTTTATCAGAGTGAGCTTCAATAGAGTTATCAACACTCTGTCATGATTTATCCTTTGAAGAGGACTTCTCTCATGTCTTATGTTTTTTCATGTCTGATGTAGTTAATTTGGCCTCATCAATGTTCTTCAGATTCTTATCAATCATTATCTTGATCACCTTGAAGTCTTCAACTGACAGCTTTTAACTCACTGATAATTCTTTCTGTGTTTAAGTTGTTTCTTTTTAATTCTTTCTGTTCTTTTGAAAAGTTGTTTGACTCTTTTCTTTTCCTTCAGAGCCTATGAACTTATATGTCTTTTTTTATATTTTGTTGTATAACACTTTCTTGTTCTTTATGACTGCTCTGACTTTCACTGCAGATTTAAAGCTTGACCTCATCTTTCTCATTCACTCAGTTGAATTGAAGTCTACACCTCAATGTGCTGCATGTTTTGCTGATGATATCTCATTTTTTATCACCTCTGCAGCTAGAACATCTGTCAACTTTATGTATTTTAAAGATTAAGTTGAAGTGTCATCCTTCTTGTAGTCTTCTCAGTCAAATTCTTTCATCATTATTAATCAGTCTGTAAATGCTTCACTTGAAGGTTGAGTCTTCTGTTTTGTTGTTATCTTTGTACTGACTGCTTTTCCTACTCTATAAACTCTTACTCAGTACTCAAGTCCTGATATTTGAACTCATTTCTCAGTAGACCTCAGATCTTTCTTCTCTGCCTTCATGAACATCATTTTAAGAGCTTTGATCAGAAGCATAAACTTGTTCATGAGTGTTCACTGTGATGAAAGATATAAAGGCGTCACACTTGTGATTGTAAAATGATGTTTGATATCTTTGATTGAAAGTGAAGGCTTGTTCAAGGGTGTTCACTGTGATGAAAGGTGTGAAGGCGTCACGCTTGTGATTTTAAAATGATCTTTGATATGAGAGATGAGCTCTGTGATGTTAAGCTTATCTGTTATTATCTTTATCAGAGTGATAGCTCATCCTGTCTGCTCATGTGAAGGTTGCTCAAATATGCTGAAGTCTTCAGCTTTGAAATCTTTGAGGTCTGGCAAGTTTGATGTCTTTTGATGCAGTCTTTCTCTTAGGCTTTTCTTAAAGTTCTGTTCTGAGAACCTTGCTTTTTGTTCCTTGATGATCATCTCAAACAGGTTTAAGTAGTCTAATTCAGCCCTCATGATTGTGTCATGTAGTGAAGGAGATGAAGGGAGTGTGAGAGCTTGTGCAGTGTGTTTTTCAGGTGATGCTTCAGTTGTCATCTTCACTCAACATTCAGTGATTGAACTGAGAAACAGACTGGTAGAAGGTCTTGTTGATGACAAATCTTGCAGTTCATAAACTTTCAGACTTTCATAGACGGGCTGAATCATAATGAGATCAGTAGTTGCAAGTGATATGAATGTCATAGAGACAGGTGCAATTGAGGTGAGTGTGACTGAGGCACATGCATGTGAGGTGAGTGTAGCTGAGGTGAGTGAAAATGAAGTGATTTGAGCCTTTCTCTCTTCCCTTTCTCTCATTCCTCTTAATATCACTTTAACTTTATTCTTATTAATCTGCTCTGAATTAGTTTCTTCACTCTTTGATTTCTCTTTCAGAGCAGCTTTTTGGCATTTCATATCATCTTGATTATCTTTATGACATTTCTCTGCAGTTAAGTGCTTCACTTTTATCTTAATGATTTAATCTGCTTTCTTTCTCCTTTCTCCTTCTGAGCTGTTGTTGTAGTATGTGAACATTGACTCATCCTCACTCTCACTGAGCTCAATGATGTGTGAGTGTTTCTTCATAATAATAACCTGAGCTTGAGATCATTCTGACTGGCGGTGATAAAGTTTGTTTAAATTTAAGACTTGATTTGTGTTGTCTTTTCATGTTAAGTAGAGCTTATGAGCTTCTGTAAGATTGTAATTGATATCAAAGTTCTCTTCTATGCTGACAAAGCTGTTTAATGTGAGGCTTCATTCAGATCTGCCTCACTGATCTTCTTTTGACCTATAGATGTTTGAGTCATGAGGTCAGTTGAGTCACTATTTTAATTCTTTCATGAGGTGATGGTAAAGTTCATATAAAATAAGTTGTAAGAGCAGGACTACTGAAGGCCTCTTTTACATAAGTTTTTATTATTTACTGCTTGTAGTACCTCCTCAACTGAGCAAGATGTCAGGTCTTTCCTCTTCACTTCATAAATGAGGTCTTTCATTGATGAAATGCTTTCATGTATCTCTTGTAACATGGAAGCTCCGCCTGGTGATGATGACTCAGTGTTTCACAATTTGAAATCACAGTGATGTATTAAGGAAATTTGTTTACTTGTAAGATGATGATTTTGCATCTGCTCACTGCTTGACTGTTCTTAAGCACTTTTTTCAGTTATGTCTTGCAATGCAACAAGCGCTCTGATATCACAAAACCACTGCGTGCAAAGAATGAGTAATGTAACATGCAAGCAAAGTTATTGTAACCTGTAGGTTACTTTCATGAAGGTTTGCCTCTGATTTTATCAGCAGTAATCTTCTTAATCAGCTCATGTTCTCTCTTATACTCTTTTATCAGATCCTTTAAATTCTCTAACAGGTTCTCATCATATCATTAATCATGTACAGATGAGTAATCCTTTCATCTGATTAAGTATTTTGTTATGCTTTTGTCTTTCTTAATCTTTCAGTTCCTTCTACCTATCAGCTTTTCTATCTCATAGTCATGTCATTCTGAATTGAACTTATTTACTGATGATGAGTTATTCAATTGATCTGTATGCTCATAAAGGTCCTCCCCTTTAGGTGCTGACTTCAACTGAGTTATGAACATTATCAGATGTATTTTCCAGTTCACTGATATGTTTAAATGATAAGTAAGAAGGCTTACTTTTTCAGTTATCTTAAATGAATCAGCCCTTTGATTGAAGAGCTTTCAGTTTGTTATAAATGAGAGTGTATACCTCTTATGAAGTTTTATGAAGACCTCATCATCAACCTTCATCAACAACAGTCAGTGATGCTTGTTGTATTGTATCTTCATCTGAAAATTAATAAAATTCACTGCTTCTTCAGCTTCCTTTCATATGATCACTCTGTTTTTGATGAAATCAGAGTCTGCTGTTTCACTTTCTCCTCTTAGCATGAAGAGAGTGTCTCTCAGCCTGAATCTGTATATCACCTCATTTGATGATAATCTGATTGATGTGTTCTTCTGCTTATTGAGCTCTGATCTTAGTCTTAAAAGGTACTTCACTCAATTCACCTCAGAATTTTCAGTTAAAAAGTATCAGAGTGTTATCTCTGCAGTTTAATTAATTCTTTCTGATTGTTCATCTGTTTGAGGATGATATGCTGTCAAGGTCAACATCTTTATCTTCAGTCTCATTGTTAATCCTTTTCAGAAATCTGACATAAACTTAGGGTCTCAGTCTGATATGATGATGTTTAAGACTCCTCAGTTTGTGAAGCTTTTTAACAAAACTCTTGCTCAGTCTTCTGCTGTGTATGTACTTTTCTCTGAAAGTAAAGTCACCTTCTTGAAGATCTTGTTTGTGATTGAGAGCACAACATCAAACCTTTCTTCTGTTGTCAGCAAGGCTAAAATGAAGTTTATTATGATAATTCTGAAGAGGATGTTCTTTGTAATGATTGACATCATCAATCTGTATACAGCGTGCCTCTTGATTTGGTTGAGCTGACATTGATAACAATGATTAATGTATCTCTTGAGCCATCTAAATAACTTTCTTAGGTAAAGATTGCTCCTCACTGCATCATATGCTCAATGAAATCTGCAGTGATGATTGTCATCATGTATTAACTTGAAGATCTTCTTCTTCAGTGTCTTTAAAATGCACAGACATCTTCTCTCATTGAGTTTCTGATAATAGATTAACCTGTCAATTCAACAGAATTGAATGTTTTTCAGAGGCTCTGACTCTGCTGTCTTCTTTTGATCCTCAGTGTGCTTCTTCAATGCACTCAGTATCTTGCTTCATTGTTTATCTTTTTTATATATCTTCTTCAGCTTGACCTGATAGTTCTGTGACAATTTCATCAAGCTTATTTGAAAGGTGAACACTTCATCAAGAGTGTCTTCATCTGATGATGTTTCAACCTGCTCATCAGCAGTTTTACTTAAGAGCTTGAATAACACATCTGATATGATATGCTGCTTCCCTGGTCAGAACCTAATGTTTAGGTTGAAAGTTGACATGTATTGAGATGCTTTCATTAAGTGTAGGTTGACTTTGTCTGTAGATGAGGAGAACAAGATTGTTTACTTTGTTATGAAGATAATTGCTGAGTGATCAGTGTAGATTATGATGAGTTTAACACAGCTCTTCACTATGTGTCTTATTTTTCAAAGTGTTTATATTAAAGCTGTCACTTTCAGTTCTGTAGGTCAGTAGCTCCTCTTCATGTTATTTAATAACTTAAATAGAAACATCACTGGTTCAATGCTCTTTTTAGGGAAGTCATTTCCCAAAGGATCTCTCTTAACATGGTATATCATTATATCAAACCCTCACTGCTTAGAGCTGTTTAAGTTGATGTATAATTGCCTTAACTGATTGAAAAAGGTGAGAAAGGTTGACTTCTCAAAGCACTTTTGTAGAAGCTCAAAGGATTCCCTTTCTGTGACTGTTGAAGTGAGAGTGATCTTCTTTGTATAAGCCCTTCAGTCATGATCACTTTTAGTTGAGCAGTGTCTGAGGAGTTTTATCTTCTGATGTTGAAGAGGTTCTACTATCTGAGCATAGTACACTATGTATTGCTGAAGTCATTCAGTCAAGCCTAAGTAGATTTTCAATGAATTGAGAGTCTCAGGAAACTTTAAGTTTTTCAGAGCTGTTATCTTCTCCTTCATGATAAAATAACTGAATTCATCAACCCTTTGTTCTAGCAAAGTCACACTGAGGTATCTTATGAAGGACTTTATTCCTTTTAAGCTTATCCTCATGTCTTAAAATAACTTCAGTATTACTTGAAGGTGAGCTGCGTGTTCTCTTAGCTCTTGAGAGTAGATCATGATATCATCTATGTAGCCTTTAGAGAAGAATTTAAATGAGTGTAGTAAGTTGTTCATTTTACACTGTATATAAAGAGGTGAATTCTTGAACTTCATGACTGTCACATTAAACCTCTCTGAGCCTTGATGAGAGATTACTGTTAACTTATGTCAGTCTTCTTCTTTTACTGATCATTGATGAAAGAAGCTAATGCAGTTCATAGTGCTTATGAACTTCAACTCATGTACTGCTGATATGATTTCACTTTTGTAACAGTATAGGGTAAGCGTCCGTGGTTGTTATCTTATTCAGATCATAAATGTTGATGATTATTCTTTCTTTCCTTGTAAGCTTCTTCTCTGAACTGAAAAACACTGTCTTTCATACCACAAAGACTGAGAAGCTAAAGGGAGTAAATTCATTAAATCAGGACATTCTTTCTTGCTCATGCATTTTATTAAACTCCTCATTTATAACCGCTCATTCATTTGAACCTGTTGAATAAACATGATGAAAAAGTTTAACAGCAGTAGATGTATTTCAATCAATTGTAAGAGATATCAACAAGTACTCTTCTGACAGAATGTTAACAATATCTTTAATATCAGTTCAGATTCTAAAGAAAGCATTTATGACTTCTGACAGCACAGCTACTGCCTCAGCATCCTCATAAACTGTAACCCTGTTAAGAAGCTTAGTCTCTGACTTATTTAAATTTACTTTGATCAGAGTATACTTTGCTGTCAAGGAATGATTTTTCACATCAACAGGATAACACTCTTCTTTCTTATATTCAGTAATGATTCTCATGTGAATGCATCATGATAGTATTCTCTCCTGCTTTGAAGTGTTTTGAATGCATATAAAGGGTATGTTGAAGTTCACTATGTGAGCGTATGCTCCCTTGAGATCAGGTTCAAAGAGGAAGTCTTTATCTGAAAGTGAAGCATGATCATGAACTTTCACTGAGACCTTGTATGTTGATCTTGAAGATATGATTAATCTTTTCATTGTTTTAACAATCTGTCACATCCTGATGTTGTCTTTCACTGTTACTTGAATTGATGTAATTAAATCTCAGCAGCTTCAAATTATTATTCTTTCTTCAGATAAATTTAAACAGATTCTTTCAGATGTCAGTATGTTAATTCTCATCAAGAACTTCATCTTCAGATTATTTACAACATGAGCTTTCCTTCTCATGTGTGCCTTTGATGGTTTGTCATTTATTGTTTCATCAAGGAACACATTGAGAATGATGTATTCATCACTGATGTAATGAGTTGAGCTGATGCCGTGAACGCTTATGAGCTTATTTACTTGAAGCACTTTCATCTCAGGGAGAGTTTCTTTAAGGAAGAATTGATTTATCAATGATATTATGCAACTGAAGTTTATACAAATCAGGATGATGAGACCTTCCATTAAGAAGAATGCTGATGCAGTGACATAATGTCACTTGTTGAAGATCATCTCATTTTCAGTGAGCTTTGAGGCGTCTGACTCAATGACTGAGAGGTTAATCTTGAGCAGTGTATCTTCACTCATCATGAGGTTTGCTTCTTGAGCAGGTGACTTCACCTTTGATTTTTTCTTTATGAATTCAAAAAACCTCATAGTATCAGCTCCTATTGAGTTTTTTGAAATGACTTCATTCATTTGAATAGTTGTACTTGAAAGCCTCTTTCCTTTGACTCAACATTTACTCACATGGCGGTGAAGCTTGTTGTTCAAGGTAAAGGTGAATGCGCATCTCCTATAAGTGTAGATAGTAGGCTTTGAAGGGCTTTTCATGTAATAAACTTTAATGTAATTCATGTTCATTTAAGGTCCTGACAGTTTATTCTCCTGACCTTTGAAGTGTTTCATCTTCAATTGACTGAGTGCTGAGGCTTGATTCTCATTATCTCTGAGCTGTAGTGAACTGCTAAACTGATTCATTTAAAATGCATGATAATCATAAGCTTCTGATATGTCATAGCTGAGTTCTCAATCATCCTCAGGGTAAGACTCATCAGAATACTCATGATACACTGTCTGAGAGAAGCTGTAGTTGTTTCAATTATCATAACCTCATTAACTCTGATAATTGTTTTGATTTTCTTGAAACTCTTGATTGTTTAATCTTTCATAAGATTGATTCAGAGCTGCTTCAGTCATACTTGCAGTGATCTGAAGTTGTTCAGAGCGTGGCTCTGCTTGAATTTAAGTCATCAGCTGAGGTTCAGATGAAGCTCCTTGATTCTGTTGTAAAGAATTGTAAATGTTGTTCATTGCAAACAGAAGAGACTGATTAGGTGAAAATTAATACTGATTAAGAAATGATATTTGAATAAGAAATTGAGCTTGATTAAGGTACTGAAGCTGATTGAGATGCTGATAGAAAGATCAGTTGTTCTGAAAAGATTTAAGAGGATAAGAAGAATCATAAAGAAAGTCTTGATCTCTTTGATATCCTTGATATCCTTGTCCTCTTCTATTATAAAAGTTAAACTCATCTTGATTAAAAGGTTGATTCATTGATTTATCATTTTTTTCCCTGTATCTTTCTTGTTCTCTATCATTGGCTCAATCTTGATTCATGAAGTTGTTTAACTTATCTTGAGGTTTATTGTTTTGATCTTAATATTCTGTTGATTTAATAATGTTCTGTTTACACTTCTTCATTACATTTCACATCTTTCTTTAACTTTTTAGTTCTTTAGAGAACTCCTGAAGTGTGATTCTTGACTTGAGCATTGCTGTGACTGTTTAAAGCTTGATGTCTAAACCTTGTCAGGCTCAAGTGAGTTGAGTTAAAAGATCAGTTATGCCTGCTGCTTGAGCATACCTCATCATGTTTTGCAAATAGCCTTGAGGTTCCCTGTTGTTATAAGCATCTGAAAGAGAGTAGTGTTCCTTGTTAAGCTGTTTCAAGGCCTTCATAATCATCATCTTGAAGTGTTTTGTTAATTTAGAAGTGAACTTCATAAGAGGCATGTTTCTTAAAGCTCATCAGGTGAAGTCATTGAGTTTCTGTAAATATCAATTTAAGATGTTGTCTCAGAGACATGTAAACAAGTTCTCTGTCACCTTCTCTTCTTCTACAAGGAGGGCATAATCTTTGACTCATTTAATGAAAGTGTAAACTTCTTGATAGATAGTTTCTTTAAAATTGAAGATAACATCTTCAGTTTCATATGATTCTGAAATGTCAAGATGGAAGAAATCAAGGTCTGAAGCTCAGAAGTTAACAGAAGCTGTTACATGCAGAATTAAATTTACTGATCTCAACACATCTGAAGAACTTGATGAACCTTGCAGATTAAGCACTGAGTGAAGCTTCTCATCAAAAAGTTGAGACAAAACTTGAATTTGCTCTGAAGAAAAGGCTGTGAATGCGTGTGAGTTATGAGTTGATGAGTTGAACTCAGAAGCTTCTGTATTCAACAGTTCACCTTGATTAATCATTCTGATTTGTGTCTGAATTTGCTCAAGTTGATGTTTAAAATCTAGGTGTTTTCATTCTGCTCATTTTAACTTTAAGTGTACTCATTTTAAATGTTCTTGTTTAAATTGTTCTCATTTGAGATGTTGTTGTTTACCTTATTTCAACTTTAGATGTTCTCATTTGAGGCACTCTTGTTGTAAACATTCTTGTTTCAGATGTTCTTGTTTCAGATGTTTCAACTTTAAGCATTCTTCTTTTAGCAGGTGTTGTTTCTTCTCAAGGTTTCATTTCTCAGAATGTTGAGCACGCCTCTTGCTGCCTCTGCAAGTGAATTTCTTTCAATCATGTTCATCTCTGATCTTGTGTATAAGTCATCATTGAGCGTCTGCCTGATCCTGTGTCAGTATATCTTCTCATGTCAATGATTCTTGTTCCTTCAGAAGAACATTGATTAACTCTTTTTCTGCAGATATTCTTTTGTAATTAAATGCTCTTTGTTTACTGACCTGAACTGAAGTTAGTTCTGATTCTTTATTCTTTTCTTTCAGCACTTCCTCTTCAATCCTAGTCAATCAAATTATTTCTTCTTTCACAGAGGACTCTTCAGAGGGAAGGTTGATGATAAATTAATACATTTCAACTGATGTGAAGTTTATAATGAACTGAGCTTCTTCTTCTGATAAAAAGGCTGTTGAGGATCAAGATGCTTCAGTGATTGCTGTTGCAGACTCTGAAGAAATTTCTGATAAGTTTATAAAGGCTTTATCTTGAGTAGAGGGTAATTCTGTTGAAGCTCATGTGATGAAGGGTTCTGTTATTGATGAGACACTGAATGAAGGTAAGTCATCCACTTAAGAGAGTGCAATGAAGTAAGAAGTCTCTCTGAGGGTAGAAGTTTCAATATGAAATTTGCTAAAAGTGATGTGAAGAGGACTGCCTTTAATATGATTAATTAATCACTCTGAAGAAAACCTAGACTCTGAAGTTCCTTGACTGAATGAAATTTCAGTAAAGCTTATGAATATTACTGATGCTTCTTGAAGATTTTTAATAATTAACCTTGACCTTCCTGTTGATTCAGGGGACGGCTCATAAGGGTAGTATCAGTGAATAATTTTCATGCAGAGATGATCAGTCTCTCTTAAAATTCTCACATTTGAAATTCTGAAGACTACAAATCAATGAAACTGATGTCTCAGAGTTATAATGTTATCATTAAGCTCAGATAGTTCTTCTGAATTCAGTTTGTCTGTCTCAAGAAGATAGTAAGAAAGTAGTGATTAATTAAGCAAGTCAGCTGATATTAAGCTGACAGGTTCAATAATGTCACCTGAGCTGACAGAGGATTAATTATTCACTGAAGCAAACTGATTTCTGTTTAAAGACAAAGGACTTGAAAATCAGGTGTTGCTATCAAATGTTAAGATTACATCTTTCATTTATTGAGTTGTAAAAGCTTGCCTTCATTTCCTAGTGAGATGTTTAACTTTTATGCTCAAGAAGGTTAATTCTACTTGAGAAAGTAAATAGTTTATAACATGAGACTCTCAGTCTGATGTTGCTGTCTCAGATGTTCTGTAGATTCTTCAGATGTACTTGTAGTATAATTATGCAGCTTGAGCTGCTGTAACTGTCTTCTGACATGACAGCAAGAAGGCCCTTTTTTTAAAGTAATCAACAATGACAAATATGTTGTTAAAGCCTTTCTTGTCCCGTGGGAAGGATTTAAAGTTGAATGAGACATGCTGCTAGCACTTATCTTTAATTGATAAAGAGTGAAGTAAGCCTGAGGTCTTGTCTTGAGGTACATGCATTCAACAGCATGTTCAGCAGTTTGAAATAAAAACTGAACAGTCATTTGACAGACCTGATCAGTAATATTGAAATGACAACAGCTTTGTCATCTTAATCTTGCCTGAGTGCATCATCACAGGTGTTGAATGAGCTTTGTTAATTAAATGAGTTCACAAAGTGTCAACATTCAGCATCATGAGCTTCTCAAATCATGTAAGAAGATTATCTTAAAGCTTTCAGCTCTGTTCCTCCTTTCTTGTCATCTGACAGTACTGGTTCAGTGATTCATGAGAGTGATTGACTTGCAGAATCTGATTCATCAGCTGATAAGAATTTTTCATCTGTTCAGTCTCATTCAGTGAATCACTTTCAATATTCATTGAACCCTCACTTATTGTGATTATTATGCAATTAGAATTCAGAAATAACTGTGTTCATGCAGTGATGTCCTTTTCTTTCTGAGTGATCAACTCATCATGTTTTCTTGTCAAGGCATCAACAACAACATTGACTGTTTCTGAGTGATAAGTAATCTTGAAGTTGTAGTCTGTCACAATATCAGCTCATCTAGCTTGTCATGAATTAAGCAATCACTTGATGATAAAATACTTTAAAGCATGATGATCTGTAATTGTGACAAAAAGAGCTGCTTGTAAACTTAATAACATGTCATGTCATTCTTGAAGGGTTTTAACAACTGTTAACATCTCTCTGTCATGAATCTCATATCACATTTCCTCAGGTGACATTGTCTTTGAGAAGTAAATTGCAAGTTTTCACTTATCATCTTTCTGTTGCTGAGTGAGCACTTCTGTAACAACTTCACTGTTGATATCTGTCTTCATTAAAGTTTTCAAATAGGATGAGTAGTGAGCTTGAATAATGTTTGATAACATCAGCTCTTTTGCCTTCTTAAAAGCTTGAATTTTCAACTCTTCTAAGGGGTGTCAGGCCCCTTTTGTGATCAGCTTTATTAATGAGTGTACAACTTGACCTCATTTTTTCAATGAGCAATGATAGAAGTTGCAGAATCTCAGGAAGGATTGAATTTCCTTAATTAATTTCAATAACAGTCAGTTCTTGATGACAGAAACTTTGTTTGAGTTCATTATAATATCTTCAGTGCTGATGATGAAGCTCAGAAACTTAATAAATTGAATATTGAACTCATTCTTCTTTATGTCTGCTTGTAGATTTGCTTTCTTAAGGTGTTGAAGCACCTTTTTAACTTGAGCATCATGTTTCAATGAATCCTCTGAGTAGATCAAAATATTATCCACATAGATTGTGCAGAAATCATTCAGGTAATTGAATAAAATGTTGTTGATATACCTCTGAAAGAAGGTGAGTTCATTGCAAAGGCTGAAAAATAAGATCTTGTATTTATAAGATTCATACCTCATCTGAAAGGTGATTAAATTCTTGACAGACTTTTTCATCTGTATTCAGTAAAACACCTGCTTAACATTCAGCTTGATAAAAACCTTTGCTTTAATCAGTTATGTTAAAGTCTCTTCAATTAAAGATAAGAGGTACTTATTCTTCTTAATGATTGCATTAAGCTTTTGATAATCAACACAAAAACATCACTCCTCTTCAGGTTTCTTTGCAAAGAGAACTGATGATGCATAAGAAGCATCATTAAGAATTATGAAATTCTTTTTCAGATGATCTTCAAGATAAGTCTTAATTAACTTTAACTGCTTCAGTGACATGCTGTACAAGAGACTTGAGGTCAGGTTGTTCTCATCTTTCAAGATGATATCATGATTTACTTTTTCCTTGTGTAGAGACAGCTGATCTGATGCTGCCTTGTTGAAAACCTTCACAAACTCTCAATACTGATGAGGTAATTTTTTCTTTATTCTCTGATTCAGCTTCACTTCATTCTGCAGCAGCAAATAGGGGTTTCTTCAGTTTTTTATCAGATGATCAACCTCATGAATGTTAATGACATTAATAATCACCTCTTTTCTTTTGATATTGCATAGGAAGTTTCTCACTTTCAGAAGTATAATATTCACTTCTTGATAAAGAGGAGGTTTATGATTCTTTGATTTTTTTACATTTAATGAACTTTGATCTTCATTCATTAAATTACTCATGTGATTCATTGAATCTTTCTTTTCATTCAGTTGTTTTTTCATCTCATTGATGTTGACCTGCTGTTGAGCTCTTCATGTCTTTGATTGTGCCTGTAGCTGCAGGACTGACTTTTTAAGCAGTTTAATAAATCTTTTCTTTCACTCATTTAACCTTGTTGAATGTTCAGTATCCTCAGAGTCAGCTTTGTTAAGCATCATTATGATTTCATTTCTTTCTGCCTTCTTTAAGATCTGAGTCAGTGTTGCTGCTTCATGCAGATTATCATGTTATTCAGCATCTGCCTGATGTTCTGATTTGACTTCTGATAATTATAATTCTCACCTTGATATCATTAAGTTCTTGCTTGCCTGATATTGAGCCTCCTCAGGTCAAATCAACTTTTAATTGAAGTAATCAATTAATATCTTAGTCTTCTTGAATCATTTCCTCTCAATCAGAACATCATGCCTGTTGATGTTACAAAATAAGAAGTGAGTAGGGATTCATCTTCTGTTAATCATTAAATTTGCTGTAAATGCTCTGAAGATCACCTCAGCATTTCAATTATTATATTTTGTTAAAGAAATTGACCTCTGTGCTGTCCTGATGTATAACTGCAGATGCTTTTTCACAAATTTAAAGTGCTTCTTGTGAATGAAAGTCTTTTCAGCAGCATCAGTGTTTAGCAGAGCTGTTATCTTTATGATTAAACTGTTAACTGCAAGTTGATAATCTCAGGTTAATGATGACTTCTTTAAAATGTTTAATATTTTCATCTTGCTTATCTTTGCTCCTTCTGTTGACTTTAGGGTGAAGACTTCATTTAAAGTAACTCATTTTCTGAATCTGAATGATCAGAGTTTACAGCCTTTGCCTCAGCTTTCTTTAACTTATTAAGATAATCCCTCATCAGGTGTTCTTTCTTATTGCAGATGTAATAAATTATGTTAATTAACATTAATCTGATTGCTTCTCATGCAACAGTGATGATTGTGATGATTGTTTTCTTTTTAAATTTAAAAGTTGACTGCTTTCTCTGCAGCTTTTGTTAATTTTTTTATTTCTTGATTCTTTCACCTGCTTTGACAAGACCTCTCACAAACTGTTGAGCCTTTTTACAGTAAGCGTCAAATGACATGTTCTCATCAGTGACATAAATTTTCATTTGAACTTAAAGTGAGTTATATAACTTATCATGAATTTCTTCTTTTCACTGATCTGTTGACATCTTCACTGAGTTCATCAGTTGTAGAAACTCTGACTGAAACATGTTAAAGTTCTTAAGATAAGACATCTTGAACTTCTTCAGCTGCTCTCATGCCTTCAAGTGATGATCTGAATCCTCAAAGACATTCTTCAAGTATTGAATAATTTTCTCAACATAAATCTCTCTTCCTGACTGAGCCTTCAGTCATGAATAGAGGTGTTCAGCAGCCTTGTCATCAACTCACATCTTGATGTAAATCACTTTGACATGTTCAGCTTCATCTTGATCTGGCTGATTGAATCAATCATCATTGATTAATAACTTGCTCTTCATCTGATCATCTCATACCTGAAACGTGAGCTTAAGATCATCATTCAGAATTGATGAATCTGAAAACTTCACTGAACACTTCTTCATTGTGTCATTCACATTTAATTTAAGTGTGCCTTCTCTTGACTGCTCTGCTTCAGAATTGTTATGTCATTAAGTTAACTTTCACACATCCTGTTTCAGTTCTTGTTTCTCAGTTGTTAACTTCTTTATCTGAGAATCTTTCTGATTATTTTATTCTTTTAGATCTTGTATCTGTGCCTTGTATGAATCTCTCTGATTTAGTGTTTTCAACATTAAACAGCAGGTGTTCTTCAGATCATGTGCTGCTCATCATTATAAGTTTTCAAGAGTCACCTCACCTCAAGAGTTCATCTTCATGATATTTACTGTTTTTAATCTCTCATGATCATCTGACTGTTCTTCAGTCAAGGATAATCTTTTAAATTAAGAAGAGGTTCCTCTCTTCTGATGTGATTTAATCATGATTTCTTCAGTGCTTCAGACACCTACTTTTAGTGTTGAGATTATTCAGTTCAAAACCTTGCTCTTTCAACTGTCTCTACTGCAGTTGTCTGTGTCTACAAATAAATCTTTGAGGATGCTTACACATTGCAGGATTTTCTGTTTATTATAACTGCTTCTCACAGTTATCTGTCATCATGACAGAGTACTTTTTGATCATTCATTGTTTACTTCTCACAGGACTTGAGAATTGATTGTTGATAATTAATTAATGAATTTAAGATGTTCTAGGAACCTCTTGATCACTCAGTAGATTATGAATTAAGATGTTTGATGATGTCAAGAAAGAATTTTCTCATCAACATATGTGTTTATCTCAGCTGATATTCTGTCACCTTCTGTTATACCTCTCGCTAGATGGTACCTGGTTGGTATGCATAGCAGGCGTACATGTGGTACTGCTCATGATGCTCAGAGCATGAGCACCTCAAGCACTCAATCACTCATGATGCTCAAGGCATGAGCACCCTGAGCAGTAAGATTACACATGCAGAGCAGTACAGTAACACATGAGTCTTTTAAAGTATTATATAATCACAGGTAGATTCATAATTAGAAGCTCATGCTCAACTTATGTATCAAATGCAATCTCATAGGTCTACTGCTTTCTAGCTTATTCAAGTCTACATGTGATCAGTAGTTCATTGAATCAAGCGCTGTGATTAAATGAACATTGATATAGTTCATTGAATGATTGTATTATTTCTGTCACTATGACATCACCTGTTACACTTTGAGCATCATCATCAAGATATCAGTTGTGAAATGAACTGTGACTCATGAGTCCCTCAAAAAGATGACAACCTTCAGTCATGACTCATCAGTCATTGAGAGTCTGATGTCATCAGGGATGAAGATCAAGATCTCATCATCAGACAAGTTCTTAAAGAAATGAAGAATGTTGAGTTCATTCTTCACTCAACTTGATATTTACATTCACCTCAATCACATCATGTTCAAGAAGAAAGTTGATAAGATATTGTAAACATCTTCTTACCTGAGATTCAATGTCCTCAATTGATTTAAGCTGACCCTCTGAGACTATATGAAAAATGAGAAGAGAAATCATGATAATGAGATGAATGAGATCTTCTTCAGTCTAGAGGAATTCAAGAAGCAGATAAGAATCATGTTTGAGATTATTAATCAAGAAAGAATCATGAAGTGAGAAATTTATAATATTGTGCAGAAAGAAGCTGTCATGATGTATGCAGTTAATTTTCAAAGACATGCTGCATATACAAACTGAGACAACACTGCCTTGACTGCGCAGTATTATAAAGGCTTGAAGAACTTCATCAAAGATGAAATCTCCTGATCAGAGTGATCAAGCACCTTAGTCAAGATGATTGAAAAGTCAATCATCATCAACAATCATGTGTATGAAAGATCTATGAAGAAAAGCCAGAAGAATTATGTATCATCAAAGGTAAACAAGCCTCACAAAAACACTCAATATAATAATCAACCTTATTACAGCCCTCAGCTGATGAAAATCAATGTGACCTTTCAAAGGAATCAATTTCAGAGAGGAATCAAGCAGTTATCAAAGAGTATTAAAGTCAAAGAGAATTGTTATAACTGTGAAAAGTCAGGACATTTCACACGCAATTGTCAGATCTCAACAAAAACCTTTTCATCAAAAAAGAAAACATACATCACTGCATTAAAGAAGTCAGCACTGAAGCAATCAGTTCAGCATAATGCTATGTCTTGAACAGCTTGCTATGATGACAGCTGTACAGTTCATCAGAGTGACAAAGACAGCTCTGAATGATTTTCACATCAATCAAAAAAGGCAAGAGAGTATGCTGCAACCTCTCACAGGAACCTCATCTCAGATGTAAAGAAACATCAAGTCAAGCAGAAGCAGTTCAACTTGAAAGATAATTATGTTGACAGTGATGATATGATACTCTAATTTAGTGAGGAGGAAGACTTCATGAAAGTAATGACTTCTGAAGACTTCAGAGAGCTTTTGAAAGAAGACAATAATAAATGATTGACTACTCATGAAGAAAGGTGGATTTAAATGTATACTGAAATACTTAACACCCTCAGCAAGAAAGAGGAGTACGCAGAGTGAGTAGAAGAGATAAAAAATCAGATTTTTTGCATTATTCAAGATGCATTTATGCAGAGTTAAAATCATGAAGAAATCAATTATCAAGATATAATTAAGAAGACATCTTTGAAAGGTTCTCAGTTCATCATCAGAGAGGAATATGTTACCTCTGCTGAAGCACACATCTCATGAGAACTTCATATGAAAGTATGAGAACTCTGAAGAAAATACTTCAAAAGAGATCTGAGCAAACATTCAGCTCAGAAAGTGAATCTGAAAGACTTTAAGTATGTAAGAAAGAACCTAAGTTTCTTTCCTTTTAATTCAAAAAACTAGAAGGCCCTTCAGGTCAAAGGCTTCTGAAGATGCTTACTTTGAAGTCTTCAAGCAGTGAATGACAACAAGAGTTCACCACTGCAGCACAGAAAGACATGAGTAACTTTCATGTTTAAGTTAAAGTCAATGATCAGTCAGCCTGACTGCTAATAGACAGCAGCTGCACAGGGAACTTCATGAACTCAGAATTTGCTGCAAAACATGCAATTCAAACACAGGTGAAGCAGAACCCCTTTAAGCTTCAAGGATTTAATGAGACCTTTATGAAACATAATGATGAATGAGTAAACTGAGAGACGGTTTCTACGCTTATGCATTTAGGTCAACATTGGGAAAAGATTCAATTTGACATAACAGAGCAATCAGGAAGTGATATAGTCCTGAGAATATCATGACTCTGAGTGATCAATTCAATGATTGATTGAGCTGAAAATGAGATATACTTCATTAAGGGTGATAATTTAAATAAGTTATATTCAGTCCTAAACTCACCTGAAGGTGTGGAGATCTTCACTATGTCAATGAAAGAAACACATGAGGAACTGAAGAATCCTGATGCAAAAGTACTGTGAAGCAGACAAGTTGAAGATGACTGAGACCCTGTTATCAAGTTATCTATCTCTAAAGAATATAAAGACTTTGAGGAATTGTTTACAGCTGTAAAGGACCAGGACGTCTTGCTGAAACATTAAAAATGAAATCATGAAATCAAGATCATGAAAGGTTGCACATCAACAAAGTAACTTATCTACTCATTGTCACCTCAGAAGTTAAACACTTTATGAGAATACTTAAAGGAGAACTTATGAAAAGGATTCATATGAGAATCACAATCTTCAGCTGAATATTCAATACTGTTCATGCCAAAATCAGACAGTTCACTCAGGTTATGCGTTGATTATCAAGCATTGAACAACATTACTGTCAAGAACAGTTACTCATTACTGCTCATTTCAGAACTGCAGGATCAGTTTCAGAGAGCATAATGATTCATCAAATTTAATATTTTAGAAGCCTTCAATCAGATTTGTATCAAAGAAGGAGATGAATGAAAAACTGTGTTCTGAACAAGATCTGAACTCTATGAGTACCTGATAATGCCTTTCAGGTTAATGAACGCGCCAGTGACTTTTCAGACTTTTATTAATAACATACTGTGAGAATACTTGAATCAGTTCATGATCATCTACCTTGATGACATACTGATCTACTTCAAGATGAAGAAGCAGCATGTTTAGCATGTCTGTAAAATCTTACAAGCACTTCAAGATGCAGGATTACAGGTAAAGTCTGAAAAGAGTCTTTTTCATTTCAAGGAAGTACACTTCCTGAGTTTCATCATAACATCAAAAGGGTTATGAATAAACTCTGAGAAAATATGATCTGTGATTGAATGATCAGTATTAAGAAATGTCAAGGAAGTACAGTCCTTCCTTGAGTTCACAAACTTCTATAAAAAGTTTATTGAAAAGTATTTAAAAATCACATCACCTTTAACAGAGTTGATCAAGAAAGATTAAAAATTTGAGTGATCACTTGAAGCACAGAAAGCCTTCAATGAGTTGAAGAAGAAGTTCACTTCTCAATCAATTCTCATGAGTTTCAACTCTGAGAAACTTATTACACTCAAGACAGACGCGTCAGACGGAGCTATAAGAGCATGCATCAATCAATCAGATGATAAGAGACGTCTACAGTCAGTAACTTTTTATTCAAGGAAGTTTTTGAGCGCTGAAATGAGTTACAAGATACATGACAAAGAGCTGTTAATTATTGTTGATGCATTCAAGCAATGACGTGTGTATCTAGAAGGACTTAAACATGAAGTTTAAGTATACTCAGATCATAAGAATCTGTTGTATTTCATGACAACAAAAGTCTTAAATCAAAGACAGGTGTGTTGATCAGAAGAATTGTCACAGTATAATTTTAAGATTCATTATCAAAAAGGATCAGAGAACATCAAAGTGAACACTCTCAGTCAGTGAGCTGATTACTTACAAGATAAGTCAGTCATCAGTCATGTTATTCTTCAGGAGGATGAGCAAGAGAACATGTCTTTTAATAAACAGTTCAACCTCATCATACAGGTAGAGAACAATGTTTTTAAAAATGAAATTCAAAAAGCATTGCAGAATGATAAGCTAGCACAGCAAGTTCTTCAGAATATAAAGAACCATGAAAGCTTTGAAAAAAAGAAAAGCTTATTATTTTTTTAAGACTTAATCTATGTTCCTGTTAGCCTTCAACAGAAACTAACAGAGGAAAGTCATTTCAATAAGACACATGATCATCAGGGAATCAACAAAACAGTGAAATGATTCACAAGGACTTATTACTTCTCACACATGAAGAAGAAAGTTGAAGAGATCATTTAAAAGTGCAACATCTGCTGAAGAAGTAAAGTGAATCAACATAAGTCATACAGTCTACTCAAGTCATCAAAGACATCATCAAGATCATGAGCAAGCATCACATTAAACTTTGTGATTAAGTTATCAAAGTTGAAAGAACCCTTGATGAAAGCAGTTTATGATTTGATATTAATTATCACTGACAGACTTATGAAGTACGGATACTTCATACCTTATAACAAAGCATCATCAGCAGAAGAACTCACATATATGTTCTTAAAAGTTATAGCAGTCAATCATGAACTGTCAGAAGAGATAATCTCTGATAAAGATAAACTCTTCACCTTCAAGTTCTGAAAGTCATTAGTGAATCAATTGAGGATTCATCACAAGTTATTAACATCTTATCATCCTCAGATGGATGAACAGACTGAATGACTCAATCAGATTATGAAACAATACCTACATTGTTACATTAATTATCAGCAAACTAATTGAGTAGAACTCTTACTGATAGCTCAGTTAACATACAACTCAGCAGCAACAGAAACAACAGGAGTATCATTATTTTACATTAATTACAGTTTCAACTCACCTATGAATGAGGCCAGGGGACTAATAATGATAACACAATAAGCAAGAATATAAGTGAACCGCCTCAAGGACCTGCATGAAATGTTGCAAAGGAACATTAAATTCACCTCAGAAAGATCAACAGTATATCATAATAAAAAGAGAGCTAGAGGACCTACTCTTAAAAAGAGGAATAAAGTATACCTTCTACATCACAATATCAAGACAAAGTGACTTAACAACAAATTAAATCACATGAAGTTGAGACCTTTTCAAATTGCAAAGACTAAAGAAAGCATCAACTATGAGCTTGAGCTTTCACTCACTATGTGAATACATTCAGTATTTCATGTATCACTACTCAAATCAGCAGATCTGAAAACATTAATATAAGAAAAATCATCAGAGATTGACCTGAAGAGTCAAGACACTGAATTCAAAGTAGAAGAAATTCTAAATCAGTAAAATATAAATGATGAGTCACACTATCTGATCAAATGAAAGGGATACAATAGTGGAGGAAACACATGAGAACCAGTAAAGAATCTCACTCATTGTGCAGTGAAACTGCATCAGTTTCAGCAAAGAAATTCACAGGAAGTCAATTCACGCTGATAAGATTAAAAGCCTCAAGCATGAGAAAGTTGAGGAGAGACTTATTAAAAGAATCAACAGCTGCAACAGTCACACACTCATTCATCTTCAACTCTTCAATGTTTTAAAGTTCAGTATAAATTAAGTCTGACTGCTTCTTCCTGAGGAAAGTAATTTGTTTGTGAAGTCTCTCTTTCTTCACTCTTATCTCTCACTTTTGTGTCATGACGGCATTCTTTTTCTTTTTCAGATGATGAATCTTCACACTCACCTTGTTGATCTCCTTCAGAGATATGAACAAGTCACAAGAGATGCTCAGCTGAATGCAGATGTCACATTTATTGTAATCATTTAACATCTTGCACTCCTTGTCATCAGTTAAGCAGTGATTACATGTTCACATGACAATCCTCTCATTCTCAGTGATCAAATCAGTCAGATGAGAATGATGAGAAGTAGATGACTTCTTCTTTCTGATATCAGATGAAGGCATGAGGAAGATTAAGTTTTTGAGGATGAAAATATTAAAAGGGGAGTTAATGTTACACCTCTCACTAGATGGTACCTGGTTGATACACATAGCAGGCGTACATGTGGTACTGCTCATGATGCTCAGAACATGAGCACCTTGAGCACTCAATCACTCATGATGCTCAGGGCATGAGCACCTCAAGCACTCAATCACTCATGATGCTCAGGGCATGAGCACCCTGAGCAGTAAGATTACACACGCAGAGCAGTACAGTAACACATGAGTCTTTTAAAGTATTATATAATCACAGGTAGATTCATAGTTAGGAGCTCATGCTCAACTCATGTATTAAATGCAATCTCATAGGTTTACTGCCTTCTAGCTTATTCAAGTCTACATGTGATCAGTAGTTCATTGAACCAAGCGCCGTGGTTAGATGAACATTGATATAGTTCATTGAATGATTGTATTATTTCTGTCACTATGACACCACCTGTTACACCTTCAGAGGTTGAAAAGAGTGTAGGTACTTTTCTAATGTTACAGTTAATTATTTCACTTCATAAGCAGGCCTGAAACTGTTGCAAGAGGTGAGTTATTTGAACTTAAAAAAGTACAAAAAAGGAAGCAGTCTTGTGAGTGCAGTTATAACATAAATGTCAAGGTGTCAAGACACACTAGTCTCAATTTAATTTAACATCAGGTAGTTCAATATTCATCAGTGTCAATTGATCATATTGTAACAGCTGATATTCTGTCACCTTCAGAGGTTAAAAAAAGTGTAGGTACTTTTTTAATGTTACAGTTAATTATTTCACTTCATAAGCAGGCCTGAAACTGTTGCAAGAGGTGAGTTATTTGAACTTAAAAAAGTACAAAAAAGGAAGCAGTCTTGTGAGTGCAGTCATGACATAAATGTCAAAATGTCAAGACACACTAATTTTAATTTAGTTTAACATCAGGTAATTTAATATTCATCAGTGTCAGTTGATCATGTCATAACAAACATATTATTTTTCATGAATAAGGAAAAAGGTTGAAGAAATCATTCAGAAATGTGACACTTGTCAGTGTCAAAGCCATCATATATATAGTATGACAGTATGACACTATGATACGACACTATAATACAACACTATGGTATGACATTATAGTACGACACTATGATACAACACTATAACTTAAATATGATGACTCAGCGCCTAGTGCTTTGACATCAAGTGAAAACTCTTCACAAGAAGATGCAGAAACCTGCTTCCTCAGTGATCAGTTTTGTCATCAAATAGAAGACATATAATCATTGCATTGACTTATCATGATTATATTGCTTATGACACCCTGTTCAACACCTATATGATGACTGTCATACACTCATTTCTTTACATACTGATCACTCAGTACCTTCAGGTGAACGGTCATGTTGAAAGCAAATAAGACATGATGACATCAACACTTTAATCTCATCAGGTCAGTGAAACAGTTAATAATTAAGCTGAGATAAACTCTTCAATTAGCAGGTTTACATTATCAGTCATTAATACCTCTACTTCTGACATCATTGATGATGATGAACATATCACTGCAGGTAACCTTGATGACATCATTGAAGATCTTGAGGCAGTCACTGCTCATAATCAGGAGGTCATCAAGCGTCAGTGATTACAATTACAACACATATAACAAGAAATTAAGTTTAAGAACAATAAAAGAGAGCTTCAGAAGCTCAATCAAGATCTGTAAGAAAATTCTTTAATTATAACAAACTCAGAGAATGATGCAGGTTCATCACATGAATTATGATATTAAGTTATAACAGACATCACACCTCCCTCTTTTCAACATCTTATAAAGTCATGAGAGCCTCATCTCTATGCAGGAGATGTCAAAGTCATGAGATGAAAACTTCAAGAATACTTGAATGAAATTAATCAGAATCAGAAGCTGATGTCAGAGTAATTTCTTATCAAATGAGATTTCATCATCTGAGCAGGCACCTACCTTGAGAAAACAGTCATGAGTGACTGATGAAAGCAAAAGGAGCAGTATGATTACACTTAAATCATTTACAACAATTTTTTAAAGATTTTAGAGAAGAACTTATCCTCTGATGAAGACATGAATGAATGAAATATCATCATCTTCAATGCAGTTGAACTTCACAATCATGATATAATCACCTCTTGATATAATAAATTATCAGAACTCTACTGCTTCCTTTCAGCTTCACACAAGGAAATCAGTGAGATGCTCATTTAAAACTGCTGATGATCAAGACTTCCTCATCATGTCTTGACTGAATTATGATGTTGAGATCTGACGCAGGTTGCAAGACAGTCAGTGCAGGAAATTTCAGCACATCTTGATATCATCATCAATCATGAACTGTTCTGAAGCTGTTTAAACACTAAAAAGGACTGTTAAAACAAGATTGATGACATAAACAAAAGTATAACACTGACATCATACTATGACAGAAAAGAATCTTTCACTGAATAATAAACCTCTCACCTTCAACAATTCAATCATGAAAGAGGAAACAATTCATGAGGTTTTTATCAAGAAAGTAATCATGATCAAAGCTGAAATTTAAATCACATATCAGTTGCAGAGAAAGTGATCATGACAACAACACAGATGTTCACAGGACCCTCATGCTGACAAGAAGATTTTATTCTCAAGAATGAAGTAAATGCATGAAAAGCAGCAAGCCTCTGTATCAAGTGTGAAGTCACTGATCATTGAACAAATGAATATATGATGAGATGATCAACAGCAGTCACTACTGCAGTTGATGTGAATAAATGATTCACAGTCAACCTTCAGCTCATCTTTTTACTTATCATTGATGATATCTCACATCTGATATCAGGGCAGCTAGAGGTGAACTCTCATATGACAAGAAATGATCTGAAGAAAAAATACTCATATATTATTGACAATGACAGTCAAGGCAATATTATCACATGATATGTTGTCAATGAACTGTCTTTACAAACTGAACTCTATGAAGCTCAAGTCAACACATGAGGTAATATGATTGACTTGTCAGAATCTGTCATATTGACTATTACAGTGTATGACATCAACAGTTAATCTTATCACTATAACAGCTGCTTTCTTGTCACATGAGACAACACATCAGTTTCTTTCATCCTCAGGTTATCATTCCTAGTCAATGCAAACCTGAATCATGAATACAACACGGGGAAATTCCTATGAAAAAAGGTGAGGCATACCACAGCACACTGAGTATTCACTGTCAATGAGAAGAAGGTGCTGAAGAACATTCTACATATGAATAACCTTTTCATTACAGAACACTTTATAGGACTGTCAGACTTAATGATTAATATGAAAGAATATACTCTTCAGATGAACTCATTACAGTATGACAGAAGTAATGATGTGTACAACACATTATCTTCTGAATATCATGACTTCACAGACATATTTCAGGCAGCTGAGAAGCAGTTTTTGCTTGAGAGAGATTCACACAATCATGTCATTGACTTGAAACTGAGGCAGCAACCTTCATTCAGAAAGTTATACTTGATGTCTTCAACTGAACTCAATGTACTGAAGGTATATTTAGATGACGTCATGAAGATAAACATAATTTGTAAATTAATATCACCTGCAGCTTCACCTGTTATGTTTATACTGAAATCAGACAGCAGCCTATAATTAATCATTGATTATAAGCACTTGAATAATATTACTATTAAGAATCATTACTCATTATCACTTATATCAGATATGTTGAATCATCTTCAAGAAGTTAAGAAGTTCATTAAGCTGAACTGCAAGAATGCATATAATTGAATATGAATTAAGAGTGAAGATGAGTGAAAAACAGCATTTTGAACATGATTCAAGTGTTACAGTTATATCATGACTTCACTTCTTAGTCACCTGTTTAAGTCATTGCCTGTTTAGGCTTAACTTAGTTTAGCTCATATATAGCAGGCTTTTACATCACTAGAAAAATAAAAACCTTCTCACAAACAAACATATGAAATACATCTTACAATTTGATAGCAACATCAGTTCAAGCATCATAAACTGCTTGATTGAATCAGGCCTCCTCATATCATTTAATATGAGTGAGCCAACCAGCCTGCTTCAAGCACCATAGAATGCCTTGAAATGATCAGGTATTACTCTAGCCATCAATTTAACAGTAAGTCATTAATTCTCTGAACAAATCATGACTTCTTCAGTCAATCAGCCCACCCTATCAGAGCCTCTGATATCAGCTTTTCACTCATCAGTTATCTCTCAGCTGTCAGTCTCTCATTGGCTGCTGTCTGCATCAATTTTACAGTTAAACTGGCTTCATCTTCATCCTTGAGCCGGCAGGCATCTTCAGCTTCAGATGATGTCACATTAATGCTTGCTTATCAAGCTCAGGACTTCTTCAATTCAGAACATCTTTAAATTCAAGAGATTTCTGCTTCTCAAAAGCAGATCATTGCTCATTACCTTTGAGGCACAGTTCAACCAGGCCAGAATCATCAGTCAGGCTGCTGAACTCATTCAAAGTTCAAAGAATTTACTACCTGATCAAGGGAGTGAGCAACTGACCTCTCTAGACTTCAGCATGATTTAGATCAGCTCATTTTAATCATTCAATCCTCTCCTTCAAATAGTAGAACCCCTGGTTCAACTGTCTCTGACACTGAACAGAACCTGAACCCTCTCATCTGTTGAACATCTTCTCAGCCTTCTCTTTCCATGATGTCAGGCAATAATCAAGAAAGGGAACATCAGCAACAGTCACTGTCAAACTGAGGCTTCATCAATGAGCAGCAAGCTGAGCTCACTGACCTCATAACTCAAGCAGTCACGGCCGCCATGATAGTTCAACAAGCAGGCAATAACAGGAAAAGCATGACTGAAACTGCTTCTACAAATTCTACTGACCCTACTATGCCCGTGGTCCTACCACAGTCGACTCACTGAAAGGCAGATGAGATCAGTCTATTTGACCCTCACCTTGATAAGTCTCATGAAGACGGTGAAATCATCACTGTTGAAAAGGAAGTCTACTACCAGAGTGTAATGTTGTTCATTGAATGAATTCAGGACATTGCCACTATCAAGGGAGTTTAAATTATTAGAATGAACCTTAATACCTGCCTCTGAGGTGCTTCCCTGGCCTGATATACCTCTGAGCTTTTCAACTTGAAAAGAATAGGCCTTCAGAATGATGAAAACAGTGTTGAAGAGTGATGTTGAGCCTTAAAAAATCAATTTAAGAAGTCAGCTGCTGTTGCTCTTGTCAGCCTCACCTCTATCAAGTACATCATAGTTGACACAAAGAATCATTAAGAGTCTTCTGCTTATGTTCAAATCATCCTACATCATGCTAAATCAGCAAATATTGAAAGTGTTGAAAATCAGCTGACTTTCACCTATCAGAACATCATCACTGATCTTTAAGCTTTTGTCAACCCTCCTACTGATACAATCACAGTCAGCCAGTTCATCTCAATCCTTAAGCTAAAGAAAGACACTTAGTGGGACATGCATCAGCATAAAGAAAGTCACAGACAACACATGAGTGATCAGCATAACTGAGAGCATGATAATCAAGGCCCTCAATTTGAAGGCGTTCAGAACAATCAGTATGACAGTTTTCACTTTAACTTTCTTAATCAAGGTCAATATCAGCCTCAATATCAGTCTTCTTATCATCAGCCTCTCTTTCCTACTTCAGATCACTCTGATTAAACCTCTTATCAAGGTCTTTCTTTCTTCATTCCTCATTCAGAGCTGTTCAAGCAGAATCAGCAGTCCTCTTCTTTTATTCCTCATTTGACATCATTCATCCTGAATCATCAGTTTAACAGTTATCAGCAGTGACTTACTGATACAGTCACAGTTTCACCGCAAGCTCCTACTGACAATCAACGCCCGCCGTCACAGCCTACATCAGGAAATGCAAACACAAACCTGCCTCATGAGCCTTATCAGAACTGAGCTGAACCACTTTATAATCAGCAAAGTGAAGAAAGATATCAGCTGAACTACCTTCAACAGCTTAAAGCATACTATGACGGGACTACAGATCAGTATGATCACTTTGAAAGCTATGAAAATGACTATTATGACAACAGTTGATTTCAGCAGGAAGATGACTGAGTGAATTACATCATTGATGAGGATTGAGCTGCTTATGAGACTTATGATGAACCTCTCCTGAGAGTCAGTGAGGATGTTGATGCAAATCATGTCATTGAGCAAGCCTTTTATCACTGTCATTGATGCCCTGAATCCTTCAGTTCAAACAACAGCCTGCACAAGCATGTAAGGTCTAGCCACAACCCTGGTAACATCAAGGCAATTTAAGCTCTTACCTCAGAGCCTGAGCTGAAACCAGCTTATTTCATGATTCTGAATGAAAAACTGAATGAAGAGCTAGTTCAGTTGAACGCTACAACCGTCTCAGCCAAAGGTTATGAATTTCAAGGATGACGCTACGTCATGATGCAAGCTAAGCTTTCTCAGGACAGCTAGACCGTGTTTATATGTCTTGATATCAGTTGTACAGTGAGCTTAATCAACTGAGGTTTCCTCAAGGAGCATGCTTCTAATGCTGAAGTGAAGAAAATGACTTCATCAATGAAGGTTCAAGGACTGAGTTTCAGCTCACATTCAGTCAGAGACTATGTGAAATTAAACTTATACTTGTCAGCAAGTCATGGTAAAACTGCAGTCATTCACTGAGAAATCCACATCATCAATGATTTGAAAGTTAATATACTAATTGAAACTGACATCCTGGTCTCAGAACAAATTGACGTGCTATTATCTCAAAGAAAAGCAGTTATAGGAAGCTGTAAGAACATTGAGCTGAACCTGAACATCACTACCCTTCAGAACCAAACAAATTGACTCTTAATGACAAGTGATCAAACCATGGTACCTGCCTATGATTCAACCATCATTCAAATTAAGCCTCTCAAGGGATTACCCACTGATCAAGACCTCCTATTCAAACCAGAATGCAAGTTAGCAGACATTTACACATATACCTCAATCATTGATCATACCCTGAAGAGTATTGAAGTCTGAAATGACTCTGACAAAGCCGTGATTATATCACGCCATACACATTTAGGCTGCATCATCAAATATGAAGCAGACAGCTGCTTCTTAATTAACTCTGAACTACTTCAGACAGCTTTTATGAAGCTTATCAATTGAATAAAATCAACCTTCTGAATGTTATTAGCAGTCATGATCACTTATCATATAATGTTCAATACCTTCATCAAATCAGAGCATCAGCTTCAGAACAGGATCACAGTTTATGAGCAGACCTCTGCAGTCACAGCATTAATTGACATTGCTAATCACTATCTTAGTCTCTGAGAAGACAAAAGGAATATGACTGACATCCTGAAAGATGAATGAATGAAGATACTGCTACTAGACAATTGATGAGAGCTTTACAAGCCTGAACAAGTCAAAGTTTACCCACTAGGCGTGAAAGATCATGAGCTTGTTGATGAAGCTTTCAATAAGCTGTATGAGCAAGGCTGTATGACATGAACAACTCAGTCTACCTCATTTACCTACCCTTGTTTTGTAGTCTGGAAGACTACTTCAAATGAATGAAAAGGCTGTGTTGTTGTTGACATTCAAGCACTAAACTGAATAATCATGCCTGACGCTTATTCAGTCCTTAATCAGGCAGACATCCTCACTGCTGTACAAGGGATGAACTACATATTCACTGTGAATTGTGCCTCCTTTTTCTATCAGTGAAGGGTTAAACCTCAGGATCATCACAAGCTTACTGTCTCTTCTCATCAAGGTCAAGAAATGTTCAATGTTGCTGTCATGAGCTATAAAAACTCCTCAGCTTATGTTCAGTGAATGATTGATCAAATCTTACATTCACATCATGATTTCTTCAAAGTTTATGTTGATGACATCATTATTTACATTAAGTCCTGCTCACTATCTGACCACATAGGACATCTAGACCTGGTTTTCAAATCCTTGACAGAGAAAGACATATGTCTGTCCTTGAAGAAGTCTTTCCTTGACTATCTCACAGTTCAACTGCTTGATCAGCGTGTTGACGCTCTAAGACTCATCACCGCTGAAGACAAGCTAGCCGTCATAGTCAATATTGAATTCCCACGCACGCTTTCCACCCTAGAGAAATACCTAGGCATGACGGGCTACTTAAGGCAGTACATATCATATTACACTGTCATCATAAAACTGCTGCAGGAATGAAAGACAAGGCTAAATCATGATCTACAGAAAGTCTGAGCAGAATGAAAACCAGCTGACAGAAAAAACATTAAGGGCAATGCACACAAAGCTATGACTGACAGGACCTCTATTGAGGAACTTATCTCTTTTAAGTTAAACAGCTTTCATCAGCTGCAAAGTCTCTTCTTTAAACTGATCATTTCACCACTCTAAGCATTGTCTGTCAGTTCAGCCTGACCTCAACCACCTTCATAGATAAGATGAATCTATGATTAATTCACGTCAGCAAATACCTACAAAGGTTTCACCTCAACATTCAGCATAAAACAGGTAAGATGAATGTTGTTCTGAACACTCTGTCTCAATTAATCAGCTCAAGCACCTCAGATCCTCATGATCAGTCACTTGATAATCTAACAGTTGATGCCCTCATTGCTGACATTCAATCACGCTTAGCAAATTGAGCGGCTCAATTGAAGTCAAAAGAAGAGGTCTTCAAGGATGTTCTCATCTATGCAGTCAGCTTGATTGAAATGAATGAAGTCTTTCAGACCAGACTCCTTGAGGCTTACAAGGATGAACCATGGTGGGATTATATTCAAAAAATGATATCAGACAATAACACTTTAAAGGAAAACACTGCAAGGCTTCTCTATCACTTAATTTGAAAGCTCATTTACTTTAATGATCTTGAACAAGGCCTTCATCTATGTATTCCTGAAGGTTTAACCAAGTCTTTCAGCTAGCTCATGATGAGTTGAGACACTCAGAGTATGCCTGTATGCATGAACACCTAACGCAAGGCCTTTACATCCACAACTTATCAAAACAGCTACATGAGTTCATTAGATTCTGCCCTTAATGCCAGTTAAATCAGACACCGCGGCATGCTCTTTATGAATTGATGCAGCTGATACTCTCTCTGTCATGACCCTTTCACATCATAATTCTTGATTTCATCCTAGGACTCCTGACCTCAGTTGAAGGTTTTAATGCCGTCATGTCAGTAACTGACAAGTTTAGCAAGGCAGTCACGTTCATCCCTGATAAGTTCACATGAGGAGGAAAGAAATGAGCAATTCATCTACTTTCTAAGCTAAATTTACTAAGATGAGGTCTACTGAGCGCTATCATTTCAGATCATGACATCCGCTTTGTAGCAGGTCTATGAAGAGTGATATTTAAACATCTTCATGTTAAATTATTCTACTCTACCACCTATCACTCACAAACTGACGGCGCCTCTGAAGTCATTAATCAGCAAGCTGAAATCACCCTATAATACTACCTCATGATGATGAACAGATTAGCTGAGTGACTCATGATTCTTTCATGACTGCAAGCCGCGTCAAATAATGCATATCAGTCATCAATTCATCAGACTCTGAATGAGGTGCTTTATGACTTTCAACTGAGAGAAGTGCTCAACCTGCTTCAAATGAACATCTTTACTGAGCATAACCTTGATCCTGCCACAACCGTTGAAGCTCACTCAACTGATGAAGAATGTTCAACAGAACATGTGAGACTTCAAGAAGGTTAAAAGAAAGACCTTTTAATTATCATGTTCAACTATCATCTGAGTCATATAAACACCAAAGACGCTATCATCTGAGCAGTCATGCAAGCAAAGTTCTACTATGATGTGAATTGACAGCTCTGATTCTTCACTGTTGAAGATGAAGTTCTATTACGCTTACATCACGGTTATAAGCTTTCAGGAATAATGAACAAGAAACTAGAATGACAGTTTGTCAGATCATTCAAGGTCATCAAATGAATAAAACACCTTGCTTATTACTTAAACCTACCTCCTGCCTGGAAAATTCATGACGTAATCTTCATAGCTCACCTAGAATCAGTGAGTACAAATGACCTTTACAACTGACCTCAACCTACACACCTCTCTTCAATAACGGTAGACGGCGCTGACGACCATTATGAAATCAAATGATTACTTTGAAAGTGAGTAAGCCGCTGAGGTCATGATTATACCACTGAATACCTGATACAGTGAAAGAGTTATGAATCAGAGTTCAACGTCTGATATAACATGAAGGATTTGAGAGAGGCGGAGGAGTTAGTCAAGGATTATGAGGAGCATTTGACAAGAGAGCAAGAAGCAGTACTGCCTTAATCATCAAGACAATGACTTTTCTTTGTTGGCGGCAGAATGTTACGGTTATACCATGACTTCACTTATGATTATATCATGACTTCACTCTTTAGTCACCTGTTTAGGTCATTGCCTGTTTAAGCTTAACTTAGTTTAACTCATATATAGCAGGCTTTTACACCACTAGAAGAATAAAAACCTTCTTACAAATGAACATATGAAATACATCTTACATCAAGCTGTTTAAATATCTTGTCATGTCTTTCAGTCTTATGAATGCTCCTGCTACATTTCAAGCCTTCATTGATAAAGTGCTTGATGAGTTTTTAAACATCACATACATGATCTACTTGAATGATATCTTGATCTTTAGCAAAGATGAGTCTAAGCATGAAGAGCATGTATGATAAGTACTAAGTGCATTATGACATCATGATCTTCATCTTAAGATCAGTAAGTGCTCATTCAATGCAATGAAAGTGAACTTCCTAGGATTCAAGATCAACACAGAAGGCATATACATGAACTTGAAAAAAATTTAAACTGTCAAAGAATGACTGCTCTCAGAGAACATTCATGAATTGCAGATCTTTTTAAGCTTCATTAACTTCTTCTGAAGGTTTATAAGAGATTATTCATGAATTGCAGCATCACTGTTAAACCTTCTGAAAACAGGAAGGAATAAAAAGAAGAATAAAATTATATAAAGTTATATTTCAACTCACTGAACTGCTCCTCATCAAGACATTGAAGGAAAGCAGAGCAGCTTAATCTCATTGCAGAGGTTTAACACAAGTTATTCAGCATGCAGCTCACAAGTAAAAGAAAAAATAAAAAAAGAAAACATCATAACTGTCTCTTTTTCACTTTCAGAAGCTGCATTGAAAGTGTTTAATGCTTTGAAGAAGATCTTCATGAGTGCTTCATTACTACACTACTTTGATGAAAACAAACTCATGAGGGTTGAAACAGACGCCTCTGAATTCATAATTGATAAAATCTTAACACAACACTTTGAGGTTGACAGTCAATTGCACTGATTATCAGTTACTTATTACAGCAAGAAGCTGCTAAATATTAAGACTTGATATGATACAGATGAGCAAGAGCTCCTTGTCATCATGAAAGTCATGCATCATTAACAGCACTACTGTCAGGGTGCTAAACATCAAATTGTCATACTGACTGATCATGCAAACCTTGTTTGATTCATGACTACCTTAAACCTCACATGAAGGCAGCTCAAATGAGCTGAGAAGCTTGCTGAATATGACTTCAAAGTCACATATTAAGAAGGCAAGAAGAACCCTGCTGATGATTTATTAAAACAGCTTGATTATGAACTGCTGAAGACTGTCAGTACCTCAACTGCTGCTGAAATAATGTGACAGTCCTTCCACTTGAGAAGTGAGGACTATAAGTCAGTATAAAAGAAATTATACATGCTTGCTGTGATGACACTGCAGTCAAGAGCAGTATGACAGAGACTACAACAAGAGAACATCATATCTGTCACAATGAATACTACTGATATGATGAACACTGAAGATGATGATCTCATTAAAACATCAATGATGTGAAACCTACCTGCTCAAAAAGAAGCAAGTTGTAATGAAAATGATGAGAGTGTCATGTTGAATGAAGTTGATGATATCACTGAAACATCAGCAGTCCATGGCCTACATGCTCAAGAAGCAAGCCGTGATGAATATATCAATATGATGAATACTGAAGCTGATGATATGATTGAAACATCAGCAGTTCATGACCTACATGCTTGAGAAGCAAGCCGTGACTGAATAAGAGAGCTTAAGTATGCAGAGCCTCAGCAGCACTCAATTAAGGATAACTTAATAAACACTGCAGTTATGAACAGTGACACAAGTCATGTTTTTATTAATCTTTAAATTGAGGATAACACTTCTGCTGACACTGTTGAAGCACTTCAACTCATGTCTACTCACTCATCAATAAGTGAGGAGATAACAGCTTATACAAGAATGTTTATTAAACAACTTAAATGTGTGATTCATACTGAGCAGTCAAAAGACAGTTTGATATGACAAGTATGACAGGGATTAACTACCCCTCTCAAGGATAAAAACAACTTGACTGAGTCTGAGATGATAAATATGAATATAGACATGAACCCTGAGATGATCATGACATCAGAGATGCAGTCAAATATGACATCTATATTATCAGATATATGAAAATGTTAGCAAGAAATAAATGATGTCATACATTACAATAATAAAGTTTACATTTCACAGAACCTTGCCCTTCACAATGCAGTGATCAGTTGATTTCATGATGATGTTTTTGCAGGTCATTTTGAGAAGTCAAGAATTATAAAATTAATGCAGTGATCTTATGATTGACCTGATGCTGTCAGAGATGTATGATGTTACTGTCATGAATGTGTTGAATGTCAAAAGGTGAAGTCAGCTCATCACAAATCATATAAATTATTAAACTCATTATCAGTTCTGAAAGTGTCATGACATACAGTGACAATGAACTTCATTATGAACCTGTCACTGAGCAGCACATATGAAAGTATGACATGAGATTCAATCCTCATCATAATTGATAAGTTGACCAAAATGACTCATTATATTTCAGTATAAAAGACAATGTCAGTTGCTGACTTCATTGAAGTGTTTATTCAGGACATAATCAAGCATCATGATGTATCAATACGCTGCACCATGGGTTGGGTTTGGGTTGGGTTTTGACTATTGTGACCCAACCCAGACTGGGTTGGGTCACACTGGGTTGGGTTTTTTTGGGTTTGGGTTGGGTTTTTCACTGGGTAACCCAGTTCAAGTTCACGTATATGACTCATCCAAACAGCTTTCAAAGCAGCTTCCAAAACGGCTTCCAAAACAGCTTCAACGACAGCCTCAAAAAAAGGCTTTCAAAACAGCCTCGAAAAACGGCTTTCAAAACGGCTTCCAAAACGGCTTCAGCGACAGCCTCGACAAACGGCTTCAATGACGGCCTCAAAAAACGGCTTCCAAAACGGCTTTGATGACGGCCTCAAAAAACGGCTTCCAAAACGGCTTTGATGACGGCCTCAAAAAACGGCTTCCAAAACGGCTTTGATGACGGCCTCAAAAAACGGCTTCCAAAACGGCTTTGATGACGGCCTCAAAAAACGGCTTCCAAAACGGCTTTGATGACGGCCTCAAAAAACGGCTTCCAAAACGGCTTTGATGACGGCCTCAAAAAACGGCTTCCAAAACGGCTTTGATGACGGCCTCAAAAAACGGCTTCCAAAACGGCTTTGATGACGGCCTCAAAAAACGGCTTCCAAAACGGCTTTGATGACGGCCTCAAAAAACGGCTTCCAAAACGGCTTTGATGACGGCCTCAAAAAACGGCTTCCAAAACGGCTTTGATGGACGGCCTCAAAAAACAGCTTCCAAAACGGCTTCGATGACGGCCTCAAAAAACGGCTTCCAAAACGGCTTTCAAAACGGCTTTGATGACGGCTTGCAAAACGGCTTCGACGACAGCCTCGAAAAACGGCTTCCAAAACGGCTTCCAAAATGGCTTTGATGACGGCCTCAAAAAATGACCTTGAAAATGACTTGAGAAGGCGCCTTTTGAACTGACTTTTTTGACTACCATAAAGACTACCATAACTATTTGTATGTACTGAGTTAACCCAGAATTTTCTGGGTTTGGGTTAAATGGGTTGGGTTTTTTCTGGGTTGGGTTTTGACATGTATAACCCACCCCAAAACCCAACCCAAACCCAACCCAAACCCAAACCCACTGGGTAAAACTCAACCCATGGTGCAGCGTATGTATCAAAAGTTTTAATCACAGACAGAGACAAGCTGTTTATGTTGAAACAGTAAATCAGCTTCTGCTTTCACATGTGATGTCATCATAACATGTCAACAGCTTTTCACCTGCAAACTGATGATCAAATGAAGAGGCAGAACCAGTTCCTGAAGGTGTATTTACACATATTTATTAATGAGCAGCAAGAGAACTGAGTGAAGCTTCTACCCTGCATGAAGTTCTCATACAACAACTTCATACATGCTGCTATGAGAAAGAGCCCCTTTCAGCTTAATTTAAAGTGAGACCCTCAGATGAGTTTAAGTAAACTGCTTATACAGCACTCACATAAACAAATAAGATCTTATGCAGATGCACAGCAGCTTCAAGATCAAATTGCAACAACTTAAAAGCAGCTATGACAGGTTAATAAGATGTATATAAATTATTATAATCAGCACTGAATGAAGATAACATTCAAAGAAGGTGATTTAATACTGATCAATGAAAAAAATGTGTCAATGAACAAACAGATGAAGAAACTGCATTGAAAAAAGCTCAGCTCATTCATGATATGACATGTGATAAGTCAGTCATCATATGAACTTGACCTCTCAGAGGATCAAAACATCTATAACATATTCAATGTCACTTTATTGAAGTCATTTCAAGACACACGTCATGTGTCTTCTGCATTAACAGGAAAAGACCTACTACTCAACTGAAATGATGAGTGAGAAGTTGAGGCAATTGTGAATAATCACATTCATGATGGCAGGCTTAAATACCTTATCAAATGAAAGCTGATGAACCAGATGTGAGATGACACATGAAAGTCAACACACTTCATTCACAATGTAAAGACAAAAATATGAAAATTTCATGCTGACAACCCTGACAAACAGAAATTCAGGTGAGCCTTAAGATGTGACTCTTCAAGATCAATTGAGAAGCTGTCACAAAAGTCATGAGTTTTAAGAACTGAAAACTTTATCAGCTTTGTTAACCTGATCTCTTATAACAGAGCCTGTGCCTTACAACAAGTATGACAAAGGCTATGATGTTATGATGCTATGACAGGATCTTTAATAAAATTACTGCATGAACTACATTATAACAAACATGTCATATTGCAGAGAATCAGAGAACACTCAAGTGCAGAAGCATTTTATTTCAGGTCTGAAGATTAAAATGAATCTGAGATCAACATCTTACACTCAACCTCTCATCAGTGCTGCATCAAGTCATTTTCATTTATCTACTTGTCTTCTGCTGTCTTAAATTCTTTTTCACTGTTTAATGAAGCCTCTGACTTCATCTCCTCAACATGACACTGCTCACAGAGTTCAATATACTCTTGATGATGATGAGATTAATGAGTGTTGAGGATGCAGAGAGCATGAGCAGTGCTCTTTAATAAAACAGCAAGAGCTTGAATGAGCTCCTCAAGACTACTGAATTAACATTAATTACCTCATTATGAATGCTGTGAGACTCATGTTGAGGAGCAGCTGCAGGGGGCGTGAAGAATGTTAATAATGATTAATAAAAAGCAGCAACATGAGGAATTAATTAACTGTCAAGTGTTATACAACAATTAGCATATCAGTAGTACAACAGTGCAACAGTACAGCAGTATGACAAAATGTTATATATATGACAATATAACAAAATGTCATAAATATGACAAGTACATCATATTCATATTAAATGAAACAAAATGAAAGAGGATTAAGAAAGACAGACTTACAGTGTGCTGTCACCTCTCTGATCATCATAGACATGCGCTGAGACAACAACATCAAAGCTCTCAGAATCAAGAGCAGTGATGATCAGAGGCTCTGTCATGCATTGCTCATGAGGGTTGCAGAGAGATATGCAACATGTGCAGGCTTCTCTGTCTGACACAAAGCAGTGATCAACTTCAGCTTTTATACAAGAGTCACAGTGAGCAGTATCTGACAACATGTGATTGAGATTCTTTTAAATCACACGCTCATGATGATGAGCCTGCTGCATGTGAGCTGGCAGTGAGGTATCATCATGACATCACACAAAGCAAGAACTGCTGCTGAAGACATCACTTAAAGATAAACACTTGACCCTCTTCAGATGTTGAACAGTCAGTTTTATCACTCTGTTTTCCTGTCTCTTTCTGAAGGTGTCAATCATCACAGTTTCACTCACTGACTCTGACTCAGAGCCCTCCTCATCACACTGAGCTCAGAGATCAACAGGCTTCTCTGATGAAGATGAGTCTTCATCATTGTTCATGACTGTGAGTTCAAGAGTTCAATTATTGATTGCTTATATATCATGTTAGCATTCATATGATGTATGACAGGAAGTATGACATCACAAGAATGTTGAGCTGTGAGCTGCAAGCTTCATGACATTCTCTTCATAAGGTGAACACCTCTGCAATGAGGATGATGTCATGAAGTCATCAGGTCACTCAATGAGCTGTGAAAAAGCTGTGAGAAGTATGATGACATGTTGTAAGAGAGATGACAAAGAAGAAACACAAGGGAAGAGCATTTTGAACTTACAGTAAACATTTTGATTTTAATGTTTATGTTAGAAGGAACTTACTGCCAGGCGTGATATCATCACAATTAAGTGAGGCATGTGATCAGCTTTACTTTAGCACAGTTTCACATCCTCATCCTACATGATCAATCATCTATCAAGCCATCATGGTGATGTCTATGATGACAGATTCAGAGTCAATTGACATCAAGAATGATGTCATGAGAAGGGGAATGCTGTGTCAGGGCCACCATATATATAGTATGACAGTACAACACTATGGTATGACACTATAGTACAACACTATGGTACGACACTATAGTACGACACTATGGTATGACACTATAGCTTAGATATGATGACTCAGCGCCTAGCACCTTGACATCAAGTGAAAACTCTTCACAAGGAGGTGCAGAAACCTGCTTCCTCAGTGATCAGTTTTGCCACTGAATAGAAGACATATAACCATTGCATTGACCTATCATGACTATATTGCCTACGACACCCCGTTCAACATCTATATGATGACCGTCGTACACTCATCCCCTTACAGTCAGAAGAATAAAACTGAATGTCACAAATCATATGAGTTGTTGAAATCACCTCTGACATCAACACAATCATGATCAAGCATCACATTGAACTTCATGATAAAGCTGTCAAAGTCAAAAAAACCACTGATAAAAGTATTGTATGACACAATACTTGTCATAACAGACTGACTCATGAAGTACAGATACTTCCTATCATATAAAGAGTTGTTGTCAGCAGAGAAACTCACATACACATTTTTAAGAATTATAACAATCAATCATGACCTGCTGAAAGAAATAATCTCAGACAGAGATAAACTCTTCACTTTCAAGTTTTGAAAATTGTTAGTGAATCAATTTGTTAAGAGCATGACAATATTCAGTGATGCACATTAACACTCAGTTAGGTCTAGCGCGCACTCAGCCTTTATATAAATAGCTTCACTCATCACTTCATAGCTTTCTACAATTGATATCTTTGTCATCATATCTGCATGACTTGCTCTGCATGATCCTGATATTATATCAATTGTCACACTCATTACGTTCATGAGACAGTCAAACTGAAATAACCTGTTCAGAAAGGCATTGAGTTGTGTGTGTTGACGACTCTGAAAGACACTGGTAACACAACCCTCTGCAACTACACCTCCCAAGTCATACGGATGTGTACCAGTTGACTCAAGCCATACGGAAAACTGGAAGCTCGTGGAGCAGTTGAGTCTAAATAACCTGTGTCACCTAGGTGAGCGGCCGCCGCCGTCACTGATAGCTCATGGAGCAGTTGAGCGGATTCAAAATAACCTGCGTCACCATTCAAAGTCAACCTCTTCGATGAGCCTGTTTGACACAGTGAGCCTGCTTCAATGGCATTCGGAGCTCGTGGAGCAGTTGAGCGGACTTAAAATAACCTGCATCACCTAGGTGGGCGGCCGCCGCCGTCACTGAATGTTCGTGGAGCAGTCAAACCAAAATAACCTGCTACGAAAGTCGATCTCTTCAGTGAGCCTGTCGACAGTGAGCCTGCTTCAATGGCGTCGTCAAAGTCGACCTCTTCAATGAGCCAGTTCGACACCTCAGTGAGCCTGCTTCAATGATGTTCAATTCTCAACACCTCTTCCTTCCTTCCTACTACACACATCTACGCACCTGAGTGAGTGGTTAAGTCAGGGGGGGGGAGGTGAATGTTTTAGCAACAACAGTCAGGAGTTGGAGTGGTGGATTTTACACGCCTGCGTTGATTTTATATGCGTTGATTTTATATGCGTTGATTTCATTCAATTCTCGACATTCTCCTCTGTCTCTGCCGCCTCCGCCTCCGCCGCACCAGCTGCCTCCGCCGTGCCAGCTGCCTCCGCCTCAGCTGCCTCCGCCGCAGCTGGCTCCTCCGCCTCCGCCGCCGCTGCCTCCGCGTCAGCTGCCCCTGCTGCAGCTGCCTCCGCCGCCGCAGCTGCCTCTGCAGAGCCGCAGTAGGTTCGAACCGTTCGGACCGTTCGGACCGTTCAGACCGTTTGAACTGTTTGAACTCAGGGGGGTGACTGGCAGTTGGGAGGGCTAGCTAGCAGCGTTGCGGACAACGCTTTTTCAGAGAAGGGGGTAATGTTAGGAGCATGACAATATTCAGTGATGCGCGCTAGCACTCAGTTAGGTCTAGCGCGCACTCAGCCCCTATATAGGTAGCTTCGCTCGTCACTTCATAACTCTCTACAATTGATATCTTTGTCATCATATCTGCATGACTTGCTCTGCATGATCCTGATACAATTGAGGATTCATCATAAGCTGTCTATCACCTATCATTCACAAACTGACGGGCAGACTGAACGCTTAAACCAGACGTTAAAACAGTACTTATGATGCTATGTTAACTATCAACAGATCAACTGAGTGGAACTCTTATCAATAGCTCAGCTTGCCTACAACACGGCAGCAGTGAAATTCACGGGAGTATCATCATTCTACATCAATTATGGATTCAACCCACCTATGAATGAAGTGAGGGGGCTGGTAACAATAGCACAAAAAGTGAAAGTACAAGTGAATCAGCTTAAGGACCTTCATCAAGAGCTTCAGTGAGACATAAAATTTGCCTCAGAAAGGTCAGCAGTATATCACAATAAGAAGAGAGATAAAGGACCTACTCTCAAAGAGGGGGATAAAGTATACCTCTTATGTCACAACATCAAGACAAAGCGACTGAGCAATAAACTGAAGCACAAGAAGCTGAGACCTTTTCATATTGCAAAAATGAAAGGAAGTGTCAACTATGAACTTGAACTTCCATCAGCTATGAGGATACATTCAGTATTTCATATATCCCTACTTGAACCAGCAGATCCAGAAACTCCGCTACAAGACAATCCACCTGAGATCAACCCTGAAAGTCAAGATGCTGAGTTCAAGGTAGAAGAACTCCTAGACCAGCAAGAAAAAGATGATAAGCCTCACTATCTGATCAAATGGAAAGGATACGACACAGCCGGGAACACATGGGAACCAGAGGAGAATCTCACTCATTGTTCAGCAAAGCTACGCCAGTTCCGTCAGAGGAACCCACCGCCAACCAGTCATCAGGGACGACGAAAGGTTCAAAGAGGTCAGGAAGAGAGTTGTTAGCTTGCTCCTGAGCAAACTCCTCCTGCTCCAGCTCTTCGATGTTTTGAAGCTCAGTGTGGATCAGATCCGCCTGCCGCTTCTTGAGGAGAGTGATCTGTTTGCGAAGCCTCTCTTTCTTCACTCGGAACTCTCGCTTTCTAGCAGAAGTATCTGCTTGGAACTCTCGTTTTCTGGCAGAAACGTCTGCCTTTTCCTTTTCTAAACGATCGAGTTCCTCCCCGACGCGATCCAGTTCGGCTGGAGAAATCGCAAGGTCGCAAGCAACGCCCGACCGAACACAAGAACTGCAACGGTCGGACTCTGGAGACGTAAAACACTCACGGCCACCGGAGACGCAACGGCGACAGGGTCGCATGGCAAGACTTCCGTAGCTGACGATACGATCAGCCAGGCGGGAAGTGTAACGGGTGGTGTCGTAGTGACCGGAGTAGTACTGTCGTTCACCGAACTGTTCGTATCACGAACCGAACAACTACGAACAGAACTAGAAGATAGAACTAGTAGATTGCCTTCGATACATGAGTTGAGCACGAGGTCCTAACTATGGATCTACCTGTGGTTATATAGACTCTAGGAGACTCGTATGATCGAGGTGATCATAGTGATCGAACCCTCGATCGCTCCGAACAGCTCGATCACCCTAATCAGGGTGATCGAGGTGTTCGAGCCCTCGCTCGCCTCGATCACTTCGATCGGTACCAGCTATTCTCCGCAAGCGCGTACTTCCAAGTACTATCCTAACTAAGTCATAACAATAAGGACACTGTTTTTAACTAAAAAGTACACTCTGTGAAGCCTTGAAAAACAGTTTAATAACAAGACACTCCCTTGAAATATTAATTACAGCATTAAATAAAGCGGACATTATATTATTTAGCTTAAGCACAACCTTCTATGGAAGAATTGTGGTTGATTTTATGTGACTATTGTCACTTCATGACTTGAGATTTTGACATGAAGCGTTTTCTACATACAGTCATAATGGGTGTGTGTACAGCTAAACGAGGCGTTTTCTGGCCTGTTTTTAGGGCGCGGCTAGTTCTAGCTGAGGCCGGGGGCCTGAGTGACTGAGGCAACCGTATATTCCATATCTAATCTGCCCTGTTCCTCCATCCCAAGCCTCATCCCCCAATCCACCCAACCCCCCTCCAGCCCCCCTACCTTTACTTCACTCCTTCCATACCTCTACTTCACTCCTTCCAAGCAACCCACCTCGCCCTCCCGCCCCACACACCCCCCTTCTTAACCAAACACATCCGCCTCCACTCCTCCCTCCCCGCCGCATTCACATACCGCGACGGCTCCACACAAAGCCCCGCCCTTGCCCCTCTTGCCTCCACCCCCCCAATCGCCGGCACATCCACACCCTCCCCCGTATAGAGCTGAAACGACGGCTCCGTGCTCAAGACTTCGAGATGCAATTTCGTAGCCGGATGGTAAAGCGTGGCGAGCGTTTGCATTGGCAGGGAACGGGTGTCGGTGGGGATGGAGGCGGGGTCGGGGTTCATGATGAAGCAGTCGTCGAGGATGGGGGAGGTGGCGGCGAGGGTGAAGGGCTGGTTGGGGGTGATGGCCGGGTGCGGGGCTATGGGGCCGAGGGGGATGCCGGTGGGGTCGAGGGGGAGGTGGAGATTGGTGCTGAGGGTGACGATTGTTCCGTTGATGGTGGGGGCAGTGGGGTTGAGGTTGAAGTAGCTGCGGGGGGTTCGTCAGATTAGGTTTGAGATAAACGCTTTGCTTTACTGTGGGTTTTGATTGGTGTTGCTTAGTAGTAGAGGGAGTCGTACCTGTGGTTCGTGACGCCCACGACTGTCTCCTCGCATTCATCGCCCACGAATTCGACTTCCCATTCTGCGTCCAGCACTGTCTTTCCATCTTCCATAAAAGCCGTGTACCATACCCTACACTCCACCGTCCCCGGATATCCCTCCTCTCCGTCCATGCTCAAGTACTTGAACTCCACTCCCTCCTTGCCATTCCTATTTACCGGTTTCGGCCCCTCGAAGTCTTTCTTCCCCCATCCCTCATTACCCCCATGTAGAGTATTCGGCGGATTGTTCGCCGCCAAGTGATACGTTCTGCCGTTGAGATTCTCGATCTTGGCATCTTTGATCCGGTTCGTGGTCCGTCCAATCGTCTCGCCGAAGTAGGGCGTGTTGTGTGTGTTGTAGAATTTAGCTTCGGGGAAGCCTTGCACGATGTTGATGCCCGCAACCTTGAACTCCTGGATCAGAGCACCTTGCGGGAGAAAGGTGAAGGATGATTCGCCTGCGGCGCTGTCTGCAGCAGTTGCGGCTGTGGATCGTGACGACATGGTCTAGAACCTGGAGGGCCTTGGGTGGCCGACAGGAAGGCAATGGGCTAGACTTGGGATTTGCCGTGGAGGGGTGGGGTCGAAGTTTGAAAAGGGTTCTTCCTTATCTAATTCGAGTGGCGTGACGTCTGACGTCTGACGTCTGACGTCTGACGTCGAATGGCGTAGCAGTGCGTTCTGCGGGTGGTCAATGCAAGGCAATGGTATGGACGCGGAGTGAAATCCGCATCAAGGCAGTAAGGTAGTCGCCTTTAAGGCGTACCTTGCCCATTGTCATTGAGGCTAGGCTATCGGATAGAGTAAAATGCTGTTCGCGAAGCCTGAATTGCTACTCGTAATTGCTCGAGCGCTTCGCAAAGTCTGTTGAGACTTAGGGTAGAAGTACAGGGCTGGAAGTGTATTTACTCCCGGCTGGTTGATGGAAGCCCTAATTACGAACGAAGAGAAACGGGGAGTCTGGCAGACCCCGAGCTCCGGCAGGGTCTTCTCTCCCTGGGCTCTCAAACACGCCTCCTATGCCCCTCCTCTGCCCCTCCACCCCCTGCGGCCGGGCGACTAGACCCTTTAGGGCTCATCGGGCATGTCGGACTCGTCTCCTGGCGATCAGGGTCCACGGTGCCCTGCTTGTCTTGGCACCGGTGGAACTCCAACGCAGTCAGTCCAAACCAAGTTCTTGCACCCGTGGCCTTTCCAACCATGACCACGGCAGCATGATCTGCTCCAATGCTCTCGCTGAAGTCTTTTGCAAAACAGCTTCTGCATGCCGTGCGTGCGGGTCCAAGCGCCTGAGGTACTTCCCGATTCCACAAGGCTTAGCTTCAACCGTGTCAAGATCCACTACCTTACCTAAGGTACCTTACCTTCACTCCTCGGCCAGCGTCAATCCGTCATCCGAGCGGAGCCAACGCTAAGATTAAGCTATCGACGACCATGACGCCTACCGACTTCATCAATAACGGTCACGGCAAAGTAAGAATCAAAATATTCTGTAGTCCCACACCCATATCACCATGACACTTTCGCTCTACTTTCGCCCTACTTCAACTCGGTTCTCATTGGAAGTAGATATCTCCACTCTCACCTTGTGTGAATTGTACATGAAACGTCAAATGGTTGGGGGAAAGCCCCACAGCAAGTTGAGAGGACAATTGAGGACCAAAGCGCCTCCGTAGCCAAGAACAAAAGCGCGCGTACCCCGAGTACTGTACAATAACTCGATCACAAGGCAAACAGACAGACTTCGAGGCGATAATGAATGGGGTATACACGGATCCCAAACG
Source organism: Umbilicaria muhlenbergii (assembly GCA_000611775.1). Taxonomy (NCBI): domain Eukaryota; kingdom Fungi; phylum Ascomycota; class Lecanoromycetes; order Umbilicariales; family Umbilicariaceae; genus Umbilicaria; species Umbilicaria muhlenbergii. The sequence continues at coordinate 1,763,977 of KK106986.1, forward strand.
CCAAGGACTTGGCCAACATGTCTGAACCAGAGCGCCAAAAGTCTCAGAACCTTCATTACCCCCAAACAATCCGAAACAGTTGAGGTAGCCCTCTGTATGCGCGTGCTGCGTTCAACCAAGCAAGTACCTAGAATGCCTATCCTAAACTGCAGCCGTACCCGTTTTCGTACAACTTGAATCCGAACAAATCCCAAATCCCTGCTCTTATGCGAGGCCCTGATGTAGATACGCATTGAAGTCGTCTTCGTTCCAATCAGGCACGGCCATAGGACTCATGGCGCGGATGTCAACCTGATTTTGCGGAAAGTGCATCTGTTTGACGCTGTCATAAGTCGGCATCTCAAATCGGAGAAAGTCCATGGGATCCTCTGAGGGGGCAGGCTGCGGCCATGATTGCCTGTGCAGCACGGCAGGGTTCATGCTGGTCTGCGGACAGCTACCACGCGACGGAGACTTGTACGTTGGCTGGGGCCTGAACTGCGCTTCCGGAGGAATCTGCAAGGATAACCGGGCGGGAGGCGTTTGCATCGGAGGTGTTGGTAGGCCACTCGAAGGGGGGAACGGCACCGTGAAGAAGGGCCTGGGTGGTACGGACTCAATGCCTGACATTGAGGATTGCGTCTGCTCCGTATCTGAATCGGGCGAGTCGTGTTGCTGCATGAATCCAGCGCCGCTGGCGTACAGCTTTTGCTGCAGAATCTCTAGGTCTTCTTCAAACATGGCAGAACCGGATCGGCTGTCCCGTTTCAAAGACCCTAGACTCTCAAGTATGTCGTGTATGTGAGGATGCCCGTTCGGTAGAGTCTTCAATGGCGGCCCAACCCAGGCTTGTCCGCTAACAGCTCTGGAATACAGCTCCTGAATGCCATTGACCAGTTGCGCATGGTTCTGCTCAAGCATCTCAACATACCTATGGGTGCACTGTCAGTGCCGCGGTGACAGCGCGCAGGAATAGGACGACTCACCCTTTCGGATATACTTTGTCGTGCGACTTCTTGCGTTCGCCGAAAATACAAATCGCATTGTCTGACCGGCATCGGTTGCATGGACTCGACCCGTCACACTGCAGTCGATGCTTGTAAGCCTCGAGTCTTCTAGCGTGTCGGCGCCCGTCAGCTTACCTTTGATTTCTTGAGTCTACACCGATCGCAGGCCTTGCAGACTCGCTTGCGAACAGCGCTATCGTTGTCGAGAGGTGAAGATGGCTGATTTGAGGACATGGTTCAGGTGTGGTGGTGTGGAAGATCGAGGGTGCTGGCCCGTTATAAGACAGGGCGCAGGCAGAGATGGTTCACTCCACAATGTGGAGTGTGTGGAAAGTGAATCAAGTAGTGAGTGAATAATGTCAACGGTGTTTTCCACTAGGACCAAAGTCACGCTGAGGCCCGGTGGGGGCGAAAGGCGTTGTGGAGGAAAGGTACCATGGACTGCGTGAGCACAGATGGCAAGCGCGAGAAGTATATATATCTATTATATATCAAAAACGAGGTACTAGGACGCGCTCAGCGAATGGCCTGCACAGGGAAGTGATCTCACTCTTGATTGCCGATATAGCCCGAAGTGCCCGCTCCGAGCAGACGAGAGAAGGAGCATGGCGCAATGCCTTATGCGAGAAGAGGACGGAAGCTGGTCGAGAGGAGAAGCGTGGAAACGTTAATGGGGAGTCCTGTATCAGAAAGAGGTTAAGCTTTGTTCATTCGAGGCATCCAGACTGCAGGCTTCGAGGAGAAGTGCTGCTGGCTGCTGCGATAGGACTACATCATCACCACATCATGAGCTTACACCTATGATGATGGGATGTCAGGCTTGTCAGCCATCAGCATCAGGCACTACGAGTCCCCTCGACCACTAATTGTGACAAACGGGGACGCATGGCATATGGCAATGCGAGCCAGGTCACCCATGGAAGACTGCCCACGACTGCCCCTGCCTCGACGGTCCGCATAACCGATGCTGAGCTTGTGTGGATTAATAATGAGCATTAAGGACTAAGGTAGGCAGTGCTCAGGTAAGGAAGTCCGGAGACAGGAAATACCGCGTGAGCCAGGTTCAGGCTCCAACACAGTGTGACTGTGTGAGCGGCGGTCGAGCTAAATCCTGTGGTCGAATCGGGCACAAGCTTTCCAGGGTCGAGGGCTTTTCTCGAACGCTGAGTGATGTTCGGTGTGCATTGGTGCTGCATTGGTCTGCCGTGCTCTGTCCTCCATGCAACTCCCTTTCCTGCCTGGGGTGTTTGTTGCTTTTGGTCTTGCCGACAACCGGTCCTTGGCATCTTCGAACAGTGGGAATAAGTAAATAAGTTACCTCTAACCGTACGGGACGGAGATAGCTCCTGCATTTCTTGGCCGAGCTTGGCTTCGCTGAATCGATGTTCAGCTGTCTCTCAAGCTCAAGGATCGCTCTCTCTCGGTCGACGAACATCATTATGATCCGCCTCGGCATTCATAAATCATCCCCTGCCGTGCCTATACTCTACTCGTACGAATGGCACAAGACTGAGGGCCACGAAAGGGTGAGACGTTCCGCACTCCGACTACGCTGGTGGGTATGACGTGGGTACTCGTAAGCTTGGTTGAGCTACAGCTAGGCCGAAGTCTCTGCTCCTTATCAGAGGCAAATGCCTCACTCCGTACCATGGTTATTTCAAATCTTTTCTTGAGGGAAATAAGGCACCTTGACAATACTCTTATGCGGTACTACGGAATATCTGCCTTGACGTTACTATGACGCAGTGGGTCAATTTCGATAATTAACGTTTGGCCTACCATGCGGTCTAGCTTGTCGGAGTAAGGCTTGCATGCCTATTTCCACCACGGTTTTCCTCTCTGCCAGCCCTGCGATATGCTTATCTGTACGCAGTGCGGAACGAGTGTACAACAGCCGGACCATGTCTCTGTGACTCTGTCTTTCTGCTTTGATCCTGTGGGTACCCAGGTACGGATGTACCTGAGTCGACCGTCAAATCTCTGTCGATCCATGTTTATGACTGTGGCGTGATTATACAATGTAGGACCCCTTGATCCCTCGACCATCTTCTATTTCTCAATTTACATGCTCTCAGTCCTTTTGATGTAGAGTACCTCATACAGAGTATCGCAATAGTCTATACCTCCTTGTGCCGTCTCTTACGCGATTGGTTGGAGGCTGGAATCTTCAACGACATTCATGGCATTGCTAGGCCTTGCGAAATACATCTCGTGTTACCTTGCGCCTTTTAATGGCTTGCAGATCGCGGAGTTCGGGATATAATGTTTTCCGATGCAGCATGAAGGATTTTCGGACCGAACATCAGGCCCCCTCGACTGGGCCGTTGAGCGGGCTGTGATTGATGGTTCATCTTCGGTGTAGACCCTGAATTGCCCAAGGCCATCTTGCGCCCAATTGCAAGCCTCCCTGACCGCTGTAATCCTCCCACTGTACATGCTTACTCACCTCCAACGCCTTGGAACGATCGTCCGCGCGTTTGATGACAGTGGACAGTCGAGGAGCTGCGTGGTGTGGACCCTGTAACAGCAGCCAAGCACAAGGGTTCGTGCACGCAGGGTAGTCGCATCGGGCAGTGCTATGCTTCATCGCTCCGTTCCCCGCGTCCACGTGGAGCTACATTACAGTAAGAGTAAGGCATCTGTCCACGGACAACAAGTCGTGGAAGCTATCAGCTGGGCGGGGTTTGAACACCTGGATAAGTTGTGTCTAAATATCTGAGAGGTCACACGTGCTGTTTTGGCCTAGACTACATCGATTGTCGGGCAGCGAGTTCAAGACTCTGTTGCCTGCTCATGTCCCGCTCAGTGGTTGACAGATTCTCCGCCAACGGATCATGCTCCACCCTGCCATGCAATGGGATACGTTGTACCATCCAACACATGGCCGCTGGGATTGAATCCACCTCGACATCTTAGCGTTCCTAGCGACGTCGGGAACGCTTTGCGACAAGAGAGGCACTACCAACCGAGCTCTTATGCGAGTCTGCATGGGTCTCTTGGAGTAAACCTTGGGACATCGACGTTGTATTTCCCTGCATACGTAGTGCAACATGACTGCGTGCGCTATCTACTGACTCATTTTACTGCTGCCGCGGTGGCGGGAGCCTTGAGCATGAAAAAGAGCGGCAGCTACAAGGCAGGTTTCCCTGGTGAGGATGGGCTGCAGGGAGGATCCAGCGAAGTCATGAAAACCGAGAGCAGAAAGAAGATCTTGTATACCTCGATTGGGCGGCCCCCAAGCTCAGCCCGGGCTAACACTTTCTTCGAGCACGTGTTTGCAGCAGGGTTGGGAATCACGACATGCGCATAGATCGAAGATGATCGAAGACCACAACGAAAACGATATACCTATGTCCTTGGCGTGGATGTTGTAAGGAGCAACACTTCCTACCATCTGTACATAATAATTCCTCTAAGACCTGCCTCTATTGTTGATTAGTTGAGGGTGCCCCTAGCTGAAGACTGCCACTTGTTTTGGCTACCTACTAGGTTTTTCATCTTCAAAGGACTTTTCGAAAAGAACCGAATAGCACTGTGTACTGGCTGGACTTCTCTCGTCGGACAGCTGTGACACTCCTCCATAACACTCGAGCCTTGGATATTTCGAGGCGGGAAAAGCAGAGAGGGGAAGCGCTCGATAGGCTACCTTTGTATGAGAACGAAAGGAGATACGGGATTCACGTGCTGCGAGGGAGAAAAACAAGCGGAATTGAAGTGACCGTGCGCCCTCACGCTCCCACAGCCCCCCGCTGCTGCCCCGCACTGGTCAGTGCGTTCCGCCATAAGCGAATATCAGAAAGTCTAACATGCCCTAGTGATCAGTCTGCTCCTCAACCGATTTCAAGCCCTAGGATTAGAAGAAGCGCGTCACCATGTCCAATTGCGCGCCCGAAATGACTGCGCGCCTTGCTGAGCTTCGTCTACACTCACCTTAAGAATATCCCGAGGCGCGTGAAACTTCCAATCTGTCACCGATTACGTCATCCTTCACGACCATCAGCCCGGAACAAGCCGCAAGCAAAGATGACGGAACGAGCCAAAGAGCCAGAGTCGCCCCAGGAGGGACGGTCGAGTGAGGATTTGCGTTCGCAATCAACTCGTAGCCCGAATCTGTTCCTCGGACATCTGCCCGGTCCAAGCCACGCTCATCGCCAGAGCTTTGGCGATCAATTTCGCGGCCCTCCACCCTCCCCCCGCTCGCAACGCCAATCATCGATATCGATTTCACAAGCATCGGTGCAAGCACTCCTAAACGACCCACCTACCGCGGGATCAGCAGATGCAGCATTCGCAGGACGTGATTGGCGCGAGATCACAGTCAGCGAGCTCGTGAAATCGGGAGACTTGCACTGGGTAGAGGTTGATACAGGCGTTGAAACTGCGACATCCGTACGCATTCAGGTCCACTACCATTTGATACACGGTTCTGATAACTATGCTAGCTTCTCATTGATTCCGGGGCACCGGCTGTCCTAATTCGAGAAACATCGAGCGAGAAGTCCGCTGTAGGAACGTTTGACTATAATGATCTCAATACCTACCTCTTGTTTGCGGTTGGCGAACTCAAGCCGAATGAAGACAACTTTGATGTCGTTAACGGCATTGCCAAGAAGGCACGGGCAGGAGAGAAGATCGCTCTGAATGATGTCAAGAGGTTGGGAAGCAAGGAACCCTTTGTCACTCTGCCTCATACCTCAAGCCTCGTAAAAGCCGTCGAGGTGTTTGGTGGTGGCGTTCATCGCGTTGTGGTTGTTAAAGAGGGAACGACCGAGGTCACGGGCATCCTCAGCCAGCTGAGGCTGGTGAACTTTCTCTGGGAGAACCGGCTCTGCTTTCCGGTTATCAATCAGCTCTACGGACAATCCATCAAAGATCTAGGGCTTGGAAGCCAACAGATGCTCATCTCGATCAAGTGAGGCCCCTTTATGAACACATTCGCCTTCCGGCTGACACGACTACAGTGGCGACTCGCAGCTTAGGGAGGGCCTGAAGTTGATGAACAATGAGGGTATCACTTCTCTTGCGGTAGTTGATAACGGTCATAATGTGGTAGGTAACATATCGACAGTAGATGTCAAGGTCAGTCATCCTTACGGAGTATCACCTACAAGCCTGACGTACAACCCCAGCTCTTGACGAGTTCGAACTCGAAGCCCCTGCTTTACAACACCTGTATCCACTTCATCTCGGTGATTCTATCAACACGTGGGATGAACGACGGAAAGGATAGTTTTCCAGTCTTCCATATCGGCCCCTATACGACTTTGGCGCACACAGTGGCAAAGCTGGTGGCTACGAAATCGCATAGGTCAGTTGTGTCGCTGACACGGCCCTCCAACGCTTACGTTGTCTGTAATACTAACACTTGGATAGAATGTGGGTCGTTGACGCCCCCTCGCCCTCATCCTCGGCTCCCCCAACCCCTGGATACCAATCAGCGATTCTTGTTCCGCCTCAGCACGTTCCAGTCACATTACAGCCAGCTTCCCAATTCAATCTACAAGCAGCTGTCCCCTCCATCTCCGCAGCAGCACTCCCTGGCGCGAACATGTCCGGTCATTTGTCAGGCGTTGTATCGCTTACGGACGTCCTGAATCTCTTCGCACGGGTCAGCGGCTTGCATCCTAACGACCCAAATGAAACGAGACGTCAGCGCCGGAGCTCGAGTAGCCACTCGGGCATTCGGGGGAGTCTCGACTCGGCGCGTAGCTCCACTGTAGATGTCTCTAGACGTTAGGGACGTTCGGTCGCTCCGACCTGACATTGAGAGAACCGGACTACGAGAGGTACATGTGCGGTGGTGACTGTTTTGGGGCATTTCGGGATACCAGCTAGCTCGCTGGGATTACGACTGACGTGTGACGGGGATTATAGCGATGGAGAGCATGATGGCTTTGGGTTGTGGTACAGTAGTTACTCGAGTCTCTTCATAGCTCCCCCGATAGTGTTCTCAAAGTCCTATCATAGCAACTTAATTGTAGGGTTGTATTGAATTGAGTTCAATATCCGTAGCATTTCACAAAATCGCCTAAGGCATGATGACGTGCAGGATTCAGATCTAGATCTCTAGTATCAACACTAGGCGATCGACTTCAGCTTCCATGTCGTATATACATCAACGCGCCATTGTCGTTGCCGTTCTACCTCTTAGCAACACGGTATGACTTGCTGCTGACCGCTCAAATCACCGTCACTGATCTGCCTCGGAGGCTATCCACGATGTTCAATGTTCGACCCGGCCCTCGACTGTTCGGCGACGTCTACAAAGCTTCTAGAACATGTAAACAACGGTGCCAATGCCGACGCATCAGCGGACAGTCTGCAGGAAGAGCATCTCGCCAAAGAAGGGTCCAAGTCATCGGCTTAGTCCTGGCGGCTGGCGCAGGCACAGCCTTGTTCCACGGCTCTAGAAGATTCGGTCTCCGAGACCTCCACGCCGAGAGTCTTCCAGCTGCAGTCGAAGTGAAAATAGAGAAGCCAAGAAAGAAGAAAGGCCTGTCGAAAGAAGACAACCGGGATTTGATCAGTTCGCAACATCTACAGGTCAAGCGGAGTTGGGAGAGTCCGGGTGTTTACGCATGGGGTTCGAACACTGGGAAGGTAGTGGCACCTGACTCGAATGAAACAATCATCAAGTCGCCGAGGAGGATACCGTTCTTCGATGGGCTATTGCTGCGGGATATCAAGCTTGACAGGAACTTCGGGGCGGCCATCACAGAAAAGGGGGACTTGCTACAATGGGGAATAGGATACTCACCTGACGTTAAACAGCCAACCCCAACCCTAAAGGGCAAAGACCTCATTTCACTCTCCATCTCACGAGACCGAGTCCTCGCTCTCTCCTCCTCAGGAAAAGTCTACTCCCTCCCCGTCTCCGAAACCGACCAGTCCACCGGCCCCAAACCCTCCGAAAGCACCTGGATCCCCTTCTACTCCTCCCCCTCCCCCATCAGCTACCGCCTCCTCACCCCCCCCTCCCTCACCTACTCCGAAAAGGTCTCCTCCCTCACCTCCGGCCTCGACCACGCCCTCCTCCTCACCACCACCGGCCGCCTCTTCACCTCCGCCGCCAGCAGCACCGACTTCCCCGCTCGAGGCCAACTCGGCATTCCCGGGCTCACCTGGCCCACCCGCCCCCCCGGCCCTTACGACCAACCGCACGAAGTCAGCACGCTGCGCGGATTCGAAATCGCCCGTATCGCCACGGGCGACTACCACAGTCTCGCGCTCGACAAAGACGGCCGCGTCTTCGCCTTCGGGGATAACTCCAACGGCCAACTCGGGTTTGACTTCAACCCGGAATCCCCGACCATCGACGCCCCTTCGCTCCTCCCTATCCAGAAACTCTACGCCGGCTCGAGTCTCACTCCGCGCGTTACCTCCGTTGCTGCCGGCGGCCTCAATAGCTTCTTCACCATCGACGCTACCCGCACTTCTGCACCGGGCGAAGACCCCGCACAAACCCGCGGTCTGGGGCGCGTCACGGCCGACACCTGGGCTTGCGGTCAAGGGATCTATGGCGCACTGGGCAACGGCCGCTGGACGCACGTACAAGGCACACCGACGAAACTGAAAGCGCTGTCCGGGCTCTTCGAATACGACGAGCGCAACTCCGTCGTCGTGCCCATCCGGCTCGCGCGGCTGTCGGTCGGGAGCACGCACACGGCGGCCGTCATGGACAATGTGACGTACGTGCAGGCGGGCGCGGGCGCGGGCAGGGGCGGCGGGAGCGATAGCGAACACGACACCAATTGGGGCGCGGACGTGCTGTGGTGGGGGGGGAACGAGTTCGGGCAGCTGGGCACGGGGAGGAGGAATAATGTTTGTGTGCCGGGGTATATTCGGCCGTTGGATGCGGGGGTGGAGGGGGCGAGTGGGAAGAAAAGGGGGGAGGAACATCGGTTTCAGATTACGCCGAGGCATACGGTGGGGGTGGGGGGGAGGAGGGTTAGTTTTGAGCAGAGAGTGGAGTGTGGGAGGTTTGTTAGTGCGGTTTATTCGGGGGTTTGAGGGGGGGGGGGCGGGTAAGGAAGGGACGAGATGGGATGGGATGGGATGGGATGGGATGGGGGGTTTGGTGGGTTTGAAGTGGGTAGAGTAGGTAGATAGGGCGGTGGGGTTTGTATGGGATGATTCCATTACCGCGCACGGATGGGCCGGATTGACAGTGGCAAGCTTGAATTTAACGGCGCCGTGAATCAGATTTTGGCATCGAGCTCGATCCGTGTATATTTTACATGCCATTCCCATCTTCCATCTCGCCTGTCCTCACAATCGTTTGCTCCATTCCCCTTTTTCGTTCTCTCTTCGTCCGTTCCTACTCTCAATATAAGCCCTCCCATTTCTCCTCTTACGCAACCCAGGCCATTCCAGGTCAAGCAATCGGTTACCAATCATTCCAAACCGGGTGTCAGCGTTTGTTGGTGTCGAGTCCGATTGCTCGACAACTACAGATCATGTTTTCATTGGAAAAAGGACGGCGGTATATCGGACTATCCTTGCCATCACCGACAAAACCTCCGTCCATTCCACAACTCTCTTCCCTGGTCTTCCCAACCCTTCTCTTTCCACGCTCCCCACAGGATACCAAAAGAGAGACTCCATCGGACCGTCCTCCTCCTCCTATCTTGGCACTCCGAAAGAACGCCCAGTAGCAGCCGTCGTATGGAATCCAATCTTAATCGATTCTGGACGGGGAGTAACCCCCTATTCAAACCCCCGCGAAGCCCGCACCTCCACACACGTACCCATACGCAATCCGCACCCCACTCGCTCGTTAAGGCATTCGATTCGATTGCGGTGTTGGAGATGGTGCGGCTCGACAATACAGGATTGTTTACGAGTCTCGGGGCGTACAATATGGGTGCATTTTGACAATCACTTGGTGATGAATTGCTCCGGAAGGCACTCCTGTCAGCTTCGCGCCTGCAGGCTTGTACTCGAATACAGGTTTTGTGATTTGAATCTTCTGGGGCTGCGTTTGGGGTGGGGGGGGGATTACTAGCTCCCTGGATAGAAACTTCCCTCGTACGAAATTGTAGGGGGGGGTTGGTTGCGGGGGTAGTAACTTCCCCGGTAATGATCCGCGTACAAACTACGGTATGCGGAATGTATTCGGCGTGATTGTCGATGATGTGTTGTATCTCTGTATGTGGTATATCATTATTGAAAGCGGTTGCGAGTCTTACGCACGGTTTTGGTTGATCAGCGTTCACACTGTTTGATTCGTAACATTGAGATATTCAATATACGGGAGAAATTACTGGCTTTCGCAGTAGAACTTTCCCCTACACGATTTTTTGCGGCGGCGAATTTTTGTTTTGGCAGTCACGTTAATATATCATCCTATGCAACTTCAGTGTAATATTCCAAACTCAGGTCAACAGAATGGGATTCCAGCTATCATCAATCGCTCAGGTAGTGAGTAGCTGTATTACCCATCTCACAAAGTTTGCAACCGGTAGATGATGAATGACATAACCTAGGGCAACTGATAAACGGGGAAATTCGCTCCTGCCGATGAAATCCGCCCCCTACATAAATTGGGAAGGGGGAGACTGAATCGGCAGGAGCTAGTATTTCCCCTCATACGACTTGTAAACGCCTGGACTTGGTTGAACCGGATCCACCCTTCCCTTACAGCCGCAACCCCACAAGCCAGCCACATGAATACCACCACCCCACAAGTCAAAGCTGTGACATCAAGCCCTTCACGGGAGTGGAGTGAATCAGCAGCACTCCTGAATCTTTGCTTTGCCTTGTGTGTGAGAGGGGAGAGGGCGGGCGCGGTGTCAAGAGCGGTGAGGTGCTGTTGTGGGAGAGAGGGATGTCTATTTCGTCAAGTAGAAGGCTCTCTTAACTAATGAACGGTGACAGCAAGAGCGGTGAGAGTGTGCAGCCGTGCGTTGCTCTGTACTTTGTTGAATATATAACTAGCTCAATGCCCTGGGAGGCTTCTAGGTAATCAGTACTGGCTGAGATGATCACGTCATCTACATACCCTGTGCCCTGACCCTATCAGAAACAGCCACCGTCCATATAAGTCCAAAACTCAATAGTGAACGAGACAGATGTAGAGGCTCCGTTTCTGTGTTGCAAGGAGTTGATACGCACTGGCCCGGACAGCCTTTTGCCTAACTGAGCTGAGTGGTATCTTTACTAAGGTACAGAGAGATCAAATCCTTAGAATGGAGTTGTAGAGATCCGCAACCTCTAGTATCTCCGCACTAGATAGTCCTCGATAGCAGCTATGACTGTTCAGTAGTCCAAGGTAATCTAGGTTGAGATCGGCACTTTGGCGCAGCCCATGGATGAGGTCAGAATAAATTCTTCAAGCCCAAGCAGCCTGATATGAGCATCTCTTCTATGAAATCATCTATCCGTTACATGCACCGCAGAAACGCTTTTGTCGTAATAAATTGCCCCAGATCAAGTCCATACATGCCAACACCGCCACACGGGGCCACGTTGAACAAGGCATTCCAACGCAGGTAAGGCAGTAAGGTAGCCCTTTAGAATGTCCACCTATCGTTGGTGCAATCAGGCGATTTATCGCTCGATCAGAGTCCTCTGTGGTTTGATAGCGACAACCTTTAGCGATGAAGTAACCGCATCGAAAACGACGTAGTATTGCAGACAATCGACAGCACCCCCGTCCTCGCAAAATGCGTCGTACCATAGCCGAGCTTACCATAGCAAGAGCAGTCGTTAGGAACTATGTCGGCCGCAGCAGACCTCACCTTTCCTAGTCGAAGGTAGAGTGGCGTGATTACGTCACATGTCGGATCAGACCCCGTACCTTGTGCCCACGGACAACGTCACCATGCTATGGCTAAATATCCAGGACCGTCGGCAACGATAGGCTGTTGTATCGTAACTTCCACAATCTGAAGTTTGTTCGAGGAGGTGATCGAACGGTGCATCAAAGCATGATCATTGCGGAGTCCAGGTATGCCTTCATCCATGGACCGTTCCGTGAAGAAAACTTAATTGGGCGTTCCGTCCATAGGCGCGGGAAGGGAAGAATGGGGTTTGTGAGAAAGGGTAATCCTCGGTGGGGCCGTCAATTCATAAGATGAGACTTGTGGGGAGTAAACCTCTTCAGTAGGATGATTCGTAAACGGAATATCGATCTCATACTAACATGTGCCTTGAATCAAAATCCAGTTGGAGAAGTGCGTACGGTTCGGGTATTGAGAAGTGATATGACGGCCGAAGCGTGTGCAGTCGTTGGGGCTTCAGGATCGGCCAGAGCGGCTTGGATTGCTGCCTCAGCTATTAGGTGTTGCTTGAGCGCTGCCACGTCCGTCCTCTTTCCCGGTACTTGCTCCCAGTCGGGGTTGAGCAAGTCGCACGCGGCAGCGCAAATGGCGTTGACGAGATAGGCAGAGCAATGCTTCTTGCCGCAATGTTCGTAGTCTTCGAAGAATTGCGCCATGTTGAGGATGGGGTGAGCAGGGTGGATCCAGACCCAGTAGAGGGAGAGGAGGTGCTTAATTAAGAGTTCGTTCACTAATGGTGTCCTCCAAGGGCCGGGCCTTTCTGGATCCACTCTTGTCGATGCATTCCCAATGAATCCAGTGCATAGCTGATTTCCTGCAGCGCATGATGTCTGTGAATCCTCAGGGCTGGTGTCCATGACAGAACCGTACAAACTCTCTCCGTTTTCTTCCGTTAGTGGACTATCTGAGAGCATGGCTTCGGGGTCTGGTGCTGGAGACGATTCGATCAGACGTGCGATGCTCGCCAGGTCCTTCTGCGCCCTCAATCCTTTGAGAATTTCCGGGACGTCTCGATCTTCGGCAAGGGAGTGCAGAATCCGCATGGCCAACGAATGTGACCGTCGCAATTCGATGATCTCGCGCTTCATCTCCTCCTTCGAGACCCTGGTGTTAACTTCATAGGTACACGTGATGCCGAGATGAGTGCTGCATTTGGAGCAGGGCTCATTGCCATCACACTGGCGAAAGATTAATCCTCAAACGCTTGGTTTTAGAGTAATGACTGTGGTGTCTACCTTTGTTCGCTTTTTCCTGCAGGCATTGCACGCGTTAACGGTGGTTTCGGTCTGTCTGCGGCGTTTTCGCGGCGTGATGATTTCGTCACCAAGCTCATGCTCTTGGGTAGCCTCCTTGGGCTTGGAAGCAGCTAGTCGATGCTCAACCGAAGGCTGCTTGTTCTTGCCAGACATGGATGGAAGGCCCATCCGGTTGGGCAGGCTGATATGTGTAGAGCGTCCTAAAAGACCGGCCAGCTCTCAAGTTAGATCCTGAGAGTCGTCCCCACGATGGGATGCTTGGTGTTGGGTTGCCACTTGGGCCAACTCATGGCGAACTCCCCCGTGCGAGCAGCGAGGAAGCAAAATGACCATACCTCGCCGGCGATGTGTCTACAAGAGACCCTTATAGTTTGAGTCAAGAATGTGGAGTGGCGAAGTGTTGGAGTTCGGCGCTCTCGTCATGTCGAGGTAATGCATCTGGATGGAGGCTAAGGTGAAGCACGATGGGGGTGGCAAACAGCGATATCCACAGCCGTACCTCGGGCCTCTCTCGGGAGCCTTTTAACCGACGGACCATGGGTGAAGGGTGAAGGCTCGACCCAGAACGGCAGGAGATTGGTGAAGAATGCTGTCTGCACGCCTTGCCGAAAGGGTGCTCGCTGCTGGTCCTGGATTAAGGTGGTGCTAATTGCCACTCGGCTACGCAGCCCAGGTCACGCGGCCAAAAGCCATCCTTAAGAACATACATGTGTTCTGCCTAAGGTACATCGCCTTGGGCCACACATGTGCTACGGAGGTGCTACGGAGAAGTCAGGGTCCCGCACTCAGGGTCTCAGGGTCCAGCCAGTGCGGCGCTTGGCGGTGGCGCTGAATAGGGGTCCAGGTGCACGCTGTTGGGGTAGGGGGGTTTTCTTGCCCGGGCCCTGGCCCCTGGGGCTGCCACATCGTTGAGGCTGCCTTGGGGGAGCAGGCGTTACTGGCGTTCCCCTTCGTGTCTGAGGTGGCCGAAGGGTGCCCAAGTTTGAGCTACATGTGTCAATCCCGGTTCCCTATGTACTCCGAATACCTTGTACCGAGGAATGCTAATGCTAGCCCTTGTCTGTCGTCGACTCGTCCAGCAGATAGGACGAGTTCGGGACGACTACTCCGTGCGAGTACTCCAGTCGAGAGCCCGTCCAATGCCTGTGATCGCTCAACGGGCTCCCTCACTCGGAGGAACCGAGGGGCAGAGGGCGCAAAGCGAAATGACCTGAAGGTATGAGGGGGTCCCGACGCCAGATTCCACACGCCACCATCGCCGATGCTACTCTGACTCGCCTGGCTTGATCTACGATAGGATTCGCCTGTGTGCAGTCTTCGCCCGGGCAACGCCACTGTTGAAGTGATTGGCTCTGCAAGATCCCATGTCAACCGATGACGATGCAACAAGCATGGTACCATACTTTGACCCACGCGACACTGAAGGATTAGGTATATGAACATGTTCCATGCCTTGTATATACATATTATAGTGGCACTTTCGCTGATTCGAACCATCGCATCTACGATGCATACATCAATGATATCAGACTGCTGCCGTCAAACGAGTAAGTGCGACCCGTCCTAGACGATCAACCCTTTCTGCCAGAACGCGCATCGGACATTGGCGTTCGGGTCCATGATTTCAGATATCCTGGTGATATTCAAATTCAAAATCTCACTATTGTTGCCGTACAGCGGGAACATAGGGATCGAGGGCCCGCTTGGCACGCCGTTGATGGCGAAGCTAGTGATGTACTCCTGGAGAGCAACGGCTACCGTAGTATTGATGACGCTCGGACTGGGGCCGTTGAAGTATGTGTACGCAATATCTGGCACGCATTAGCGAAAGCCTAGACTAGTCAGCTATGCACGAGAAGGGGGCATGCCTTGACCATGAAGGGCTGGCGGAACGCTGAACTGATACGAGTACGTCTGGTTGCCATAAGCGTGGTCTAGATAGACGGTATTACAGGTGAACGTGGACTCCGAGATCGTCAGAATTGTCCGGCCGAGTTGATCAGTATAAGGGTATGACCCGTTGAATACGGGCGGGTAGAGAACATTCGCAATGTAGTCCAGGATGGCGGGGCTGATTGTCGGGAATGAGGTCGCAAGGTACAACTCATATCCCGTATTGTTTGTGACGAACGGACTCGTGAAGAGTAGGCCCTCGTCGGCGTTGTGGCCCACCATAATACTCAGGTTTTTGTCGTAGGAGCCCTGGAGGAGTAACTTGCCAGGTAGGGCAGGCGTGAACAGACCATCGACTACTGGACCGTAAGTGAAGAGACCGTACGATGAATTCGCGACCTGGATCAGATTTGCCACTATTAGCGCGCTTGAAGGCAGTTGTCGTGCCTCCTCAATCGTCGAGACGTTCAGTATCGCTAAGAAGGTCCGCAATGTCTCCTCCTGTTGAAAGTTGCCAGGTACTAGTTGGAAACCTGGACTTTGCGGTATAGCTTGCTGAAACGGAGCAGGACCTTTTAGACCGCCAAAAGCAGTAATTTGGTGCATGATTGATCCTCCGCCAGCAGATTCGCCTATTACTGTCACCCTGTTCGGATCACCGCCGAAGAGGTGGATGTTTTCTTGGACCCATTCGAGAGCAAGGCGTTGGTCGTATAGACCAGCGTTTGCAGTTCCATCCGATTGCAGGGTAGGACCCGACAGCCAGCCAAAGGCACCCAACTACACATGATCAGATCGGCTCGAATGGCAGACCGAATGTATATCACTCACGCGGTAGTTCATAGATACATAGATGACTCCCTCAGATCCTGTGACCTGGCTAGCTTTTATCAGTCCAGCAGGGTTGCCGCTGCCCGACTTGTCTCCAGCAGTGTAACCACCACCATAAATCCAGACAAGGACAGGTGCACCGCAGGTATTGTTTGTCGCGTTGGAAGCCTGGTTGAAGATTGCCTGTGGAACGACCACGTCAAGAAACAAGCAGTCCTCGGTGGTTCTCGGGTCTATGGGAGGGAGTTTGGGAGCAGAGGACGAGTTCGAAGACGAGCTCCCGACTGTGGAGGCATTGAACGGCATTCCACTCAGATACGCTGGGATGAATTGTGCGGCAATAAGTTCCCAAGCAGGGTTGGCCTGAGGACAGATTCTGCCGACACTGCCATTATCGACAGCTCTGCTGGCGTTCTTCGTGCCGGATACACCGACTGGGGCTCGGAACCGTAGATCTCCTAATGGGGGCTCGCCATATCTAATATTCGAGAAGTTATAGAAGCCTCCGGTTGCCTATTGAATCATCAGCAATCGAAAACCCAGTCGCGGTTTTCTGGCATACCTACGTTGAAATAAGAAGCTTGATGAAGCTCATAGCCGAGATCGACAACTGGCAGCGGGGGGGTTTGAGCAGTGGCAAAGGAAGCAAGCGCAAGCCCAGTGGCTACCACAAAGCTATTTCGCAACATATTGAAGGCGGCGAAAAGATTTCCAGCACGGGTAGCTGCGCCGGGCAGGCTCGACACATATACTCCATTCCGAAGCCGATTGCGCCCTGCTCCCTTCCGCAGACCACAATGGTACTACGTAATGAAAGGCAATAAGCTCGCACTTAGACTTCCCCATATCTTGGCCTACGTTATTGGACTCATTAGAGCTGGAAGCCCCAGGAACGGGCCGGGAAGTGGGGTTGCAAGCGCCGCGATTGGAGGAGAGGAGTAGAGTAGACCAGGGCACCGCCTTTCGGCATACGATGGGGATCCCAGTCGCAAATGGTAGCATGCAGGGTCGAGCTCATGGGCATCGACATACCCGGAGTATGAGGTACCCTTCTAGCTGTCTAGCTTGTGAGTGGTGCGGTAATAGCTTGCTAGATCAGGTCCTATCGCCGAGTATCTCGGCATCTTGAAACTAGATGGTTCCAAGGCAGAAGAACGACTCCAGATCTTGTAGCCGAATGGCGCAGTGTTTCCTCAGCTGGATCATCATACGTATTTATCGGAGTATCGTCGTATCGATAGTAATACGAATTAGAAAGGGATCAGTTCTTGGTGGTCAAGCCCATACTGTTGCAGCAAAAATGTGAGGTACGCAGGAGGGTGAGGAAGTCCGTGCAAGATAGCTAGGCCGTCGCGACTAAGGAGTTAGGGCCTTTAGTGCGGAGCGCCCGTTGAACCATCACAGGGGAGCGCGTAGTTCCTCACAGCGGAGGCGTGGGCTGAGGAGGCTATTGTTTGACAAATGTACAGAACTGAAACTTCCCGTAGTTGATCCAAAGACGGGGTCATGCCAATCGACAGCATGAAAACAACAGTTGCAATTTCTAGCTCTGGGTCAGCTCTGATGTGCTGAACAAGCAGCTCATACTGATACATAGCACCTAAGCCAATGAGTATTCCACTGGACGAGTCTGGAACGAAAGGACGTGGAGCAAAGGTAAAAATCTACAAGCAGCAGCAGACAGTCGACCAAATCATCGACTACTAGACCGACTCATCGCAAACACGCCAATAATGACCACGGCAAGAGTGGCAATCGCCCCTGGCAATAATATCTCATTTGGCACGCCCGCAATGAGCTGTTGCTCTTGCTTCGCCTTCGCTACCGCAGGCCTCAACGCCTTCTTCACCGGCGTCTCCATTTCGTCGTCGTCCTCCTCATCGAAGACGTGCCTCCTTCTCTCTCTAAGGGTCGACGCGGGTGGCGTTGATGGATGTGATTGCGCAAGTCCTGGGTGAGGGGCGACAGTTGCGGACATGGGTGGCTTCTCCGGATCGTGTACAAATAGATCAACCTTGTCGTGGTGGCTTTGCCGCGCGAGCGAGATAGCGTCGAGAAGATCTTGATCCGTTGTGATGGAAACCGTATCGCCTTCGTTGTCCAAATAGCTAAGGGCATAGCCTGATTTGCCAAGTTTGCCGTCATCAAAGGTGGCTTCGCCGCCCACGGCATCAATTTCCCCCCCAAGCTTAGCTGTTACGTTGGCGATGAGGTCCGCCATGCCGGCAGAAGCTATAACTTGAAGTCTATGGACACGTCCACTGGGTGCTTTGAACTTAAATGGGAACGGTGTGTCCTCCAGAGTCGCTGAAGGTGTTTCGGGAATATCCGAATGAGAGTCATCACCATTGTGCGATGCTGAGTCGGTTGGAAGTACACTATCGACGCGGTCCACACCAGGGCGATCCCGAATGTCAGGAGACATGAGTGATCGATGACCTGGGGTGTGTGGTCGATGGCTACCTTCACCCGAGACCATGGACTCAGATCCCTCGTTATCAAGTGAAAGCCAGAATTTATTCCATGCAGGGCCTTCACTATCTCCTGTTGACATTGTGTTGATCTTGCTAATTGTCAGCATCACAGTTTATAAGCTACTACGATCTTCACAAACCTGCTCCAGCGTCGCATATGTCAATTTGAGTACGTCGACCATACCGACGATCTCCCCAGGCTCGTTCATGACTGGTAAATTCAGATAGTGACCATCTGTAAATCATCAATGCCATCCTTATGCTCCTTGCACTTCAGTCTACTTACCATGCATCTTCCTCAAAGCCGCTTGAATGCTCATATCCATTGGCGCGAAATCGGGATGAGGGGTCATGACCCTCACAACGCTGCAGTTCGCTGGGTCCAGCCCTGGAGCAATGACGCGGAGAACGACATCCTTGCTTGTGAAAATCCCGGTGATCGAGCCCTGATCTTGCACTAGTACGGCTGTGGTGTGGTTTTCTTTCATCAAAGCTGCAGCTTCCTTGACTGAGGTTCGCACAGAGACTGTAGTAGGTGGGTGCCCAGTGAGGACTGACTCCAGTGTCGGGCCAGACATCTTCTGCCTCAGTGCCTCCACATATTGTATAATCTGTTGCGGTTGGCTAGATCCAAGTTCCGACTGCACACCCTCAAGGGCGTCATACAACTTCCGTGACGAGCTGTAAGCACGTTCCAGTTTCTCCATGGCATCGTAGAAGCATTTGGTGATGTCCAAGATACCAGATATGTCTTGGTTCTCATCCATCACAGGCAGATGCCGGAAGCCTTTTCGTACCATCAAGTCCAACGCATCTGTAGCACTTGTGTCTGTCCGAGCACAGAGAGGATTCTTCGTCATGATCTCAGCAATAGTAACTGAACTAGCCTTGATGCCCGCTCCCACGACTCGGAAAGCCAGATCCTTTGCTGTGAATATACCCGCGATACGATCGTCGTCGTCCGTGACAAGAACGCAATCTTCTCGCTTTGCGGCCATCAGCTGGGCGGCTTCGGCGACAGTGGTGTTTGGTTTGATCTGCAAGGCTTGGCTAGGTTTCAACGCCAGGACGGTTCCGGGTGGGGCTTTTCGACTGTGTCGTGCTCGAGCTGGGTTGGCCTTCTTTTTGCTGAGGTCCGCCTCCATCTTCTTCCTGATCGCCTACACATGGATGTCAGCTATTGCCGGAAGCCTAAGGCTGTGTGAAATGTACCTCATCACGCTTAGTTTGCTTCTGCCTACTTGCACTCATTGTAGAGTTGCCCGCCTCACTCTGCAGCGCTGAGCTTGGATGCGACTCGAGTTTCGGACGAGGGATGTTTGATGGACTATTCTCAAATGCAGGTACCTGTCCTCTGCCATGTCCACCACGGCCTGGCGTACCCCTGTATGTTCCGCCGTTGGCAGACATGGTCAATGTACTGTTGAAGATTGGCGCTTAAAAACGAATGCAGAGCGGACGAGCTGCAAGTCACGTCGCGAAACAGGAAGGTCTTCCATAAGTTCCCCTGCTCGCTGGTTGCCGGGTCAGAACACGCAGGGCATAACAGACGGCATGACATAAGCAAGCCTCTAAATTAGCTTCGAAGAGATAAGGGCGAGTCAGCAGAAACCCTCGCTTCGAGCCAGTTTAGTGCGGAGCCTCAAGCGACATCGAAATTGCTCTCACGCCGACGACCTCACAACAGAACACCCGTCTCTTCGCTAACACCACGCAGTAAAGGTCAGTGAGCTTCACGAATACCTCAGAACCGGTCTGGCAGTTCCTGATGTACTGACGATTCTCCCAGTACCGCAATCATGGTCAAGAAGCGAGCATCCAAGTACGGAATCCACCACACGTCACAATGTGTAAATGATGGGGAATAAATGCTGATAGGCGTATAACAGCGGTCGCAACAAGAAGGGTCGTGGTCACGTCAAGCCAATTCGTTGCTCCAACTGCTCGAGATGCACGCCCAAGGATAAGGCAATAAAGAGATTCACCATCCGCAACATGGTCGAATCAGCTGCCATCCGTACGTCTCTTCCTAACCCACAAGCACACAACTGGTTTTCGTCTGGGTCTAGAGGCTTTGGGATAGGAGTTCAGAAAGGCTACATGGGGGCTTTTGGTTCTTTTGAAGGGGATATGGGCCGTGGTATAAAAAGCCGCGGTGGCTGACTTTAATCGCTGTTCGCAGGTGATATCTCCGACGCCTCCGTGTTCCCCGAATACGCCGTCCCCAAAATGTACCTCAAGCTCCAATACTGCGTGTCCTGCGCCATCCACGGCAAGATCGTCCGGTACGTCCTTCCCCTTCTACCGTAAACATCAATCTCACCCGCTCTTTGGAGTTTTCGACGTCATACTAACAAAAGTTGCTTCACACAGTGTTCGATCCCGGGAAGGTCGGCGCAACCGTGCCCCACCCCCACGAGTCCGGTTCAACAAGGATGGAAAGAAGATCAACCCCCAACAGGCGGCTAAGACTGCTCAGGCATAGAGGGTCTGAGGGGTTAGGGGTATGGGGAAGGTTCAAAGGCGCTGTTGCGAAATATCGGCTTGGGGATGACGATGTATCATTGCATGAGATAGCTCGCACTCACCAACTGGCATCGACTCTTCTATGAAAGCATTTGAGGACGATGTAGACTGTATTGTGATGTGGAATTTCTTCTGGTTACAGAAGCCTTACAACAGATGACCGATGCTTGCAGCGCTAAGTCAAGGTTTCACTCGAGGTGTTCTAATGCCATAAACAGATCCTGACCTCCAACCAGCCGTCCCATCCGTCTCCGGAACATCTTGTCATGATATTCACATCCCAACTTCACCTACAAATACCGTCGCCCCAACAAAATTCTCATAACAGTCCACTCTCAAAAATCCCTCACAACCTTCATCTCCCAGGACAAATACCCCACACTCTGTCCTCCCCACCGTCTCTTCAAATGCCCTCTTCTCAAAATGCGGTTTGAATCCGGTGAGACAGATGTACACCATATTGTTCTACGTGCCCAATGGAGACGCAGGGTTTCCCCACAGTTGTGGTCCAAAAGGTTGACGCTATCTCCTTGAAACGAGGGAGGCCTCACACAGATCGTTTGGATAAAATGTGGGGGGTCACAACGGCCAAGCAGTCTTTGCTTGTGGCAGTCTGGTACGCCGGCGGGGTGGGCTCCATGTTCTTCTTTCAAACCAGAACTCCCCGGCTGCTGCAACGTGGTACGACGAGCAAGTAAACAGGGTAGAGATGACGGCTTTTGCAAATGGGTTATGTGAGGGAAGACTGGGGCTCGGGTCTCCAACCATGGCCTTTGGCCCGTGCTCTTACACCCATTGATGATGTGGGGGTAAGCTGCTGCAGGGAGGCACGGCGCTTGGCGGGGATATGGCAGCACTCTGCAAGTCTGACATGCCTGACGCCTCGGGACCAATAATGCCGCCATTGTTGCCGTTGAATCCTTCAACTTTAGCATTGAGAAACGCGACCGAACTAGCAATATATCCAATCATGTCCAGCCCTGTAGGGAGGTCTTGGAGATTACAATTGTCGTTGTAGTCCCGGGATAGATCTATCTGCTCGGCACAGGCCCAAGGAGTCTGCCCCGAACCGCGTGCCAAGTGAGGCCAGCTGCCGAAGAGACATCAGCTCATCACCCTGGTGTACGAGTATGAAGATGTGTGCTGGTCTGCCCTGGCAACGTTTCCATCTCTAAGTCGAGTTTAAACAGGGTCGTGAGGTGCTAAAAACATCAGATAATAGATAATAATAGATAACAGGCAATAGGTAACAGAGAATGGAAACTTTCAGCCCGCAGTAGGGCTGATGGTTAGTTGCATCGCGTTCCTGAACATTAGTTTCCATTCTACATTCACAACTTGGCGAGCAGGTCGAAAAAAGTCCAGGTCCTCTCACGCCCCTCTCCACAGTCAACATCACCATCAATCACTCCGCCTCAACCGACACCCTCGCTGTCTGGCGCAGCTTTGGCCTTTGTCTTGTCATACCCATACCTGTCACTTCTTCGGATTTTGCTTTGATCTTGAACGGGTGCTTGCACGCAGATTAGTCCGGGGCGCCCCCACCTACCCTACATACTCTCGTGTGTTTTCCTGCCCACGCGCATTGATTCGCGCATTGTCGCTTGCAGCCACGTATTCCAGGACTCGCGCCACCTCAAGATGTCCATACTTCCGCCAGAGCTTCACACTGCCTTGGCAGAGCTACTGCAGGCGCTGTCGTCCGCCGATAATAATGCCCGATCACAAGCTGAAGAGCAACTCAATACAGAATGGGTAGCTGCCCAGCCGGGTGCGCTGTTGATGGGCTTGGTGGAGCACATAGAAGTGGATGACAGTCATGGCCAAGGATACAATGCTGATGGGCCCCTCCGTGGGCGCACCTTGCAGACCCGGTCCTTTGCAGCAGTCCTCTTCCGACGAATCGCCACGAAGATACGGAAGCTACCTGGTACGGACGAGTCGAAGGAACTCTTCCTGACGCTGCAGCCAGCTGAAAAGGTCGCCATTCGAGACAAGTTGCTACGGTGTCTGCAGGACGAGACAGTGCCGCACGTACGGAATAAGATTGGGGACGCTGTAGCTGAGGTTGCACGGCAGTATTCAGATGATGGTGTGTCTTCATGGAAGCGCTTCGAGGCGTCTCAGGGGATCCGGAGCTGATGCTGGGCGATATATAGGGGAGAACTGGCCCGAACTCCTGGGTGTCCTGTTTCATGCAAGTCGGTCGCTTGATGCGGGCCAACGTGAAGGAGCATTCAGGATATTTGCAACAACACCGGGAATTATCGAAAAGCAGCACGAAGACACCGTCCTGGGAGCGTTCACCAACGGGTTCAAAGATGAGGATGTGACGGTGTGGGCTTCGTCTTTGAGCGACAGAGAGCATACACTAATGCCTTCTACAGGTCCGCATTTCTGCAATGGAAGCCTTTGCATCATTCTTCCGATCCATTCAGAAAAAGGCTCAGCAGCGGTACTACCCCTTGGTTGCTGAGATACTCAACGTTTTACCGCCTCTCAAAGAGTCGGGTGACTCGGAGAACTTGATTAAGGCTTTAGTGGCGCTCATTGAGCTCGCAGAGGTTGCCCCCAAAATGTTTAAGCAAGATTTCCATAATCTTGTAACGTTCAGCGTTACCGTTGTTCAGGACAAGGATTTGGGTGATCAAGCTCGACAGAATGCTCTCGAGCTCATGGCTACATTCGCCGACTACAACCCGGCTATGTGCAGAAAAGATCCAGACTACACAAGAGAGATGGTAACTCAATGTCTCAGTTTGATGACGGATATCGGCATGGATGACGAGGATGCAGACGAGTGGAATGCGTCAGAAGATGTAGGTGTCTACCTAAACTTGCTCCTCGAAGCAGCACTGACGTCAAATGTCAAATAGTTGGATGTGGAGGAAAGCGACCTCAACCACGTTGCAGGTGAGCAATGCCTGGACCGACTTGCCAATAAACTTGGAGGTCAAGCCGTTTTACCGCCCACATCCCTTTGGCTCCGGGAGATGATGAAATCTAAAGACTGGAGACATCGACATGCTGCTCTGATGGCCATCTCAGCGATCTCAGAGGGCTGCAGAGATTTGATGGTCGGTGAATTGAAAGATGTATTGGAAATGGTAGTGCCAGCTCTTAAAGACCCTCACCCACGAGTACGCTGGGCTGGATGTAATGCGCTTGGCCAGATGAGCACAGACTTTGCGGGAACGATGCAGGAGAATTACCACGCAATTGTCCTCGACAACATCATTCCGGTCCTTGACTCGCCGGAACCGCGCGTCCAGTCGCACGCAGCTGCTGCTCTGGTCAATTTCTGCGAAGAGGCTGAGAAGGACATCCTTAAGCCATACCTCGACATTTTGCTAGGAAAATTACTCCAGCTACTGCGAAGTCCGAAGCGCTTCGTGCAAGAGCAGGCACTTTCTACTATTGCCACCATTGCTGATTCGGCCGAGACTGCTTTTGGAAAATACTACGATACCCTTATGCCTTTGCTATTTGATGTTCTGCGAGAGGAGCAATCAAAAGAGTACAGACTACTCAGAGCCAAAGCCATGGAATGTGCTACTTTGATCGGTAAGACTCTTACGCGCATTGTCACGTGCTTTGGCGCTAATTCGGTTAGCATTGGCGGTTGGCAAGGAGAAGATGGGTCAAGATGCGCTTGATCTGGTGCAGCTTCTGGGAATGATCCAACGTGGGCTACCCTTGTCGGCTGTTGCTTTCAGAGTGACGCGCTTACAAAATCGGCAGAGAATATTACGGATGCTGATGACCCGCAATCGCAATATCTGCTCCATTGCTGGGGTAGAATGTGCCGTGTTCTAGGCCGAGACTTCGTTCCCTACTTGGCTGGCGTGATGCCTCCTTTGATGGAGCTCGCGAGTGCTAAGGCCGATATTCAGCTGCTCGACGATGATGAGCAAGTCGCGCAGATCGAACAAGAAGAGGGCTGGGAGCTGGTGCCATTGAAAGGCAAAGTTATAGGAATCAAGACTTCAATCCTTGAGGACAAGCATATGGCAATTGAGCTGATTGTCATCTATGCTCAGCAACTTGAGGTAGCCTTCGAGCCATATGTCATGGAGATCATGGAGAAGGTTGCGCTCCCTGGCCTAGCGTTCTTCTTCCATGATCCAGTGCGAGTCGCCTCCGCTAAGTGTGTACCGATGCTCCTCAACTCATACAAGAAGGCCCACGGGGAACGATCACCCCCGATGGCTAAATTGTGGGAATTGACCATTGACAAGGTCTTGGAAGTCCTTAGTGCTGAGCCGGCCATTGATACTCTCGCGGAGATGTACCAATGCTTCTACGAATCGGTTGAGGTTCTAGGCAAGGATTGCCTAAGTGCCACGCACATGGCAGCCTTCATCGAATCTGCGAAATCAACGCTCGAAGATTACCAAGTCCGGGTCAAGAGGCGCATTGAGGAACGTCAGGAAACGGAGGAGGGCGAAGAAGAGTCAGAAGAGACGCTATTCGCAATCGAGGACGATCAGACACTCCTGTCGGACATGAACAAAGCTTTCCATACCATCTTCAAGAACCAAGGAACTTCATTCCTGCCCTCATGGACGCGGCTGCTCCCCTTTTACGATGCTTTCATTACGAACCAAGATCCAACGCAGCGACAGTGGGCGTTGTGCATCATGGACGACGTGCTTGAGTTCTGTGGGGAGCAAAGCTGGAAGTATCACACTCACATCACACAGCCGCTTGTGGACGGCATGCGAGATCCCGTCCCTGCAAACCGACAAGCAGCTTGCTACGGTGTTGGGATAGCGGCACAGAAAGGTGGTACGTTGTGGTCCGACTTCGTGGCCGAATGCTTGCCCACATTGTTCGGCATCTGTCAACTTCCAAACGCCAGAGAAGACGACCACATCTTTGCCACTGAGAACGCCTCCGCTAGCATTGCGAAGATTTTGCAAACCAACGCTAGCAAAGTGCCGAGACTTCAGGAAGTTGTGGCGCACTGGCTCAATACTCTCCCCGTGGTGAACGACGAAGAGGCCGCGCCCTATGTATACATGTTCCTTGCGCAGCTAATCGAACAGTGAGTCCTCTTTCCTTGTCGTCGAGTCTTAAGCCCCTCACATCGCTGACTCGTCCTACAGACAAAATCCTGCTGTAATCTCTGCCGCCGACAAAGCCTTCGTTGCCATTGCTCTGGCTCTCGAGGCGGAAACGTTACAAGGCGTCACAGCACAGCGGGTTGCAGCGGCTGCGAAACATCTGGTGCAGATCACAGGTATAGATGCGAGCAGCATCCTGGCTACGTTGACGCCAGAAACACAACAGACGCTGCGAAGCTATTTTACATGATTACATGATGATACGTAGCAGCGCTGCTGACGGCTGGATGTTTGGATTTGCCGGGACATTTTAGATGGTCGACTATTTGCAGAAAGCGATTCTGTTGCATGCATAAGAGGCGGCGCTCTAATCTGAAGATCTTTATTACGATTTATGTAGGAGGAACGAGAGTCCGTTGATGATTCAAATTGAAACGCGCAAACGAGGGCAATTGTTCTCGGAGTCGCCTTGTTAGCTATGTGTGCGAGAGCATTGATCTCATGAGCATCACCAAGTGCTCTGAAACCTCCCGATTTCTACGTCAGCGTTGTGCGATTCGCCGCGAGCAATACTAGCAACTGGGATCAAGTTAGTATTAGTACCGAAGTGTTGTAAGTCTTGTACCTGTAAGCCAATTGGCTACCTAACGTAGGGCTGAACATTTTCTCGCAAGACGCGTGAACCGGTGCATCAGCTTTCGAAGCTTTGGAAATCTGCGACAATCACAGGAACAACCCTACCACCACTCTCCTTACACCTACACTATTCAGGAGACCCGTTGTGCTAGAATTATCTATTTTAGTCCAGCCATAAGCTTGTCAAACTCTAGCTGGTAGCAACAGCCTACGGGGCCACTGCAAGAATGTCCTTTGGCGGGCAGACTCCGACGATCATAGTCTTGAAAGAGGGTGAGCTCATGCGACGCTGAGCTGTGGAATGACATCACTAATCTTGAGGATAGGGACGGATTCGTCGCAAGGCAAGGGACAGATACTGTCAAACATCAACGCATGTCTAGCCGTACAAGCAACGATAAGAAGCACTTTAGGGCCTTATGGAGGGGATCTGTTGCTGGTCGATGCAAATGGCAGACAAACCATAACGAATGATGGCGCTACTGTCATGAAGGTACATGACGCCCCCAGGGTACTGTGTTCGAGACTGACATAGATATAACGCAGCTACTCGACATTGTTCACCCGGCAGCCCGCATCCTAACAGACATTGCCCGCTCACAAGACGCCGAGGTTGGAGATGGCACTACATCGGTGGTTGTGCTAGCGGGCGAGATACTCAAGGAGATCAGAGACCATGTGGAGCAAGGTGTTAGTTCACAGACGATCATCAAAGGTCTGCGGAGAGCATCCGCTATGGCCGTAAATAAGATCAAGGAGATTGCGGTCAACACCAGTGAGGGGAATAAGAGAGAAACATTGAGGAGGTTGGCGGCTACGGCTATGAGCAGTAAACTGATACATCGGAATGCGGACTTCTTTACGAAAAGTGAGTTTGGCATATTCCTTACAAGGTTGAAGGGCGGCTATTGACAGCGTACAGTGGTCGTCGACGCCGTGCTTTCTCTTGACCAGGAGGACTTGAATGAAAAGCTTATTGGTATCAAAAAAATCACTGGTGGGGCTCTACAAGACTCACTGTTCGTCAACGGCGTCGCCTTCAAAAAGACCTTCTCCTACGCTGGATTTGAGCAACAACCGAAGACGTTCAGGAATCCTAAGATAGTATGTCTGAATGTCGAACTGGAACTTAAGAGTGAGAAAGACAATGCCGAGGTCAGGGTGGATCAAGTTTCAGAGTATCAGGCCATTGTGGATGCAGAGTGGCAGATCATTTACAACAAAATGGAGGCGCTATACAACACGGGCGCGAAGATCATACTAAGTAAACTGCCCATTGGCGATTTGGCTACACAGTAAGTGTCCCTCGAACACTGGTATCGAAAGACCTATGGCTTACATGTCTGCAGGTACTTTGCGGACCGTGACATCTTTTGCGCTGGCCGTGTTTCCTCCGAAGATCTCGAGCGAGTAGTCCAGGCAACAGGCGGCAGCATTTCATCGACATGCTCTGACATCCAAGAACAGCACCTAGGCACTTGCGGGCGTTTCGAGGAGCGACAGATAGGTGGAGAGCGATTCAACTTCTTTGAAGACTGCCCTGCAGCTAAGACATGTACGCTTGTGCTGAGAGGAGGAGCTGAGCAGTTCATAGCAGAAGTTGAGAGAAGTCTGCACGACGCCATCATGATTGTCAAGAGAGCTATCAAAAATCAGAGCATTGTCGCGGGTGGTGGTGCATGCGAGGTGTGCTATTTCCAATTCCCTTTTCATTTGCACGGGGCAGACTAAAACGATGATCTGCAGATGGAAGTCTCCGCCTTCCTGCACCGCTACGCCGATAAAAACGTCCCGCACAAACAACAAGCCATCATCAAATCCTTCGCCAAAGCCCTCGAGATCATCCCCCGCCAACTCTGCGACAACGCCGGCTTCGACGCCACCGACATCCTCAACCGCCTACGCGTCGAGCACCGCAAAGGCAACATCTGGGCCGGCGTCGACTTTGACAACGAAGGCGTCCGCAATAACCTCGAGGCCTTTGTGTGGGAACCCAGTCTGGTGAAGGTTAACGCAATCCAAGCTGCAGTGGAGGCTGCATGCCTGATTCTGTCCGTCGA
Organism: Umbilicaria muhlenbergii; assembly: GCA_000611775.1. Classification (NCBI taxonomy): domain Eukaryota; kingdom Fungi; phylum Ascomycota; class Lecanoromycetes; order Umbilicariales; family Umbilicariaceae; genus Umbilicaria; species Umbilicaria muhlenbergii. The sequence goes on from KK106986.1 coordinate 1,792,486, forward strand.
TGAAACTATCAAGAATCAGGAGAGCGAACAGCCAAATGCGCCGCAGAGGGGACTACCGCCCGGAGCGGCGCAGCGGGCCCTGAGGGGAAGGGGCAGGGGTATGCCGAGGAGGTAGCGGGGATGCTGAGGTGTGGTCGTGCTGGTTTGTGTTGCGTAATCAGATAGATATGTATCAAATACCAGTCTAGAAGCGCAGCGTACGTGGCAACCCTGTCTTCGTGGATATGTAGGACATTGAGGGTTCTACTCCGTGTGTGCTGTTTTGGCCGGGGCGAAGTAACGATGTTGCGGTGACGCTGACTGCCATTCCACAACATCCTCGACCCTCTATGAATGACCTTAAATAGGTTACAGATAATCTAATACACGCTCAGAACGGACTTGGAAACCATCAGCATTGCAATCAAGATCACGCTGGTAAGGACTCGAAACCTCTCCGATCAAAAAGGGATCTCCAGGCTTGCGAGAATTTATGTACCAAAATCAGTAAGGAGATTTCAAAACAAGTCTGAATGTCAACAATACCAATGGTGCAAGCGGGCAGGACCCATGTCTTCTGGATGTTCTTATATGGAAATCGTATATACTCCTCCTTGCTCCGAGTAGCTGATACACTTCAACCCCCCCCAAATCTCACCCACCCACCGCCACCTCCTCCCCAGAGTATACGGCATCCCTTACAAACTCTCCTACCCTCCTTCCCCTTACCACCCCCTCACCCCCCCGTCCTCGGTAAAACCTTCTCCACCGCCAACTCATCAAAGCACTCCCCCAACGCCTCCCAACTATCCACATACCCCGTCCACCCCAGCCTCCTCGCCTTACTCATACTAATCACCACACTACAATTCCTGCCCAACACAAACCCCAACCCCCCCCACGTCGCCTTCTCCAATCCATCCCGGTCCAACCCTTCCCGCTCCGCCAATCGCGCCCACGCTTCCCGCACGTCCGCCCGCTGAGACCACTTCACGAGGTCGACGCGCTGCCGCACCTCCCCGCGCTCGACTCGCCCTTGCAACCCCAGCTGTGCGGCTCCATCCGCAATCGGCGGCTCTTCAGCCAGTTGCACCACGCTGCCCTCCTCGTCCGCAGCGCCAGACGCAAACATATCCGCCGGAAGCTCGCACCCGAATCTGCGGGCGAGCTTCGGCCACGTGTTCTGCCACGACTCGTTGTCGCCGTTGACGACATTGAAGGCCTGGTTGGCGCAGCGGGGCTCGAGCGCCGCCTAGAGGGTGAAGGAGGCGTGCAGGCGCGAGGAGGTGAAGGAGTCGAAGAGGCGGTAGAAGAGTTCGCTGCCGGGGGTAGAGCAGGGGGTGCGCCGAGTTCGCGGGTGGTGGCGGCGTAGATGCCGAGGGAGGTGGTGAGGTTCATGAAGTTGCCTTTGGCTACGCCGATGACCTGGGGGGGTTTGTTAGGGATGGGTCTTTGTGTGATGGGGAATGGGAGGAAGTATACGTCGTTGGGGTAGGTTACTACCCAGTCCCAGTTTGCGTTCTGGGCTTTTGCTTTCAGGATGTTTTGCTGGTTGTAGTAGAAGTTTGGGGGGCGGCCGGGGCCGTCGATCCAGGGGTCAGTTTCTTCCATGGGGTTTTTCGCGGGGCCGAGGTGCACGCCGTATTGTTTGGCGCCTGTGGTGAGGATGACGCGTTTGAGCTTTCTGGCGGCGCCGGTGATCTCGAGGGCTTCGAGGAAGTTGCGGAGCATGGCGCCTGTGTTTGATAGTCCATACCCGCCCCAAACAGATAATTTGGTTGAGAGTGGATTGGTTCGTACCATTGACATCCTAGTTCTCTTGTTCAGAGTCTTTTTGAAGGTATGCCGCGAAGAAGAGGTATTCTGCTTCGACGCCTGCAAGCTGCTTCGTCATGCCCTTTGCGTCGTTGGTGAGGTCAATGTGGTCATGCTTGACACTTGATGGGTATTCCTCCTTTTGGCTTCTTGACAGTGCGTATACAGTCTGCTATTGTTTCGGGTCCTTTCCAAGGGCAGCGACGATCTCACGACCGAGAATGCCTATTGCACATCACCATTCAGCATCTGCCAAAAGCGATATACTAGGGTTTGAAAGAGAGCATGTTGACAAACCGGTAGCACCTGTGACGATTGCAGAAGGCATATTGAGTTAGTAAGTCAGTCAAGACAGATCAATGTAAATCAAATGTAGTATCGAGAAGTTAAAAACAAGATGAGGGGTGTGGAAGCTTTGTATATTGTTTTGGGATTGTAATGGTATGACGTTGTTATGTGTCTTGGAGTGCCTCCGCCAATTAGCGGATCATGACGGAAAGCTTTCTCTATCACCAACATTACTAGCAACAATTTCAAAAAACAGCTCGCAGGCTGGACCAAGAAATATAACACACTCAGCTCTGAGGACGGCCGGGAATAAAAATAGACTAAAGACGCTTTTGTACACATCAGAGAAAGATTAGAAAAGGCCCAGCAAGTATATGACCACTTCACGACTTCATAATGAGGTTTTACTCTGCGGATGGAATGAGAGCCGTCTTCGGTGGAATCGTCGAAAAGACTCAATTTAATATCCGTTAGGTTGCTTCTGAGTAACGAGAGGCAAGTTATTGAAGATTGCGCCGTTGAATGTCGGGTGTTCGGAGTAGAGAACATGAAAATGCTAAGGGTGTATGATTCTGCAACGCCCAACTGCACGATGCAGGACTGCCAGCTGCGCTCCCATAGAACTCCGTACGCCTACTCAAGTGTCCGTAATGTGTCATTTCTTCGTTGATGAGCCGCCCCGAAACTGATCTTTGAGCTCTTCGAGATAATGATCCAAGAACCTCTTTGCATCCGAATCACCACTCCCTGTGTAGACACTATGGGTCAGCCACAAAGTCCTGTGCCACATAGCCCCAAGTTACCAACTCTCTATGTTTGTCCCACCCATCTCTTCCGGGTCTTTCCCATGCCTTAAATGCCGGACTTTCCTAGCTACTGCATGAACGCCCTTGTGAAATGTTGGACTCGAGAGAAGCTGTAAAATCGTGTCAGTGGCGGAAGTGTGACGTTGGCCATGTGCTTGAGTACTCACTCGAGCTGTTAGCCATGCCTGTCTTGTGGTCAGCAGAAGTCGTCCGAAATGCGCCCGACAGACGGGATGGACATGAAAATAGTGGGGGGCGAACCTCTAAGACTCGCACCCACATTATCGTGCAAGCATCGAGCCTATCGCGGAACAACAAAACGCGACGACGGCTTCCAAGTCAATATGCGCGATGTCTCACCCCTTGTTGATGTGGTCAGAGGTTGTTTTGGGGCGCAGGGTATGGCAGAGGAAGGTGGGGGTTCTCTGCCTGGAGGCGAAATCGAAACATTTGCTATTTTAGGACAGACATTTTTGGAGTGGGCCTCATGCCCCATGCCAGAAGCTCACTCTAGCACCCTTTCACTTCGAAGTATACTCCTTCTATAACACTTCATCTCGTACGAAAATCATTCAGTTACAAGTACATGTTGCTTCAGCTTCACGGTTTCCACCCTCGTTCCGTTGCGCTTGCCCAATCCATTATGTTGTTTGCTCACCAGCAAGACATTATTACTGCATCTTCATCGCAGCCCGTCATCAAGGGACTGTTACGTCGCATTTCTTCATGATCTATACCCCTCTCCCATATCCCGTCTTCCGATCAAAAAGCAGCTTCCAGAACATATAGGTAGGATACAAGCAAGTCCGAGAGTCCATTTGACACCATACTGAAAATCAAGTCCTCATATCCAGCCGCCTGCTTCTCGATCCAAGAGTAGCCTGCGAGGGGTCGCATTTCTTGGAGGGATGACATCACCGATAAGATTACAACCGCCGACGTCGACATCAAAACGCTCCCGATCCAGGGAGAGTCAGCACTCTCTAAGTCTGAGTCCAATACTGAAGCAGCAGGAAGGCAATGACGATGCCAGTGTCCCTGCATTTCTCCGTCAATCCAAAGCCGGTAAGCTCTGACCCGCCCGATTCGCGGGGATGCATGATGCAGAACACTACGGCATATCTTACCGCAGGTTATCTTAAGGTACTGACCATTCATAATGCAACACAGCCATTAGTACCAAATTTAATGCACTAGAATTGCAAGATCAGGAACGATTCCTGGCAAGTCAGAACAATCCAGATCCTTCGTCCCAATGGTTCCAGGAAACCACCCCTGACGTCAAGGCGAGGAACCGATATATAAATGTTCAAGCGTGGGCGAACTCAAGGATCCATCTCAAAGTGCCGGAAGGACAGTGTGACTATATCAATGCTTCGCCTATCTCGTTGCGCGATCCACGGACTGGAGGAAATGTTCGGTACATCGCTACTCAGGTGAGTTGGCCTATGACCATCTTTCTGATCTGGGTAATTGATGGTGTGATTCGGCCAGGGACCAAAACAGACGGGCTTGAGCCACTTTTGGCAGATGATTTGGCATGAGACTAAGGAGGTAGCCGTCATCGTGATGCTCACTCAAACCGCGGAGGCTGGAAGAGAAAAATGCTTCCAATACTACCCTTTGGACTATGAGAACGAGACTTTCCAGATCAGTACTGGCAATGAGACCGGCGATACCCACGAAGGGAGCGTTAGGCTTTTGGAGACTAATTTTGATCAAGCGTCGAAATCTACCGTAAGCAAGTTACTACTGACGTTTGGAGAAGAGACCAAGACCGTATGGCATCTCCTATTCTCGGGCTGGCCAGACTTTAATGTGCCAGAAGACGAAGATCGAGCAGGACTCCTTGAGCTCATCAAGTTGTCTGCGGCAAAGAATAGTGGACCAGATAATCCAAGGATCGTTCACTGCAGTGCTGGTGTCGGCCGGTCCGGAACCTTCATTTCGTTGGAACACCTTCTGGCTGAGCTTGAAGCAGGGTCACTTGCAAGTGTCAAAGATGATGACGATATGATCTACAACACTGTGAGCGAACTCCGAGAACAACGCATGATGATGGTGCAGAGCGTGGCGCAGTATCAGTTCTTGTATCAAGTACTGCGGGATGAATTGAAGAAAGCGCAGAATGCTGCAAGACAGAACCAAGAAGCAAAGGATCTTGGGAAGAGCACTGACGGAACCGAGGAACCATCGCCGAAGATGATAAAGCTCACCAAAGGACTCAATGGTGCAATATTGGGCAAGACACCATGGTCCCGGCGTAGGGCTGATCATGAACCAGGTGAGGGCAAAGTCCCCATTACGCCTTGACGAGGTCCGCTCTATCGCAAATCTGAGATATTCGATAGATTCGGATCCAAGCATCATCGAGTCCCGTACCACAGTGTTACTGGGCTTCGGCATCGGCGTTGGCGTTGTATTCTTGGCGTGCGGCCTGAAAGCATTGTTTTAAGGCATTTGGCGATCGGACGGCTACTGTCAGAGAAGATTGATAGAGATCCTGTACGAGTACATTGTTCGGTGGTGAACCTCCCTGCCTTAGCGAATCATCTTCTAACACCACCCTTATGATCTGAGTTGTATGCGTGCAACCAGATCACCTAGGTAGCTAGGTCTCCATTGGCAACTGTCCTGCATCCCCCAGTACAGTTTATTTTCTTGCTCTATTACGATGTCCTACTTGATGGGGTAGTATTCGGCGCTCGCCGCTGTGGGTATGTAACTCATAGACCCACTTCTACAGCGTAGGCGAACCATTAGATGAAGTGATAGCCCCGAGAGGGGAGATTGAGGGGACTCTTAGCATTAGATCAACGAAGGTCATGTCCATTATTCCTAATAATGAGAGCTGCAGAGCTCAACTACTTCTACCATCTACCTACATGTACTCTACCCTTTTAAAGAAATCTCTCCGCTGTTCAAACGCCGTAAGATCCGCTAAATGAGAAGTGGCAGTTGGCCTTAGGGCTTGCCTGGCTAGTCTGTCTACAAACTACATCGAGAAGAAAAGATAGCCACCACAACACACTGGATATCATACGGAAAAACCGCTAATCATAACACGTAGTCAAGCACTACATTGTTCCCTCTATCTCAAGAATCAGCACTTTGCCTACCCTCATCCTACGTCTTCACCTCCGGCGCCTCATCCCCTAAACTGCCAGTACTAGGAGTAATGCCCTCTTCTCCCTCCGTACTCTCCGCCGCGGCCACTTCTTCCGCATCCCAAGCTTCCGCGCCTTCATCCCACGCATCATCCTCCCTTGCCTCTTCTGGATCTACCACTCCAATCTCTTGCCCACTTCCTCCGCCCTCGCCCAATTCGAGATCCCCCTCCTCACCTTGTGGGACCACATGATACAGCTTGGCCTTCCGTCTCCGTTCCAGCATTCGCTTGTGGTACAGAGTGCATAGCCCTAGCGCGGCGGCTGAGCCGACGATATTGGCAGCAATGTCCAGAGGATCGAAGAATCGCCCATTGGGTAGGAGTCCTTGTAGGACCTCGGAGCCGATGCCTAGAGCGAGAGTTACGAAGACGAGGGTGAGATTCAGCGCTCGTCGACGGGAGGCGTCAAGAATCCAGTAGAAGCAAAGCTATGCAAAGAACTATGAGCGACTTGCTAGGGAGGTGGGGTTGGTGCCTGTAGAAGGGGAAGCTTACGGTAAGTACGAAAAAGGTGAGGAAGTGGAGGACTTTGTCGTTGACTTGAGGTATTTGGACAGTTCCGAGACCGAGCCAGGCCGAGAGAAGGAGGAGGAAGAGAAAGGCGCCTGTAGTCCCCGGGATCAGTATTAAGTACCCCGTCCCCATGCACACGCGCAATAGGACATACTGGCAAACTGTATTCTGATGCGCATGTCGATGAAGCTGCACCAGCTGTTGACCTAGATCATGACCAAAGTCGTGACATCAGAACGCTGGTCGTGACGCTGTTGCAGAGTAAATCCGATGTTTCAAAGTGCATGTTTCCACGTCGCCGTCGCTCACCTCACCAGCGCTCACTCACCCGCACGGGCCTAGCCTCTCCCGACTTACCTTCGCTTGCAACCTCAACTCAACCTACGTACCAGTTCCGCATGCAATCGCGACAGACTGGGCCATCAAACTACCACCCCGTCCCATCGATTTTTGTCCCGAAAACCGGTGCATTCGACTGTCCAGGATGTCAGCTATCGCTCCATGTCAGTTTTATTGAGACGCGACCCATCATCGAGGACACCAAGGCGAGGGTTTCCACCGTGGAGCACCCCTGTCACTTTGGGCGAGGGGTGCAGCGTGATGAGCGATGTCGTTAGGAAACCATATCAACTCATCGCACCTCAACCTCCACAGCGACATCCACGATACCCTACACGTCAATGGAAATCTGCCATTATTCCGACGATCTCGAACACCAAATAACCTATCAATCGCACCCAGTGGGCTCCTGCCCGGGCACGCGGCGGAGCCTGAGCCTAGCACAGAAGATGATCCCCGGTTAGCGCGATTTAGGGGCTTGTATGCGCAGAGCGAGGCAAGGCTGGTGGCGCTGTTCGGGGAAAAGCAAGAGACAACCGAAGGAGGCCGAACAGATGGAGCGGAGCAGCAAGGGGAGGGGTGCGACGGCGCAACGAGGCAGGGGCAGGTCGAGAGCGTGGCGCCACCGAAAAAGCCTGCCAGAACGATCGACGAAGATGACTACGACGACTACGATGATGAGGAGGAGGATGATACCGGCAACTGCTCGCCACTGAAATCCAAGAGCACTGGCCCTCCGAGTATCCCTAACGTGCCATCTCCCGTCAAAATCTTAGTACCTTCGAGCTCATCATCTACCGCTGCTAAAGAGACAGCTTCACAAGGAAAGACATCCGAGGACGTGCGCAAGAAGCTCGAGGAGGACAAGAAAGCGGCTGAAGATGCCGCGAAACGCAGCTTCCACACTTTGTTCTACACCCTCGAGAACGACAGGGACGCCATGGTGGAGCAACAGAAGCTGGAAGAGTCCGATCGTCAAGTTGATGTTGAGCTATCCGGTCAAGGCAGTAGTGGGACTAGTGCCAACCATGCCGTTACCGGAGCTGCGCAGCAAGGAACTTTGAGCCAAGCCAATCTGGGTGCTTCGAGCTTGACGTTGAAGCATCTAATCGCTCGTATCGATGCCAAACGAGAACTTGTGCGCGCTTCTGATGCAGAACTGAGAAGTTTGATGAGTGAGGTACGGAAGAACAGGAGTAAGTGGGCAAGTGAGGAAAAGGTGGGACAAGAGGAGCTTTACGAAGCGGCTGAGAAGGTCCTGAGCGAGCTGAAAGCGATGACCGAGCACTCGAATGCGTTTCTGACACGAGTAAACAAGCGCGAGGCTCCTGATTACTATAATGGTACATATGCTGCACTCTTGCGTTTTACAGTAAAGTCACTAACCTAGCTTAATACAGTTATCAAGAACCCCATGGATCTTGGGACGATGACCAAAAAGCTCAAAGCAGTTACATACAAGTCGAAACAAGAGTTCGTCGATGATCTCAACCTGATCTGGGCCAACTGCCTGAAATATAACGCGAATCCGGAGCACTTCCTTCGAAAACATGCTCTGTATATGCGTAAGGAAACCGAGAAGCTCGTGCCGTTGATTCCAGACATCCTCATCAGGGACCGGGCAGACGTGGAAGCAGAAGAGCGCAGAATGCAAAATGGCGATGGTGATATTGACGGCGGCGAAGAAAGTGACGACGAACCTATCATGTCCTCACGAGGCCGTAAAGCCCCTGGTAAAAAGGCTAAGAAAGGCTCCAACGCCCGCAAAGCACCAGCGGGGGCGCTCGAAGGCACTCCAGGCGCTGAAACCAAACCTATGCTGAATGGCTTAGCAGCAAGTGGCCGGCCTGATTTTCTCAAAGCTGATTCGGATACGGCGATTGACGGGAGCCAGAATGGGCTTTCTAGTCCACCACCGGGAACAATAACGCCTGCAGGTCTGAATGGCGTCCTTGGTAGCTTGCCTCCTGACGGCATGGAGGTGGATGGTTTTACTTCGTCGGTGAATGGGGCTAGCGTCGGATGGGCCCATGGTGAAGTAGAGTATGACGATCTCGAATACAAGACGTGGAAGCAAGTCACCAAGAAAGACCGTGCGCTTGTTGCAGCAGAGCGAAACCGACTATTCAAGAACAATCGCCTTGACCCGGAGGAGCCGGCTTTGTTACGCACTAAAGCAGGCATGAGACGGTGGATGCGAAAGCAGAAACAAGCGGCCGCGGACGGTATTTCTGGAGACCAGAAAGCAATTCTGGATGTCAGGGACGGTGAAGAGGCAATTCAAAGTGGCGAGACATTGGCTGAGGGCATGGAAGGCGACGAGGAGAAGGTGCTGCCTGACTACTATGACACATTGGCTGCAATCCCAGAACTTGCCGACCGTCTAAGATGGGTTGAAGATGCTGAAGGGCAGGTTCAGGATCCTTCAGAGGAATTCTTAAGGATCGTACCGAAAGGTTATTTTACTTCGCCGGAGAGCTCTTTGACAAAGAAGATGGAAGGCAATATGCGTCAGATGCAGGAGACGAGAAAGATCTGTACAAAGATAGGGGTGGTCAAGCAAATGCAGCTTCAATCGCAGGTGAGCATAGCCCTGCACTCTGTCTGTCTAGATATGACTGACACAATCATTGCAGATGTATCAAAACCAGTTTCAAAAATACGACCCGGAACCTTTCGTCGAACAGGACATCGAGCCACATGTTATCTCCGACGAAGGTCCTGTGATGTCACCCTGGGTTTGTCGAGCTGCTCTGCAACGCTCAGTAAGCAAGATCTTCTATCACGCCGGCTTCGAAGAGTTTCAGCCATCTGCCCTGGAAGCAATGACCGACATCGCGGGCGACTTCTTTACCAAGCTCGCCCGAACTCTGAGCGTCTTCATGCAAGTGCCAGAAACTACGACCAAATCCACCGTATCTGGAACATCTGGTGAAACGGAGACCGTCTGGAAGGACAGATTCAGTACCGAAGAGACCATCCTTCATTGCCTACACGAAAACGGCGTTGACGTCGAGGCTCTGGAGAGTTACGTCAAAGACGATGTCGAGCGCCTAGGTGGCAAGCTTGGAGTCATGCACGACAGGATGAAGGCGCATCTTGCCGATCTGCTCCGACCCGCCCTCACCGACGCCGGACCTGATGGCGTGAATGCTTTCAATGACGGCAGTGAACAATTCGTGGGCGGTGACTTTGCTGAAGATCTCGACGAAGATTTCTTCGGCTTCAAGGAACTGGGTCTGGACAAAGAATTCGGTCTCGCATCATTGAGCGTGCCGTTGCATCTATTGCAGAACAGGATGCACAACGCGTACCAAGCTCAAAACACCAGGTATATTACCCTTGTCCTCCCCTCTCCCTTCACTCCACCCCTCTCCCCCCCCCTTAGTCATCAATCAATCCGTCATCCCCTCATCGTCTCCCCATCACAATTACTAACCCCTCTCCCTCCCCACAGCACGGCCTCCAACCTACCCACCTCCATCACCCCACCACCCCCCTACCCCCCTCTCACCCTGCAAACCCTGAAATCCCAAATCGGCCTCGTGCAAAACTTCTTCCTCGCCAAACTCCACGCCAACAACGACCAACCCCTCGTCGAAGACGACGACCTCCCGCAAAAACAACGCTTTCCCAAACCCCGCCTCCCGCCCAACGGCAAGATCAGCAGCCCTCGCAAACGGCCGCTCAGGGAGCCCGGGCCCGGGAAGGGCCATGCGAGAAAGAGGATGAAACTTATGGAAGGGGAGGACGGGGCGGGCGGCGGGGCAGGGGCGGGGAAGGACGGAGTTAAAGCGCTGGGGAAGCCGGTTGGGAAGTTGAAGTTGGGTGCGCTGGGGGAGAAAGCCGCAGGTAGAGACGGCGGGAATGCTGGCGCTGCGGTGGCGGACGGGGTGCCGGAGCCGGAAAAGGACAAGGAGAAGGAGAAGGATAAGGAAGATAAAGACAAAACCGCCAACGCTGATTTGGCAGTCGGGGTCGCGAAAGACACTCATGCCAAGGTGGCGGCGTTGGCGAGACCGGTCGGGAAATTGAAGTTGGCTCCTGTGACTGTGGGCGGTGGGGGTGGAATGGACGGGTCCAAGGATGCAGAGCCCGCTCCTACGGGGGAGGCGCCGGAGACGCCGGAGAGTTTGGAGGCCAGTTAGAGAGGGTGATGAGCGAGGAATGACGCGATGGGATGGAGAGGGGAGGGATGAAGAAAACGGGAGGGGAAGGTGGGAGTGTACAGCAGCCCAGACCAGACCAAATGAATCGCGGGAGTGGTGTCATAGCGGGCATCAGACTTGTGACTTCCACCACATGGACTCGAGAGTCGGGCCACGGGGGAAGGGGGGGGTTGGCAATTTCTTGTATATTCTGCATCGTCTGGCGTTTACCCGGGGAACACGGGCTATTGTCCCGCGGCGCGGAAGGGGTTGGAGGTTTCTTCTTTTTTGGCGCTTTACGCACGGGGATTGGGCCGGGGGTAGGTGCGGTACGCGGGATGGGATGGGATGGGCTGGGCTGGTGCGGTGGATGATATGGATTTAAGGGGGGAGGGGGGGCTTGGTGATTGAGGGGATGGGATTGGGGGGTAATGGGGAGGGGAGGAGAGGAGATGGGGAGATGTATCATAATGATTGAGTTGAATGGATGTGGATATGGTGATCTATTGATGTCTTTCTTTGAGGGTGAATGGACTTCGTGAAATGAACTGGGTTTGTGGGGGGGGGGAAGGGCGGATAATTGATTAGATCTGGTAGGTGACATGTGAGGTGAGGCTGGGAAGTAGCAGTGAAGCATTCATTCGCAGAGGAAGGGTTTGTTTGACAGGGGATGCGGGGAGATGGCTTCATATCTATGGTGAATGTGGGAGGGAAGATGGAATGTGTGAAAAGTTCTGGGTTTTTTGAACTTCGATTCACTAAGGGTAGTTCGAGGTGGAAAGGGGTTGTGAATTCCTCAATGAGATGAGTGGTCGCATTTCGGGAGCACGACTTGCAATATCTCGTCGTCACTGTTTGGATTCCGTGTCTTGTTCTAACCGGTATCCTTTCTGGATGAGACTGGAGACACTGACGGTGCCACCGAAGAGGCTTAAGGCGACTATGCCCCGTCGTCGCTGTTGTAAATTCCTACGTTACTTCGTAATAGCAGTTATCCAACGAGTCTAGCCTCATCCGTATCATCGATGACCCGGCCGTAGATCGACGACCTCGAATTGCAGTCCTGGTGCTTCAAATACATGTCCGAGCGGCTTTAGTGCGTCGGTGAAGATGTTATTCTCGACGTGCGGATGGAAGAGGCCCTTTTGCTGGCAGTTGAGCACGGCTTTCATTCCGGGTGGGTCTGTGAGACGGAAGATTCCCCAGCTAGAGATGCTTCTGTTAGTTCTCCACATACAGAGGGCCAGAGCAGATGAGAGGGTAGGGGTAATGGAATATTTGACAAACGTACTCTGGGTTTTTACTCGGCGCACAAACAATCGCAATACTCTCCGGCATCATGACCTGATAACCACAATGCGTATGCAAATCCCGACTACTCATAAAACACGTCTGCGTCGGATGCGTATGGATCCAACCCAACACCATCAGATCCTCGCCGTCGCAGTAATCAAACAGCGCGCTTTCGTCCACCGTCTCGCACGTATCCGACGTGCTTTCTTGGTCCGGGATCACGAGCTTGGAGATGAATAAGGCATTCCGGATTAGCGTTCCGCAGAGTATGCCGCACGTTTCGAGGTTGGCGAGGGTGTTGGGACGAGCTAGATCGAGGAATCTGGTGCGGAGGGTTGGGGGCAGGAAGATGGTTCGTAAGGGGGTGCCGTTTTCGAGGTAGGCCGAGGGCTTGAAGGTGGTGAAGGTAGAGAGCTTGCTGTCAAGCTGTGATGGACTGGCTGTTGCGGAACGTGTTGGTGGCTCGGGGTTGGAGAAGCTCGGCTTCTGAGGTCTGGGAGGCGGAGCTCCGTCGTAGGCGGACGGGTTCTCGCTGCGTATTGGTTCTTTGCGCGGTCTTTGTGGAGCAAGAGCCGGTTGCAACACGCTGCTTGACGGTGAATCCTTGCGATCCCATGGCTCATACGCGCTCTTCTCTGGCACCGATGGGTATTGGTACGTAGATGTTGAGCTTTGGTATGACGGCCTTGTGGCGCCGTTTTGCAGACCAGGTCTTTTTGGGCTGTCTACTTGTAGTCGCACGTTTTGCATCTGCCGGCTCAATGTGCCGCGATCAATCGCTGAATCGTCCTTAGTGAATGCCTCCTCCCAATTCCCCCAAACGCCTGCGGTTCGTCTCTCTTGTTCCTCCTCTTCCGATATGCCAGCTTGCCGCGTGGCTTTCCTTGCGACTGCACGCCGTTTGATCTCAGTATGGGCGAGTCGAACAGCCAGATCCCTGTTGTCTTCAGCAGCTATGGTGTCGTTACTACCAGCCACTGCCGGGTCGGATAGGGCTCGATTGTGGCCTTCAGCTCCCCGATGGACATCAACTCTCGGGATGCTCCTGGCACCAGCCTTCCTTGCATCTCGATCTCGTATCAGCTGCTCGTACCGCTCATAGCGCTTGTTGATCCGCGGTTTGAGGATCTCAAGTTTGGCGAGACTGTTGGACACTTCCTTCTCTGCCTCTGCCAATCGAATTTTATTCCCGATCAGCCTTGCCTCGGGATGAGCTGTAAGGTTACCCAGCACAAGTTGGGCGTGTCGGAAGAGGAGGAGATAGGTCTGCTGGTCGTTGCCTTCATGCTCATAGATCTCCGCCTTTGAGGGCTTTGTTAGCCGCTGGGTCTGGGACAGATGGCTGGCACTTTTACATACCTCCTTCAGTAGTGAGCCGGCCGTCCTCAACCAGTATCTCAAGGGGATGAGGGGGTTGTAATCAAAATTCTGGGCTTCCTTGACGATCTGTTCCACGCTCATGGGCCGTGACAAATGGGCCCTCGCGTCGGTGCTTGTGTGAGTGGCCATGATATGGACTGTGCTTGGTTGCCCTTGTATGTTCTACGGTCATGGTGCGCGTGGCCTGGGGAGATGTTGCCTCATGATGGGCGATACCCCAACCTTATGCCTTCCCGTATCGATGTTTGTATGGAGTTTGGGGGCAGAGTGAAAGCTGCTGGCTCCCTTCAGCTTGCTTACCTGATGCTTGCCATCTATTTGCTTCGCACGCAGGGGTCCGTAAGGCAACTGTCAGCCCTGACGATCATCGCAGGGATCAACGGCCATCCCAGTTGTGCGTTTATGCAGTTATGCAGTGATGCAATCATGCATGAATGGTGCCCTCACTCCAGTGCACTTTGAACCAGAAGTTGAGGTATCTAATACTTCGTACGAATACTCGTTCACTTCTAGAGTCCAGAAGGCAACCATGGACACTCCTTATGATTGATATGAGGAATGAAGCCATTGGCTTTTATTGATCATGATAACACGTTTTCCTAGTCGTCAGAGCGACGGTATTCATTTGTGCGCTACTATGTTATCGATCCTCAGAACGGGCTGAGGAGGCTTGATAACAGCCCTCGAGGGCTCAGTAGCCATAGGATGGCTAAATTTGGAACACTTCTGACCTTTGTATGCGCTTCGAGGCCTGTGTTTCATTTCCTATGAGCCACTTCTCGAAGCAGTACGTGTTTGCAGAAAGCGAGCGCCGTGGGGGTTTCATGGACAAGCTTGACCTACCCAAAAACACTCCAGCCTGCACAATGGCCTGGTCTTTCTCATTCTCGTTATCAAAGGGACCAGACAGTTATTTTCAAAGCAGGTGTATTACAGCGCGCAAGTCATCCCTCAAGTCACGATGCGAGGTATCGCTGTTCTACCACTGATCATGGCTCTTACCCAACTGCTCGATCTCACTCTGGCCATCCCAACTCTACAAACTGGCACATCTCCGCTGGCTTCCCGCAGCCAATTCTGCTTCAATGCACCCGGCATCAAGGCTGGGACGTAAGTCAGCCATCACTCCCCCATCTCCCACAACAGATACAACACCCATCCGTCCACTCATCTCTCACCTTCCACCCCACGCCCTAGCTAATTTCTCATCCCGCCTGCAGCTTCCTAAGCCGCCGTGCAGGTAACGGAGGGTCCGCCGCCCCCGCCCCCGCCCCCAGCGGCGCTCATGTCGTGGTAGTTGAAGGCTCTCCCGACCAGGTCCGAATCTGGTGTCGAGAAATGAGCCGAACTTACGTAACAG
Organism: Umbilicaria muhlenbergii; assembly: GCA_000611775.1. Taxonomy (NCBI): domain Eukaryota; kingdom Fungi; phylum Ascomycota; class Lecanoromycetes; order Umbilicariales; family Umbilicariaceae; genus Umbilicaria; species Umbilicaria muhlenbergii. The sequence goes on from KK106986.1 coordinate 1,807,576, forward strand.
CATCGTGGGTGTATCCACTCACCGATATCAGCTGGTCCACTGCTCAAAGCGTCATCGCCATTGCCGTCGCTATGGTCCAGCAACAAGCCCAAGCAGCGGGTGATGGGGCGCTTGCCAAAGGAGCGTTCCAGTACGGGATCAACAACGCCCAGGTCTACGCGGCGAATTCGAATAACCACCAAATGACTTTGGGGGTGTTGGGCGCGGCGTTGCTGGCTTTGTCCGGCTATTTCACGTTTTTGCAGGACACTTACGGGGGTCCGGCAGGGAGGATACAGTTTGCCGTTGTGGATGGGGAGAATGAGGTTGCGCAGGGGTTCTTTGGTAGCGAACCGCCTCCAAGCGCAGATCCGCCACGCGGCAGCTGATCGGTTGGTCCGGTTTGGTTCTGAAATCAGGCGAATCTTCGAAAGTATGTTAGTACTAGATGGGCTAATATGCAGCAGTGTGTGTTTCAATTTTATACTACAGGGCATGATATGTGAATACTAAATCCATGATGTTGAAACGCAGCTAATAGAAATGTAAACGTAAACGAGATGTCCCTCGTGATGAAGATGAAGATGATAATGCATTTTGATAAGAGACGTAACTTCTCATCTTGATGTGTAGTCGCGTGTATCACCTTGACCGACAATAGAAGTACTAAATACAATTCGCCTCAGTCCCTGAGACCCCCCGGCCTCGGCTAGAACAAGCCGGACCTTAATGCCCCTTGAGATCAGCTGCAAACACTTACTTTATGTACTTTTCAGGGAAGATTTGAGAGCGTAACTTTCAAAACAGATCTGATATCACTTTGTATTAGCTTAACAAATACTTCAGTACTATAAAATTAATAACTATTTGTTGGGGCGTCTGAGAGCCATCATAGCGTTCAGGGGATTAGCCTTATTCAGAAACAGCACGACAGTAAAGTCTGATTAGCAAGTGTGTTGTTTGAAGAGGTTTAATACTTCTCAGGCCATTTTCTTTGAAGGGGGCTAGAATTCGGGGCTCATGTCCTGTTGAAATTGAGTGACTATGTGCCTATATTCTGATCAGGAGAGGTCAGAGTATGATATACTAGTCTTAGCCTCCTGACTACTAAATTCAACAATCACCTTCATGGGTGATCTATTGAAGTTTTTAAATCAAGCTACTCAGCTCACTACATGAGCTGAATTCATGTTTAGCTAGATTCCTGTTTGAGCCATCTCCACAACAGAAAAGCCCACGGAAATAGCATAGGTATACCATAAGGGATGAAGCCCGTGCTATCCAGGTAACAAAACACTCCAACCAAAACAGAGAAAGAAGTCCATACAGTTCGGTCACTCCTTGTGAATAAAGCGCTCCAAAGTCTGAAGCTGGCGAATAAGGCTGCTGCCATAGCAGAAGAATGCATAGACAGCTTCTCCAGTAACACCTCCCAAATAGGGTAGAGCCCAATAAAAGCCGACGTAGATGATTGGACCCATGAGGAATGTGACGATGCGCCAGTAGACGGCATACCTCGCTGCCGACTGGATGGACCACCGGAGAATTCTGCCAGCAACAAGGAAGAAAGGAACGGTTAACACGAACGGTATTGCGAAGATCCAATAATATTTGAGATCCCACATACGGCCACCGGAGGAGTCCAGTGCTGTTATGATAGAGGCAGTTTGGTTGAAAGAGTTGGCTGTGAGGTTTGCAAGAGAAGAGTTAGTCAGATCGCTGAGGCTGGAAAAGTCTTGTGGCGAGGGGTTCGTGAGGTTCATTCCGAAGAAGCCCTGCGGGGTTCAGTACTGATACTCGCATGCCCGTTATATTCTGGATCCACAAACCGAGAGAAAGGACAGCGGAACGTAAAGAGCAGCTACTATAGTAAGGATAAAGAGCCGCTGATTTTGGGTCAGGTTGAGATGATCATGGAGCTGTTGAGATGATTAGACAGGCAACCGGCTTAGGAAGGCAGCGAATCAAGGTAAAATATGAGAAGTTCAAACCGTTGTCTGAAGTTCCTGGATTCTTTCTCCACTGTGTTTCAACTCTTTATTCAAGTAGATGAGATCCTTTTTGATTGTTTCAAACCGCTCGACGAAAGGTATACCAGCGTTTCAGAGAGGTTGTGTATCTTGAAACCTACCTGTTGCTGCTGAGATGCGTGCCAGTAAAGATAGGCCGTCACTGGTACCTTGCACAGCTAAAAGTCGGCAATCATTGAGATGAACTAAATATCGCACTTTACTAGCAGAAGGGTCACGGCGATCTTTGAATTTCTACAGCAGTTCAGAAGAGCTGACTCAGACTTGCCGGAGCTGTATTAGTCTGGTGTGATGGACGTACCATGGCATTGATCTGTTGCATAGACTCCTGCATGAACACTCCGATGTCTTCGATCATCTGCCTATAGACCGTCAAGATTGACAACAGAACTTCGCTAGTAGGAGACCATGGTTGTAGGCCGTTCAGATCGCTTCCCAGAATCGATTGGTCTAGACGCAGGGAAGCGAGCCTATCTAGCAATCGAGAGGACTTGAACGATATTATCACTCTTCGCGACGACAGGAGAAAGATGTCCGCATACTCAAACTTTGGCGGATCGCGATACTTCTGCCAAATGTAGACATGGAAGTCTCCTTGGTACATTGGTGCTTGAAATTGCCACGTCAGTGCCAGCTGCGCTCCACTAGGGTCGGACAGATCTAGAAGATTGGGGGGACGCTCTAGCAAAGACGTGACGTTAGATTAGTTTGAAGAACGACCTTGGAGACCTATACATTAAGACTCTGGCAGCTTACTTGAAGATGGTATATTCAGCTCCCAGGTTTTCCTCTCTAAGCCCCTGTCTCGACTCAACGGGTCCCCAAGATTCAAAGGAAAACTCCATTCCAGACTAAGAAGGATTGAGAGCGACCGATGTGGAACGTCATACAACCTATCCAGCCGTCGTCCAGCATCCGCAAGTGTTGTAAATATCGATAAGGACTGACTGACTGGCTAAGAACAATGTGGGAACCAGCTAACTATAAGGCCCCGCCGTGACTGCCTGGACCCTGAAAACCCTAAACCCTGCCTGTCATCCAACACCGATATTAACCCCGATAAGCGACTGCTGTAAGCCGACAGCGCCTAAATTCAACAGCAAGTACCTGTTGGGAGAAGGAGAACGTCTGAGAGAGAAACTTGTCGTGAGGCTCAACGGCAACGGCGCTTAATATCGAATGTCAGTGTCTCACCCTTACCATAATCGAGCTAGACAATACCATAATTGCAGATGATCCGATGGGTCGGATTTCAACTCAGCTGCTAATTGTTGAAGGCACGCTGAGAACGGAGTATTAACGGCAAACGGGAGGGCTTCCGGCTCGAACCCTTGTTACTAAGTGTTAGACACTCCTCCACTTGCCAAATGTCTTAGTACTCACATTCCGCTGGGGTTCACGTTGTATTAGGAGCAAAAGATTTGTACCATGCTAAATACTCTGAGATCTTTGCTCCAGATCTCGACTTTAACCGATGATAATCACTCAAGAAATGAGATAGATCCTTCTTGTTATCTTGTAACTTAGCTTTCTGCTTAATTTTCTCTTCGAACGGGTCCGGATCTCGAAAGCGGGGGGATAAGCGCAGAAATTGACGAGCTGAGGATCCGACAAGGCCACGCTGCGATTCTAATGTCGGCTGTCGAGATGGAGAAGTCTGAGCGGATGCCTGACTGGGATAATCTTCGTGAGCAACATCGTCCATTTGCCCTGACGACAAGATGCAATGAACAGTCTGCCGCGCAGGATGCAGCTGATAATTGGAAGAAGCAGAATATGGTGAAAAGTGTTGAATATATGGCGGCAGCAAGCGCAGTTCGAGGGCTGAAGCATGTAAATGATAGCTATTCCGTATTATGACCACTTGAATTATGGAAGGGGTGCTTGATGGAGCCTCTCAGCCTTAGCAAGCGAGATAGGATTCCTCCGACAGACCCGGTTAGCCCATAACTATGAGTATCACACGGTAATTAAGGTATCACATGGTAAACCGTAAGTCTCTTTCATCTTCATCTTCATCTTCCACTTCCACTTCCACTTCCACTTCCATCTTCATCTTCCATCTTCATCAGCCCTATATCATTGTTTTACACGGCTCGTACGCCCGCCGAGCTTTAGGCGCTTATACGCTGTGCATCTACACGGGACGGGAAAAGAGCGTCACTGTGAACTTGCAATGCACAGCTAAGATTCAGCGTCCATGGATCTCCTTCTAGCATGTGGAAAGTCAGTCAACGTCAACTTGCCAGATTTCCACCTTTGGAGCAGCTGCGAAAGCTACCTCGCACGGGCAATGCCCCTGTTAATATAGTGAGCCCCGAGCTGTGCGGTACGTCTTGTCCTTTCCATGTCTCAGACGGAGTCACAATTCTCTGACCATACATTCAATAGTAAGATTACCTGTGAGACTAACACTATTGTAGATGACGTTCTACAGCGACTCGGTCCGTCTCTAGCGCGGCATCGATCATGCGATATCATCGACATCAATCCAGGACCTGGTCTGTGGTCCTCAAAAGTCCATGACTATGTGAAGCCTAGGAAGCACATCCTCGTTGAACCCGAACAAGGTCGCAACCTTCCTTTTCTCAAGCCTTTGCTCGACGCTCCTAAATCTCGCTACTCTTTGGTTGACTGGACGGGAAGCGAGGTCTGGCGGCTGGATGAATATGTCAAGCAGAAATTGATACCCAGAAGAGAAGGATTAGAAGAGGATGGCCCAGAAATGAAGGAGCCTAACGACACATTGCTGATACTGGCAAATTTGGGTATCCCTTCTAGAACCGGTGAGAGCAAACTAGATATCCGCCGGATTAAAGAATTCTTCACCGCGATCAGGGGACATGTGGCCTTTCATAGTCATGGTTCTGTCCGAATGCTTGTATGGGTACCCGACGAGGGCAAGAGTGCATTACTCCCTCGTACCGTTGCACACCGTGTCAAGAGATCTGTGGACGCCGAGATGAATGCCCATATAGAGGAGATCACGGGTGGAAATCTAGAGTTAGAAGTCGCTCGCGAGTCGAGCATCGAGCTCGCTAGCGCCAAGATTGTAGCCCAGCGCATGGCAGAGCGTGGTATCCACATCCCTATCACGCGGAGAAGTAGACTGCAACAAGAAGTGCAGGATGCTATAGCTCGAGAACACATCGACTCTACAGCGGCGGAGCTCAACCTTGAAGCAGAGAAAGGAGTTCGTACCCCCGCCTGGCTCGAAGAGTTTCACCTTGAAGCCAAGTTCAAAACCGGTGATTTCAAAGAGTTCTTGGAAGGTGTTGAATCCGAAACGAACTTTCACCATGTTAAAGGCCAAATGGCTGGTCCCGTAGACCATAGAAGGACACCACAATTTCTGCGCCTTCGAAAATTACGATATACAAGGCTTCAGCGCGAGAGGGCATACGAAACCATGGACGAGCTACTCCGAGAGCAGGCCGCGATTGACCAGATTGATCTTGCCATAGCGAACGGGGAACATGAAGGCGCAGCTCGAAGCGCCAAACTAGAAGAATGGGAACGCCGCACGGCGCAATACATGGAGCGACTGCGCATGATGGGACCAAACTCCGAGGGGAAAATGGAAGCCTCCTACGACGACGACCGAAGAGCATTCGCCCGGCCATCCCCTCTCCTGATGTGGGACCACCGAACAGCAGAACCACTGATAGCCAAGCCCGACGAATTCTACCCCCAGCACACCTTAGCCCTCCTAGACATCCAACCAAAACCCCAAACCTCCTCTCTGCTCACCTCAGACAAGCAAGCCGCGTACATAGAACCCATCCTCCGTCATTTATTCCTTATACCCACCAAGTCTATCCAGGAAGCGCTGGCGGGTTTGGTCCCCGGCGCCGACGAATATCTCATTCCCGTTGTCCCGGCTCTCACCGATATTCGGAAGGGGGGATGCCGTAATGTGCAACGCATGCGGTGTCGTATGGTGACGGCCGAGATGGTGGAGGCGCTGGCGATGGCGTGGGATCGGTGGCCGTTCAAGGTGCCATTGAGGTTTACCAGTATGACAAAATACCGTCGCTTGGGCGTTTAGGACTGACGTGGATGAGCTTCCGAGGAATCTTACCGGCATTAACAGCTGCTGATGGACAGGATTGGAATATTTCCAGCACTTTCTGAGATACCCGTTCCTGACCTTGATGTGCTGCCTCTCGCCAGTTTTTATACTTGGCAGATCTGCGGGACGGGAGGGGTTTTGGTTGGCCGATACTCATGTCTTATTTGATTATACGTCCACTCAGGCTAAAGTTACTAGAGTGCTCCAAAGCGGACTACGAGAACTGCAGTTTATCAGACTTGACAGCTGTACAGCTTCCCAACGTGGCCAGACACAAAGAGACTCTCGACTGCAGAACTGTAAAGCTCCTTTCGCTCTATGTGGATGTAGCTGAGTTTTTAATCACATCTGTTTATGCTGTGAAGTTATTCGTTGACAATTGTAATCCTAGTCATGGTTGTTAGAGCAACTCCGATAGAACTAGCCTGGCGTGCCTGAATAGGATCCAGATTATCGTATGGAAATAGCTCAGCGGCAGTTCGAACAGTGAAGAAAATTCTGTGACAATTATTGCAACAAAACATATTGCCTTTGCAAAGGGCGTCCCGTACAGCCTCTATTCCATCATCACAGTAGCAAAAATCCACGCTATGCGAAGCAACCCTCTAAGACCCACACCCCCACCCTCCCAGCCCCATTCCTCACCCTTCACCCTCCCCAATCCCAATCCTCACCCCCTCCCCTTTTCCCCCCATCCAAACCCCTCCCTCCCCACCCTCTCCGCCCACGCAAACAGCACCCTCAACCCCCACAACCTCTCACTGCTTCCACTCCCCACCGCCCTTTGAAGCACCAACCGCTCATCCACCACCGTCCCTCTCGTCCCTCTATTCCCCTCTCCACCCCCCAACCCCATCGGCGGCACCACCACCGCCCGCTCCGCCCGGTCGAAATGCCGAAGTGACGGTAACGTAAACACCCATTCGAAGACCTGCCGCCCCAGCTGCGCTTGTGCCGATTGCGCGTCATTGAGCGCCTGCAGCGTGGCGGAGAAGACGGAAGCGTGCGCGTCATACGCGGCGCGATGGCGGACGTAGATGCTCTGGTGCCGAGCGAATGCCGCGCGATGAGCGGGGTTATGTTCGAAATCGAGAGTGACGCTCCAGTACTCCGGGTCGGTCGTGCGGACATTAGCGACCATCGCAAGATCCGGGAGGAGGCAGGGGGCTTGTAGAGCGAGTTGGGAGCCGGAGCGGAGAGTGACGAGTAAGGCGACGGAGACAGGGCGGTGGGTGTCGATGTCGCGGGCGATGAGGCAGCGAGCTTCGGTCGCGAGGACCCAGAAGTGCCGGAAGGCTTGCAGGTGGGATTTATTGTCTAGGACGGTGGTGGGGAAGAGGGGGTAGAAGGCGCAGAGGAGGGAGGCGGTGGCGAGGTTGGAGGTGCCGAAGGTGTGAGTGCCGCCGCCGAGGAAGAGGACGCCGATGGCGAGGTGGGCCGCGAGGTGGCTGCCGTAGGGGGTGTCGGCGTCTGTGCGGCCGTGGAGAGCGCGCAGGCGCCGGAAGATGTGGAGGTCGCCGGTGCCGGCCATGACGCTGGCGGCGGCGAGGGCGACGGCGCCTTGACAGTTGCGGACTGTGACACGAGTGAGTTTGCTGTCGTAGTCCGTGGCTCCTAGGCGGCAGATGCGGATGAACTGATCGAGGTAATGGCAAAGTAAATTTCTGACTTCTAGTGATCCGCTACCTGCATAGCGAAGCCCGATGCTGAATGCAAGTCCGGCGATAATGTTGTAGAACGGCATATCTTCGCTGTTTAGGGAACGACGGCCCGTCAGTTTCGCCCTATCATGGTAGACAAGGGGTAGCGACTGCTTGATCCACGCAAAAGTGGGACGGATATTGCCCCACATGATGAGGTGGCGGGCTACTGTTCGTAATAAGAATATATCAGGGCGGACATAGTCGAATTGATGGACGGTGTCAGGGATATCGATTTTCCTCGCAAGGGCTTGGTCGTGTGTCTTCATAAATATCAAGGCAATCGCGACGGTAGCTGCCGCTGTGGCTTTGTCGAGGATGTGCACAATGCTGACTTTCTTATTGCCAACAGCGAGCGCCAGGAGCCTCTCGACAATGTGCATGTCGTGCAGACCCTTCAGGTCCTTGCCCTTGCCCAGATTTATGTAGCCAAGTGCGAATCCAGCTGCTAGCCTATACCCCTCGTCTCGAAGGGTATCCAAGGGGCTTGAATTATCGTCTTGGTCCACGTTTTCCATCTCCGAGAGCATGACTTCACTCATTCGACGATGCTGGGTATTACAATAGAGAAGACCGATTCCCATAATGCCTGTCGTTTGAGTCAGGGGAGAGAGGTTGAGTTCTGCTGCACCAGGGGGTAGCATTCGTGTAACGTGTACAGAGAGCAAACGAGTGATGAGCGTATCCATGGTCCCTAGGTAAGACGCCGAAAGTCCAAGCAGTAGTCCAATCGAAGTCATTGTATGTTTTGGGGTCAGGTACTTGAAAGCCACCCATTTAGCAATCGATTTTAAATGTCCATTTAGTCCCAACGCGAGGAGAAACCCTGCATGTCGATTACCTAGCTCGGGTGGTTTGTTGAATAGAATCCAAGACGTGTCAATGCCTTCAGCATTCCTTGAAATGCTGAGACCGGCCTCAACACCAGCATGGAAGAAGGCCCAAGAGACTTTTTCTTCGGTGTATGTATTTCGATCCGCAGTCACAGTCGTATTCGCGGGCTTCATAACACAGCTCAGTGTAAAGCCATGGATTGGGAATCTTTCAGTGAGTAAGGGTAGGCGAGCACTGAAGAATAGCAAAGCCCGACCTGGAGATACGGAAAGCGTGCGGATGGCTATCGTCTGGACCAAATCCTTTTGCGCCTCAAGCAGGTCGGTGTCCGACCATTCAGGTTCAGGCGTGCACTGAGCGACAGCGGGCTTCAGTGGATGGACGAGTTTAGCTGCCTCGGAGAACCGCTGATCATCTCGGAAAATCATCCGGGTAACAGCTTGTCTGTCCTGCTCGGCAGAGCCATCGTAAGCACCGACTGTCTCTACTTCCAGCGTCGAGTTGCAAATCGTATGAACATCCCGGACAGCTTCGTGTGAGGGAGCGATCTGAGGCTTTGGACTGGCCCTAATGATGTGGTCCTGGTGGTCGAGCATGCCAATGTCATCTCTACCGATCATGTTCAGTATATTGCTATCCCATGTGGTAAGGGGTTGCGATTGACAAATAACTATTGCTGCTCGCAGAGGTGCAGCAACGCCTTCTGGCAACGTCTCGAGTATCGTGACATCCACACCGCAAGAGGCCATCTCTGCAACCCTTTCCTCCATCGACGCGGTGTGGATCATGCTAAGGAGCTTGAGAATGACCGCTGTCCTCGGAGTCAAGTCTACCAATAGCTGTTGCGATGAGTCAGAAGATTCATGTGTACTTCCAGTAACTAATCGTACATCGAGCGGATGCGCGACATCAAGCAGTGTCATGAAGGATGCATGGGCTGACTGCAGGTGCATGCTCTCAATGTGGCTCAGTATTGAAGGCGGCTCGAATGGCTGCGCTGGAATTCGAATTGCAGAGATAAGGGAGTCATCGAAGAGCCATCGATCCATCTCTACATTTTCGAGCATGTAATAGCTATACTCCGAGCAGCCCCAATTGTGCCATCCTAACCATGTTCCAATCTGCGCCAGCACAGGAGTAAGGGAGTGTAATGAATTCGAACTCAGTGGATCAAGTTTCAACTCCTCTCTAAAAAGATGTAGGCCAACCAAGAGCGTAGCCAATGCAGTCTTTCGCAGCTCAGGGTTTTTGGAGGCTGCTGTGGCAAAGTAACCTTGCACTCCCAGCGCTAGTTCCCCGGCGGGTGATTTCACAAAGCCTTGAGCCAATGACATGCATTGAATCAAGTGTGGATGCTTCTTGTCCATCGTAGGCACAGAGACCACCGATGTTGTAAAAGTTCTGGAAGGCCGCGATGAACGACTTGCCTGTGGAGATGACTGAGGGATCGGTTGGGCATGCTCAGCTGTCCAGTTCCAAGCAGAATCTTGTATCCAAGACGATGTGGAGCTGGGCAGCCCAGCTTCTTCTGTTTGCATTGCTTCCCAGCTATCGGTGTCGACATTGGCTCCACTACTGGATCGGAGGAGACCGCCTTTCCGCCTGCGGCTTCGCATTGGTGTCTGTGCCTGACGATCTTCGATGAAGTTGACGGCCATGGAGAATAATACCACAAGTATCGCAGTCCATTCTAGTTCAATCTCATCTTCAGAGCGGACACGCAACCAAGAAGTCACATCCCACCAGCCCCGTAATATTGACTCTTGCCCTGACTCCGAACTCGATAAGACAGAATCGCAAACATTTATAATCTTACTCACCAAAGGACTTCGTGGCTTTAATTGTATTTCGAGACGGTGCCTAGTACTCTCGTGATCCAGGAGGTCTACCTGGCCTCTGAGACCGCTGTGCTGTAATCCAGTCAATGCCTGTGGCCCTTGACTGAGTACTCTTTTGAGACCACCTTCCCGCTTGTGTCTCGGAGATAAACCGCTACCAAGCTGAAAAGGATCGTGAAGCAAAAGTTTAGTGGGTAATTCGATCTTCTTCATAGTGCTCCACGGTACCTGCAATGTCAATTCGCCAAAGCCATCCTCGGTCTCCCTGAGTACTAGAATTTGCGAGTAGCCTTGATCTCTGACCCTGCAAGCATCGATAACTCCACTGCCTCGTTTGACGTCTGTGACACGAGCCTTGCATGTCTGAAGACCTTGCCCTGGCTTAGATCCTCCTCGTCGGACTGTAGGGTGCGATTTATCGTTCGACGCATGCCGTTGTACCGAGATCTGAACGACCAATAGCTTCCGTTTTGCTCGATCGACAATACATAGTGAAATGGCAGCCTCACTATCTTGGCCTATAAGACTGTTGTTTGCGGGCCTCAAGGTAAAGACCGCCGGCTTCATAGAGTTACTTGTCTGCATCGACGCAGGTCGAGCACTGCCATCTTCCAACGGTATACTGCCAATCTTTGCCATGACTAACTCCTTTCGAAGGCCTCGAACAGCATCCCGAAGTCCCAAGCTGCTGAACCCCGGCAGGTCTCCACCATTACCCAGTTCCTCTAAGAGATCATCAACGGGTGCAGCATAGAAGCTAGTGGTATCAAAACTGGATCTAGATGTTCGCGCTGCCCTAGAAGCCGAATACTTGTTGTTATTCTCAGGTCCTGTACTGAGCCGAGATCCATAGCCCCCGAAGGATCCACCGCGTCTGGTGGCAATTCCTCCAACATGGCCGCCGGCAAGTTCTGAAAACGCTGATTTATCGTGACTTCTAGACAGATCGGCTCTGGCAAGTAGCGAGCTTACTCGCCGTGATGACTTTGCTGGTGCAGCTGGATTTTCGAAGGCTGGATCGAGTTGGGAAGCAAGGTCTTCACTGTCGAGAGTAAAGCTTTCTTCGCCCACTGATTGCTGATGAGAATGGCCATGGGATGTTGTGATGCCTAAGCTCTCTCTCGCTACATTCGAGGTGCGGGCAACAGGGGTTGTCGCTCCAGTACCAATTCCCCGCCCGTACGAGCTTCGGCGTCTGGACATTGTACCACTCGTGTTGGGTGTGAGCCGCTTGGTTGCAGAACCAGGAGTGTGTTCCACGGATGCTACGGTCCATATCGTATACATGCCCGTGGACTCGTTAGATGTCAGAGCCAGGCAGACAGGGTCTTTCGCGGAAGAACAGGATCCCCATTGTACCAACTCATCTTCACCGGATACATAGAGTAGACATTCTTCAGGACTCAAAGAGTCGAAAGATATGCCAGGGGCTTGCAAGCTATTGGATACGTTGTGCGACCCTGATTTTGAGGCTGCCACCACGTTACCCAACTCTGACAGAGGGTCTGTCAAACAGAATAGCCTGGGGAGCCTAGCCTCTGGAACGTTGTTAGATTGACTTAAGAGGTCACCAAGACCTGGCAATACAGAGGAAGCTGAAATTGGCAAAGGATGTAGATTGGCAGCGTTCCGAAGCGCTTGCGGGCTGGGCATTGTCCACGATGAACCAAGCTGGGAGAACGCAAAAGAGTTCTGTGGCGCCGATGGAGGAACAGGCGTACGTAGGACCGGTGTACGTGGCATAGGCGGTTTCTCCGGGAGCTTTCGCTGCAAAAGTATACCCTGGGGTAAGGGTAAGACCGCTTCCACCTCGAACGGCAGGTGGACGACATGGCTTGGACCAGAGAGAAAGTAGACGTGTGCTTGAGTCTTCAGAATCACCACAATGGCTCGGCCCTGGTTGGCGTCGTCTGCTCTCTGATCTTGGATAGCAGAAAGCTTTACACGTCTGCTTTTGCCAGCTCTAGAATCAGAATAATGGTCAGAATTCGTGGAAGATGAACCCCTTTGTTTAGGGACCTTCAACCCAGATATTGGAGGGGAAACGCCTTCCTCAGAAAGCGTAGAAGCTGGTTCCTTTGATGACTTTCTTGAACTGTTTAACAGTTCAGCCGTGGGGAACCGGGTCAAGACTGCTTGGGTAACAGCCTCGCCCTCAACATCAAATCGGAAGACTCTCTGTATCACTCCATGTCGGGACCATATAACACAATGCTCCGTAGTGATGAGTTCTTCAACTTCCCCCTTGTATTCCATACAGCTCGTGCATATGGTTTGCCATGAGTAAAGGTTTTCTGGAGGGTCTGGGGGCAGAATTCCTTCAGCTACTAGGTAGGGAACCCCAGTGGGCTTATGGATGCCCAGAGATGTGACAGACGCCATGATGCTTCATCTGCACCGTCGCCGTCGTTGCCCGCTATAACGAGTATCGTCCTCTGAACCAATAGTAGCATGGCTGTTTAAAAAGGACTTTTTTCTAGAGATAGCAGCGGCATGATTTGTTGCTGCTATGGTGTTGGTAAGGTAAGATTACCTTTAGTGCTGCGAGTCGCGCGCCGTAGACCAGACGCGGTACGCGAACGCGGATACTTTATGTGTAACGTATTCTACCCCTCAACGCCGCACACTAGACAACACTGCACCCCCCCCCTGCCTGAACACCAAAATATCGATTAGAAATTAGAAGTTCATCAATCAAGCTGTAGATTTCAGTCTAAATAGAGAGTTTTGAAGCTCTACATTGTAGTCTATTGTAGAGCTGTAGGATCTATAGATTTTAGAAACTTCAATGCTGCCTGCGCTGTGACAACTGCTGCCTTCACTGTCTGCTTCTCCTTATCCTGCAGCCGCTTTGACTTTCTGGCCTGTGTCTTCAGCTGCTTTATCTCCTTCAACACCTTTCTCTGCTCCGCTAAGTCCTTCTTAACTTGTTGATTAGCTAATTGATTCTGCTTCTCCTTCTCCTCAGCCTTGTGTAGCTTCTCTGCCTCCTCCTTCATCAAGATCCTTCCTAGCCCTGTATATGCCTTCTTCAATTGAGTTTGCCGTGAATGCTTTCGCTGGTTGGCCTCAGCAAGGGCTTTGTTTTGATGTTCCAGTATGATCTGATCTGCAATTGCTTTGGTAGCAGCTTTACTGAGCTGCATGACACGCTGCTTGACATGTGGAGTGCTGTTCAAAATCTTATCCACAACCTCATCAATTTCAGTGAGATTGGCCGGCGTACATCCTGTAGAATCTGTGACTGTCAGTCTTGAAGGAGTTGTGAGGCGGAGAGGAAGCTTAGCTATAACTGCTGCAGGATTAAAAGGATATAATCCTGCAGCAGCTCAAGAAGAGGCTATGTTATCTTGTGTAATAACCTCTGAACTGGCTCACAAGTAGTGCTTCAAGAAGTCCCGCTTGTCAATGAAATAACAGCCTTCAGAACAGCTGCTATTCTCAACTGACTTCTTATAAGCCTTCATCAGTGGTCCAAAAAGGGATATATCAAGAGGCTGTAGCAGATGTGTAGAATGAGGGGGTAAGCATAACAGAATAATGTCTTTCTCATAGCAAAAGTCAATGAATTGACTTGTGCAATGAGACTCATGATCATTCAAAACAAGGAGCCGTTTTTCAACTGCTTGTGAAGCCGTGTAAGGGTCAAATATTTTCATCAACCACTGCAATTCAAGCTCATTATCTGTTCAACCCTTCTCTGAAAAAGCTATCACAGTGCCTTTGATTATATCCTCTTTAAATCACTCCTTCAAGAGTCTTTTCCCCTTGAAGATAATCATTGATGGAAGATGCTGACTCCGTGTAGATATACACTTCACTAAAGTTGTCCATTCTCTATTCCCTGACTGTTGAACATTTCCAGTCTTCATTATACGGGGTATAATGATCTTTGAAGATGCTATAACTTCATGCATTATCCCCTTCTCATTCATATTGTAGATATCTTCTGTAGCAATGTCATTCTTCTCAATCATGGTGTTGTATAGTTGAAATCAATGCTCAATGATTTCTTGAGAACCTGCTAGATATCATGACTAATTTAGCTTTCATGAGAAGGTGCTTTTCAGGTCAGAATGACGCTGTAGAAATTTTAAATGCCAATTAACACCTAAGTCAGCCATATCTCCTTTCGCTACTAGAAGATCCTTAGCTATTGAACGCAAATCTTCTATTCACAATGGCCACCCTCAGCCGGCTGCTAAAACAATGATTCTTTTTATAGAATTCTCTTTTATAGCTGATAATCACTGCTTAGTACTGCTGACTTCTTGTTTGAACTGTTGAGTGCCCTGAACTCTCACTCTTAGTGTACAGTCTGATATGTTGTATTGAGTGGCAATTTGACAGTAGGAAGGTGCATTTTCTGAATCTTTAAGAGCCTCATTGTAGGCCTCAATGGCCTTCAAAAGATGCTCTTCTTTCTTCATTGAATGCATGCAATTGTGGTGGAATTATTATTTTCTATCAATGTTTATGTGTATTCGTGTTTTCCTACTTCGGGGGGGTGCGGCGTTGTCTAGTGTGCGGCGTTGAGGGGTAGAATACGTTAAAGGCATACGATTCAAGAGAGGGTACGCAACCGTAACTTACATTTAGCGTGGCTGTAGAATAGAAACTCCCGTTTTAGATGGTCTCGCCGCCGTTTTACGAGGTACGAGGCCTTTCTCACTTGTTAGTTTTCAGCATTTGAAAACTGGAATCGGCCTAACGGTACTCCGTGTTGATCAGTAATTCTTCAAACCATTCGAGATGGCTGGCTAGAGGGTGCTACATTTTGTTTCAGACAACCTGCAGGGGCGCAGCGACGTCTGCTGAATTCATCAATTTATACGGCATTTTGACATGTACAACCCTACTCCAGGTTGGCGGTGTTTGATGTAACCTGAGCCTTCGCCTCCAAACCGCTGAGCCCCACGGCGAGAATCTATAAGTGATGTTATCTCCACCTGGACCGTTGTTACGGCTCGGTAAAACTCCTCCATAGCGAACGAGAGCCGGTCTCCCCTGGATAGGACTTCGGTTGAAGAGTTAAATTATCCAAAGATAACTGGTGAAGGTGCGAAAACCATGCATCAACGATGGTATAAGACTGATCAAAAGATCTTTAGAAACTTCCCTTGCGGATAAGTTTGACCCTACACAGCAGACATGGTGACTACTCAAAGAACAAGCCCCTCACTTGATATTCACCATCATTATCGTCGCGCTTTTCATATTGACGCTCATTCTCTTCGAGAAAGCTGGCAACGTCAGCCGTGGTTCCAAGTCGTGGTTCAACGTCATCATCACCACTCTGAATCTGGCCCTTGGTCTCAATTTCTTGGAAGCCTTCAAACATATGGCAAAGGTGCTTCGATGGAGGGTCTTGGCCAACAGGCCCTTCACTATCCGGGAAGCAGATCTCATCCTGGGCAGCGAAAGCTTGGTGAAACTAGTCACGTTGATGTGGGAGTCGCCGAAGAAGCCAGTGATCGTCCTCGTTTGCGCATCTTGGATTGGTCTCAACTTCTCTGCCCAGGCCTCGGTCGCTTATGCTGTCCGTGAACTACTCGATGGACAGTGGCACAAATTCGGATGGTATTTATACCGAGGACGGTAACGTTAACGCTGCGAAGCTCGACTGCTACTACGAGCATGGAGCTTGCCCCATTGCGCCTGGAGCACAAATGACCACTGCTCATATTTACGGCGAATTGGTACGGGGACAGCAGTGTTGTCCATACCATGATGACTCTGACATCCAGAATGCCAATCAAACTTGTCCCTATTTCTGCCATGATAATGGTCAGGAATTCGCTTATCGCTACGCAGAATACAATCCACTCGACACAGTTCAAGCATATCCTTATCTTACCAACCGCAACATCAGAGCTTTTGCGGGCCAATGCTACCAGTACGACGTCGATTGGCCGAATTCCCCATTAATCAGTGGCACCGATGGGGTCAACGATGTACAGGTTTTAGCCTTCACCAACGGCACCTTCACCGGACATCTGCCCATTCCTCGCGCCGACGGCGGCTTCAATTTAACCACATACGTCTACAATGGCTCCGCATTACCAGAAGATGAAATAGAAACCGCCTGCGGTCCTCGCTGCCTCTGGATCTACGCTCTGCGTCTCGGGGGTCCAAAAAACAACCCGCCGGTCCGTATCTTCTCCTGCCCGATAATGGTTAGTGAGGTATACAACGCTACCCAGGATTGGCAAAATCTCCTCGACGGCAGTGCTCGTTTGGGGGCAGCCTCGATTGCGTTGACTGGCCGGTACACGAGACCTGCAGGTAGAGGAACCGTGTGGCAGCAGTACCAACTCTATTCGTGGGGCTCGGAATGGGAAACCTACCATCTTGACGCTCAGCAAATCGGCGCCGGGATAGCTGGCTTTACAGTGGGCTCGCTGGCGGCCATGGCGAACCTGAATTCGAAGCAGCAGGTGCCCGGCACGCTGCCCATCCTCGGCTATCATCTCAACACCCAGTGGCCATTCGTCATCGCCTACACCGCCTGTATTGGGAGCGTGCACTGCCTCCTCGTCGCCATGATGATGTGGATCGCAAGACCAGTCGCCGTGATTGACGATAGCAATCTCTGCACTGCGAGATTACTACAAGGGTTGGTAGGCAGAGTAAAGGGACGTGGGTCATTGCTCTCTAGGAAGCAGATTGCCGAGGAAATCCAGAGAGCCGGTTCAAATAATTGGCAAGTAGTTTATGGAATCAGCTTTGGGCGTGATGGAGGTGGGCCACGAGTCCTCAAGCTTGAAAGGGACGTGCAGGTGAGAAGGGAATTGAACGGTGGCAGGTTTCCAAAGGGATACTATGCGTGAGAGAGCTTCTGACCAGCGGAGAGTCTTGAAGATTTTTTCGGGAAAATTGTGTCATCTACGTAAGGATGCCTTCTTGTGTCTACTGTTTGACCGAGTAGCCACAACATCTGCCGCTGCAATTTGTAAATGTACACAGCGGAGCTCCTCAATGTATTCATCCTTTTCCTTAGCCTGATCGCCCCCCGGGCACATGGGGCCTGAGGTGGTGTTCAAAACTCACGGAAGCAGATCTCGCCGAAAAGCCTTGTGCTTCCACGAACGAAGTGAACGTAAACATTTATATCTACTAATGAATAATTGGCATGCTTTCACAGTGAAAACAATGTTGATATTTTACATAGATTTTAATTTAGACATGCATGGTCACTAAACTATATTGCTACTGCGAATTTCATGTGCTACATTATTGCTTGGCTTGCTAGACTGCAATTGTAATAATTGTAATAATACCTGACTGACACTCACCTGGTCCTTCTTGTAAGGTACGCGATGTTTGTGAACTTCCTCATTAGTCACTCCATCTTCACTTTCTTCTCCCATCCGAAGACCACGCCATACCAGCTGCAGCTCTCTTGAAGTTGACGCAAATCTTGTGAGATAACCGGCCCTACTTACTTTCGTGTTGAATTGATCCGTCTAAGCTCCCCGAACCCACTGCATAGCCATCTAGGTTGAGATGAAGCCCAACGTTCGGCGAATAGATGGTACTCGTACACTCCAGCTAAGGTCCCCTATCCCCACCACTCCATTCGGATGGCGCTCAGAGACTTATGGCCAGTGCTTTGAAGTTATGAACTGCCACACCGTATCGACACAACCGCCGTCTACCCGGTTGCGGCTCCCAATGGGTCCACCATAGTTATTTACGGTTATGAACATGGCCTGCGCATACTATGGAGAGGAGGAAGGCCACTCAAGAAACCTCCACCTCAAAAGGAAGAGAAGCCTAAGGCCAACGGGATAAGCAATGATGTGGTTATGATTATCGATTCTGATGACGAAGAGCCACCGCCCAGGCCAGCGCAGCCATACCGGGACAAACCTGACTTTGAGGACGAAGAGGACGAGTATGATCCCACGGAACCGTATCAGTCGATCATCCAGACCCTGGATCTACCGCTGGGTACCGAAGTTTTACATCTGTCCTTCCCGCAATTACCGCCTGACCTCGATCCGACCACTCGCTCAGTTCCTAAGATCCTGTCTCAGAAGCTTGTCATCGCTGCGGCATGTTCCGATTGCAGCATAAGATTGCTCACACTGCCACTGTGTCCGCCATCTCCAGCTAGCAAAACGAGGTCAGAGTTAAGAAGCAACATCTCTCTCGGAAATGCGGGAAATGGTATGTGGGGAGAACAGATGGTTGTCATACCGAGCAATATTGGCCATCAAAGTATACCATGTGGCGTTTCCATTACATTCAGCGCTCAGGGCACAGATGATGCCGTGATGGATGACAACGAGGAGGAGGGCGAATCAGAGTCGCGAGCTAGGAGTACAGTAGGTGCATCATCTCGAGGCCGATCCCGGTCTCGCTCACGGCAGGCTGGTAATGGAGAGTGGGACCTCCTAGTTGCCTCACATTCTTCGGAACTGTCTGGTATACTACTCATCTATAGGCTTCCCATCTCGATTGATAGACACGGGAACAGCACCTTGTCTGCAGAACACGTCGTGCCGTGGCGAATTAAACACCTCCCATCACCAGCAGCATCAATCTCATTCAGTTCATCACTGTTCCCCTCGAGACGTCACATGAGAGTATTGGTTGCAGAGACGAGAGGTGCCGTCAGAGTGTATGAACCTTTTGCAACACCATCCGCGTCAGATGGTGAATGGCTCGTCTCTGTGTACCCCGGCTTTGAGAACTCTCCCATTGGCGTCCCGAAAAGGAAAGGCATCATCGACAGCCGCTGGGTTCTTAGCGGAAAAGCCATCATCGTCCTCTTAGCAGACGGTGAATGGGGTATCTGGGACCCCGAAAATGCAGGACCAAAACCCAAAGACCAGCTGGGACAGTCTCGAGGCTCTTCGAAACCATCTTTTCCGGATTTCACCATAAGCGGCTGGGTCGGTCAGGCAACCACGAGCACTCTGCCAAAAAGCTCGAGCGATAAAACGAACAGCAAATCTAAGCTAGCACCCATGACTCCTCACACCCGTAAAGTGAGGCAAGAAGCCTTGTTTAGTGGTCCTACTTCTCGATCGGATACCCATGCTGTACGAGGCGGCATTATTGTCATCCCTGCTGGCGGTCACTCCCCAAACCGCAGAGCCGACGATGAAACTATTTTACTGTGGTACGACAACAGCATAATCACCATCCCCAGCCTCGTCACCCACTGGCAGAATAAAGTGACCGGATCCGGCAACCTCTTCGGCACCGGTGCAATGGGGCAAATAAAAGAAATCAGTAACATCAACCTAGGCGGCGAGCTTCGCAACGGGGTAGCTATCATCCCCAAACACCCGAACACCAAAGACGCAGCACCATCAGCTCCGGATCCGCAACAAGATATCATCGTTACCGGTGAAACCCGCCTCGTCATCATCGCTGCGCCTCTCCCCGAGCCAGACGAAACCAGCACTTTCACACAGGCAGAACTACCCGCCGTGGCTGATCAGCGATTGCTGGCGAGAGGAGAGCTGGATGTCGGTGGTATGGAGCGTATACTTGCAAATATGGCAAACGGAAGTCCGAACCCGGTTGGAGGACAACGCGGCAGGCAAGGTACGAATGGCACGGCGGCGAAAAGGAAGGTGGGGTTTTCGACGTCGAAGCGATGACAGTGCATGCGGTGCGGTCTGGGTGTAAGAGATATTTACTTGTGAGGAAAGGAGAACATGAGATACCCCCCGAATTCGAGGAGCTTTTATAGCTTTACATCTACAAGCTCTTCCTCCGCTAACCCATCTCCCAAACGTCCTTTCCAGCCTTCTTTTTTCTCTCTCCCAAAAAGCCTCTTCCAGCCTTCCCCACCTCTGCCGTCCAAACCCTTTCCTGCCTCTCTTTCCTGTCGTTTCCTGTCTACCGTCCTACAATTCGCGCGACAAGGTGGAGCCCAAGGCAAGTCCCATACCTTGCCCGCTCTGTATTCGCCGGCGATATATCAAAATCCCTCCGTCTGTTTTCTTCTCCGCCTCTCCTCGAGGTGCCCGAGGAATCCTAGGGAGGAACCCCTCGAGTCCGCAACGAGCGCAGCCGTATCGGGACGTCGTGGGGTGAGTAACACCGCATCAGATGCCATGCTGGAGCGGGGGCATTCCGTGCTCCTGTGAGGAGGGTGTGAGTGTGGGTGAAGGATCGGATGCAGCTGAGAGAGAGGGGGGGAAGCTGTGTCGCTGTGGTCCTGGCCGTGGTGTGTGTTACTACAATCTAGTTATCTTCATCTTCTACAATTAGAACCCTACGCATTAGTAAACCGAAACTGGGTTCCTAACGCTGGATTGATTCCTCTACGGTCTATATGCCCCTCCCTATCTACACCCATCCCATCCCCACCTTAGATACCGCCCGTCCCGCCCCATTCATCCTCATCTCCCCCCTCCCAATTTCACCCCCCCACCTTCCTAACCTAACCCCCTCCATCTCAATCACTCCACCCCAACCCCTCCAACTCCCTCCTCACCCCATCCTCCGTCTCCATCTTCCGAATCTGCGTCCCCTCCAACTTCTCCCCCCCCGCCCTCCTCATCTTCAAATCGTCAATCGCGCGCAACTTCTTCAACAGCGCCCTGATCTTCTTGTCTTGCGCCGAGCCGCCGCCGCCGCCGCCACCGGGGGACGTGACGGTGAGGTCGGGCGTTTCTGCGGCGGATGCGGTGGCGGGAGTCGGGGCGGAAGGGCGGGGCGGGAGGGTGCCGTTTGAGGAGGGGGAGTGGCGAGCAGGGGTGGTGGTGGTTGTGGGTTGGTTGCGGGGTTGTTGGCGGCCTTGCTGGGAGCGGGGGCGGGGGTCTGTGGTGGTGTTGCTTTTGGATCGGCTTCGTTCGTGGCCTCGCCTGTCTCTTCTTTCTGGACTTCTGCCTTCAGCTGGGCCGGTGGGTGGTGCCGTTGCGGCGCCGTCGGTGGTTGGCGCCAGGCCGGCCGCCTTGTCCGCTGCGTCTTTTGCTTTCTTCGCTTCGCGCTTCTTTTTGTTTTTCAGGGCCGCTTTTGAGAGGGTTTCGTCTCCGTCGGCTGTACTGGTTGCGGGGGCACCAGGCGCTGCCCCGGAAGACTGGTCTTCGGATGCGGCCTCTGCACCTGGCACTTCTCGCTTTCGCGGCTTGCCGAAGCCGTTCACACCACTGCCGAGTGAGAGACTGCCGTTGCTGACGTATGCGGCACCACCTTCATCTTCGCGTTTGAATGCAAGGGGTGTGAGCGTACCTCTAGCGCCAGGAGGTCGATATGCACCGGCAGGTTTTGAGGGTGTCTTTACTGTGTTCAAATATGCGAGCGCTGATGCATGTGGTGTGGGGACAGGGGTAAGTGGGTTTGTTAGAGGGTGGATAAAAGTGGATTGCGGCCGCCAGCAGACGTGGTAGAGCTCCTGGAGTTCCTCGTTGTACATTAAACCTCCTCCCACGTGCCATATCCGTACTCCGTTGTCAACTCGCAAACGTGGGCTTGTGGTCGCCGTGAGAATATGCTTGCCGTCTGGACTCCACTCGCACACGCTCGCGTTGCTCGCTTCGATTGTGCAGATCTTGTTGTAGTTTCTCTCAAGGTCATATATGTCCATCTGCCCAGCTAGGTTACCAAATCCAGCCACTAGTACAAATCGGCCGTGTGGAGAGAATAATATCGTATTTCGTGGGGCAAGGGCGAAGCTGTGAGTGGCGACAGCTCGGACGTTGAATATTGTCGTCTTGGCAGGCATGTATCCGTAAACCACACCGAATTCCCTGGAATTCGGCGACCAGGTCACATCGTGGATAGGGCCTTCCTTGTCTATACATCAATTAGCTAGACTCCTAGGGGTGACGTAATTCTCTGATCTTACCAAGATCGATCCTCGAATCGAACCCCCCATTTGCACTGAGTAAATACAGCGTCGTCTCGCCATAGTAACTCTTCCCGGACTTGTCGACCTCGGTCTGGGCGAGTACAATCAGGCTTGTACCTTCATCGTTCCACTTCAATTGAACCTTGTCGCCTTTGAAAAAGTTCTTTTGCGACACAGCGGCATCGAAGTCTGGGACGTTGAAGACTTTGACTGCAGCGGGTAGACCCTGTGTGCATTGTCAGCCCTGCTTCCGATCAATAATATGAATGGGTCCGTACCTTACGCTCCGGGATAAAGACCGCGATTGAGTGATTCTTCCCAGGCGAAACCGCAAAATCCGTCACGCCCTCCACCCGAAGCTTGTTCCACACAGTGCCTAGATCAGCACTCTGGTAGAATTGCACTTCATTCGTGACCACCCGAGCACAATATTCTTCGTCGTAGGTATATTGTAGGTTCCAGCCAGTTTGAGACTTCTGCACGAACCTGCCCACGACGTTGTGCTCGTCCTCGCCCGCATCTGGCCCACCTTCTATGACCCGCCAGACCTTTAAGTTTTTGACCGCATCACCGTTATCGTCTTTTGCCGGCCGTTGCCAGGTGATGATGAATGTCCCGAGTGGAGAGAAACCCAGCTCGTAGACATTTTGGGCAGGTAGGGAGGTTATGACGTGACCCACAGAAGCATCGACGACCGTTACCCTATGACTTGTAAGACACTGAGCCTCAATGCTAAGTGGGGTATAGCTCACCTCTCAGGTGATGCCCAAGCAAAGTATCGTCCATCAGGAGAGTAGATGCAGCATCTCAAGTTTCCCTCAGGCCTAGAATAGAATTCTGTCAGTAAGTGTCGCCTGACACGCTAGATTCGGAGTTCTGTGTACCTTTGGAACCCGGAAAGCGGCTCATAGACCGGTGAAGCGTCAACGACACCGATCCCCTTCAGCGTTCGGTCTGTAATGCGGCGAACATGTGTCAGCATGGGCACAGAATGAATCATGGGTAGTCTTATGGCGGATTATCAGAATAGGGTTGGTGCTCACAGGCAAATTGCGTGGGGGCAGCCATGACTAGCTAAAGTCACAGTTGTCCTCGAGAGCAGAATGGCCTTCCTCGGCACGGTTCCGATGTTTTCGAGCCTCCAAGTGAGTTCCTTGTACTTCCGAAAGTTTCAATCCGTTGCTGCTTTCGCTTTTCGGGCTGTCGAAAAGTAGTTGCGACCAAGGCGGATACGAATGCTTAGGGACAGATTTGTGAGGCTTGGAGGAAGACGCGTAGGCTATGAAAGGACCGAGGGAAGGCTTGGGGAGGCGTAGGAGAGAGGGAGGTTCGTGGCAGACACGACAGACAAAGGCGGGCCGGTTTGGACATGTTTCATGCCAAGCGTTTAACGGCCACTACCGAGGCGAGCGAGGGACTAAGGCGGCCGGAGATCTGCTCTACCTCACTGCTGTCCGCTGTCACTATGATCTTTGATGTAGAGGTGCAGCTTCTGTAGATGATGACAATTAAGTCTGATGACGACTATCATACTGAACAGCTCTAACCTGGAGCATGCGAAACAACGACCATCTGCCGCCAACCTCCGACTTTACACCATGTACATCCCACACCATATACACCTGTGCGAGGGTGGCCACCATGAGATGGCGGAACCTGGCATGCTGCGAAGCGCATCTATCAACTCCGCCCCTAAAGCCACCACCACTCTGTCTCTGGAGATACTGGCTCCGTGACCTCTTCAACCCTTGATCCCACTCCGCTTTCCCCGTCGCCAGACTTACTGAATGCGATTCGGTGAAGGTCCGCGCAATCTTCTGCGTGCAGTTTTATAACTTTGACAGCGGCCATATCTGCGGGTGGCGCTGTCGGACCGAGGTCAAATCTTTCGTGGGTGTATAATTTGGAGAGTCGCAGGTCCTCGAGGCTAGGCAGGTGTTTCTGGCACGCACGAGCGATGAAGGACCAGCCACGAGTATCTTCTTCGTGTGAGATCCGAATCGACATTTGTTCCATATGCACTCGCTTCAGAGTTTTCCGGTGAGCGTAAAGAAAATAGTGCAGGCCGGAAGCGGTAACAGCCCAGTTCTTGAATGTCACTGACTTCAGCTTCGCCAACTTAAATTTCTCCACTATTTCCAAGACGTCGCCATCGTCCTCGTCCTGATCGTTTGGTTCATATGTATAGTCCAGGAGCAGATCGTCAAGAAAGAGCTCATGGTCGTCGCTGCTGGGAGTGGCATGGACATGTTGCATGCTATGTGTCAGGACTAGTCGAAGAGTTGAGAGATTTGAAAGCCGGTTCAGAAATGGTATCCAATTTCTAGCGAAATGCTTACTCTCCAAGCTACTCATCAGACAGGCGCGGAATCCGAGGTCGAGCGTGTGCAAATTGGAGAAATATTCCGTTACCTCTGGGACTTCGATGAAGGACGAAGTGCGGAGAGAAACGAAGTCACACTTATATGATTGGGCGGTTCTGCACCTGGCAGCAATCTTGACGCCCAGGATTCCGGCAAATGCCATTTCTAGCTCAAGGAACCTGTCGTCAACTTCCGTGCTATGAACAATCCTGCCTGTCTGGCGATAGAATGTCTCTGCACCTTTCCTAAAGAAATTGCTCCAGCTGTTTGAATGCGTGGTCTCGAAATGTTTGAGGTTTGGCAGAGCTTTAGCCAGGGCTATGAGAGATCCAGATGCTTTTTCAAGGCATGGCTTGGTGGGTCGCATTTCTTCGAAGATTCTATCAAGAGGCTCCTCAAAAGGTTCAAGAACGATATCAAAGAAGATGTTGGCGTGATTCTCATCTTGACTTTCGACCTCCTTCCAGGTTTGCACCGCGTTATCGCAAACTTTGTCAAGTTCTTGAGCTATGGGTACAAGAGTCATCACAAGCTGCAGTCCATGGACATACCTAGCAAGCTCTGGATGTCTGGTGCAGAAAGCCGTCACGGTCAGGAGTTCCGCAACATCGGTGCGAAGGTTTTCGAATAGAAAAGGCGTGGCCACATCATTGAGTCGACGACTGACAAGACGAAGAGACTGGAGATCCCGTTTGCGAGCGTTGTCAAAGCGCCAAATCTTCAGAGACGACAAGTGTGTGACGATCTGCTCAAGAATCTCTGTTGGGAGGTAAGGAATCGCCATTTTGTTAAGTCTCAGAGTGTTCTAGAGCTGTATAAGTCTTGGGACTTTGCTCGGGGGTAAATAAGTAGAATGCGTGGTTGCTCTCTGTTCATGATATAGGCGGTCGGCGATGGCCTAAACGTGAATCACCACGCAACGACACAGGATACATCCTCGCGTGATACAGCTTGACTCATATCGATGAGTGCTAAAACCGGTGAATGAAATGGCTTTTTGACACAGCACATCACAGCGATCTCGCCAGTACCAGCCAACTTTACTGCTCAAAGACCAAAGCATCATACAGCGAAAAGAACAATGAATGATGACGGGCCAAGTGGCACATGAAGTCCATCATCGCTCACTGTCACGATTTGAACGCACTGTACACAATCAATGCAATCGACTATTCAGTGGAGCTGCCCTGGAAAGCAAGCTCGCCGACCAATGAACAGGCTGGGAGCAAGGAAAAGTGGTAACGAGAGGAGTACCGTTTCCACAGGTTAGAAACATGACAAAATCGCACGATCAAGCTCAAAAGTGCAGTCAGAAAACACATAACTCGTCTCCGATCGAACGCCAACCAAGCGCAACCAAATCACCGAATCGAGAACTCAATCATGCACAAAAAGCCCTACACTCCCAAGATCACGCGACCGAGAACCTCAGTAGTAAAATTACTAAATTAGATATCACAAGCCATCTCATACTTCAAGCTCAAAACCACAATCCCTAGCCTTAACCCCCGCCTCCCGCCCCATCCTCACCCCCCACACTCACACCTCCTTCCCACCCCCCGTAGCATAATGCTTAACAAACACCCCCTCCCTCTCCCTCTCCCTCTCCCTCACAATCCTCTCCGCCGTCTCCGTCCCCGTCATCCCCCCTCCATTCCTCATCCCCCCCCTCAACCCCACAACGCCCCTCCCCCTCCCCCTCGTGGAGACCGCACTAACCGTACTCCCGCCCGCCCCCTCGCCAAACCCAACCAGACTCGCACTCCCCTCATCACTCAGCCCCGCACTACTGACCCCGTCGTCGTCGTCGTCGTCGTCATCCATCAGCCTATCATCCATCTCATCAAGCAGCGCCCGGCCGGCCTCATCCGCCTCTTCCGACACACTCACCCCATCCGCCTCACTCCCCTCCTCCCCCGTCGTCGCACTCGCCCACGCCGCCCTCGACTCGCCCGCCAGACTCGCCGTCGCGCTCGCGCTGCCGACCGTGCTGCGCTCCTTGCCCAGCCCCAGCCCCGGCGCCGGCCCGGAGCCGGCCGCGTCGAAATAGCCCGGCCCCGATGGTTGCGGGCCGGGGGCCGTTTGCGAGGGCACCACCGGGGGGGGGTTGCCGCCGGGGCGGATGGCGGTGGCGACGCGTTCGAGGCCGGCGAGGCGGGAGATGCGGTCGGCGCGCTCGGCGTCGAGGGTGCTGGTTGAGGGGGCGGGGGAGCGGGAGGAGGAGGAGGGGGAGTGTGGGTGTGGGTGTGGGTTGTGGCCTTTGTGGCCGTCTTTGATGGCTGTGGTGGAGAGGTTGGAGATGGAGGTGACGCCGGAGTTGGGGGTGCCGCTGAGAGAGGAGGCGGGGGGGTTAGTTTGGGGGGTTTGGAGGGGGAGAAGGGGAGAGGGAGAAGGGACGGGGAGAGGATAGAGACGTACGGGATGTCGGATGGGGTTACGGGGTCGGAGGGGGGTGGGGGGAGATTGATAAGGGTTGGGGGGGTCATGGTTGGGAAGAGATGGGAGGTGGGGTGGTGAGGTTTGCCGGATGGGGTTTGGGAGGAGTATTTGGTGTTGTGACGAGTTGTAGCTGTGTTGGTGGTATGGATTGTTCGATCGATCAGTTCGGTCTTTCCCGTGTATTGGTGAGTGGTTGGCCGAAGTGGTGGTAATGTTTGCTGGAGCAGGATAGAAGAAGTGTGAGAGGTGAGCTTTGGAAGTGGGTGTGAATGCAGGAACGCCCTGAGGCAAGGTACGGCACTCAACAGGGAAGCTAAGCCCCATAAGGCTGCCAGGGGCGCGTCAGCACGTCACAGGGTCAGCAGTTCCCCCCACTTTCGTTTTAGCTCCCGGTTTCAGTTCCTGCAGGGCATTCGGTAGCGAGGCATGGGTTCTCCAATCAGATGTACCTTAAGGTACCGTACGGGCTTAAGGTATATCAACAATTCTTACGGTGCATAAAGTGGTAATCAATAGTTATCAAAACTTGAAAGTTGTTCTGTATTGCCACTTTGTTCAGCCGAGTAGGAATCCTACAGTAGTTTGGAAGTAACTCGAAAACATCTCGGTACGGAGTACTGTCCAGATTATTTTGAATCATCGAGCCATCAAAAGGGTCCCTGCACTGAAGAAATTGCCACTGAATTCCACAATACGCCTAACGGAGTCATATCTCATAAACTAAACTACATTCCCTCACACAATCTTACCACAAAAACGCCACCTGCATCCGCCGCCACCGTATCAAGCAATAGAAGCCTCGAAACCAACCAGCATCAATCTGTGAGCCATCAACACTTAAGCCACCAGGCACCGCGCACCAAGCACCCGACCGCTGATCGCCAACCCCGCCCCAGCCCCAAACACCACCTCCCACCATCTCCCTCAAAAGAATCTCTCCTGATACGCCTTCTGCTCCTCCTCAATCATCTCAATCGCATCCTCCAAATCCCCCTCCGCCGCCTGCGCATAGACCACCAACCTCTTCAACCCCCCATTCTCCTCCGTGCCGAACCCCAGCGCCGTGAGCTGATCCACACATTCTTGCACCTTGTGCATCGCCGATGAGTCCGGGTGAGTCTCTCCGCCCACGGCCGACGCTTCAACAGCAGCCGCGGGCTTTGATTCCGATCCGTTGAAGCCAGACCCGCTGCTTCGATCGACTTCGACAAAGTTCGAGTAGGTGGACCTCGCCTCTGACTCTTGTGAGTGGAAGGGTGGTGCAGAGCTCCGTTCCGGAGTTCCCGCCGATGTGCTTGATGGACCACCCTCGTAACCTCTCACAAAGGTATCCCACCCGATTCTTCCATGGCCGCTGAAAAATTCAGAGTAGGGTCGGCGGGTGCTAGGGTTGTATCTACCGCCCAGATCTGCCACCGTGTTGCTACGGCGCACCCCACCAAAATGGAGGCCATGCGAAGTAGCAATATCATCAAGAACGTCAACGGGTTTAGTGTCCGCCAATGGGTCAAAGGGCTTCATCAGCCTGGCCTCAGGCGCTGGAGTGCCTGAAGGGGCTGGTGATACTGTTTGGACAGGTGTTTTGGACGCCTCGGTCAAACCTGTCATTCGTTTGAAGAAATCCCCAGAAGACTCCGTGGTATCTGCTTCGCCTACTGGGTAAGGCCATGCGCTGGGATACACTTTTGGAAGTGTTGGGTCGGCTGCCTTGGCTACGACTGGTTTATGATCTCCACTTCTGGACTCCTGGGAGTCGTCACGACGGTTTGCGGGCCGCGAAGGAATGAGTGGCTCCATACTAGGGAGTGGTGGGAAACGCGGTGGACCGGTGAAAGTTGCTCCCTCAAACTGCTCAAGGGTG
The DNA here is from genome assembly GCA_000611775.1 of Umbilicaria muhlenbergii. Taxonomy (NCBI): domain Eukaryota; kingdom Fungi; phylum Ascomycota; class Lecanoromycetes; order Umbilicariales; family Umbilicariaceae; genus Umbilicaria; species Umbilicaria muhlenbergii. Next base: position 1,836,507 of record KK106986.1, read on the forward strand.
GGGAAATGAGTGACCACGGGAGAGGAGAGTGTGTCTTGTCGAGGATTGTTAGACTCGTCAGATGCCTTTTTCTGATGTGCTCCGTTTGAAACCCCATCAAGTGTCGACCTCAAATCTTCGCCCGAATTCTCCGCGTCCCCCAAAAATGTGTAGCGATGTGGCAAATCCCTAGCTACTGCTCGGCGATGGGCTCTTCCCCAGGTTGTTCCGGAAGGTAGCTCATTTCTTAGCCCATGATTACGTACCGGAACTTTGAGTGTCTGCTTGTTAGCCTCAAAAGCTCCGTAGGGTCTACCAAAAGCTGGGGTGGATTGGTGGTGCCGGAGAGCTCTTGGCTGGATGGTCTGGTAGAGTGGGGTTGCAAAGCTCAGTTGTGGTGAAATGGGTCGGTCTCGGTCTTCCCCCACAAGCGGTCTGTATCGATCGAGAAGGTTGCCAGGAACTGACTGCTCGGAAGTCCGCTGATAAGGACGTCCATGACCGCCGAAGGACTTGAATTCATCGCCTTGGTTGTTGGCTGTGGAATCAATCAAAGATTTCGTAGGTAGGTACGCTGGGTATTCATTTCCCCGGCGTAAAAGCGGTCCGTCACTCAGTCTGGGCGCCTGTTGACGCCGAGATCTCCACATCTGGCGACGTTCCCGTCTCTGATGAATCGTATCCGGTACATCTTGCGGTAGATGAATGGGGCCGGGACCATGAAACCTTGGCCAACCGGAAGGTGAGCTTCGACGCGCTGGTGAAATTCGTCTCGATGACGACGAAGTTGGAGACCTACTACGCGATCGACGGGAGTCATGCGGTGTACGGTCATGATCCTGGGTATTGAGTACCAAGTGCTCTTTGGCCCGGAATGCTGGAGGTGGTACCACATACTCATACCTAAGTGCTGGGGTAGATCGATTAGCAGATCGCCGGGACTGACGACCTCGTTCCATAACATCCGTTTTGTAGGGCAAACCGGCGGATTCATGCCAATAGCAACTATCTGGCCAGAGACTGCTGCACGCTGTACACTCTTGGTAATCCTTTTCAGCCTCGGTGGCCCCTCGATCTCCACCGCTCCTGCTCGGTTCTTTGAGACCTTCACTCAGAGCTGATACAGGCGATCCATGGTCACGTCTTTGACTGTCAAACCGTGTCCCCTCGGTAGCTTCATGGATCTCGTCGTTCTGACGTGTATCAGAACGGATGAAGTTCGTTCTAAGTCCGTCTTTCATCTTCGGGGATGGCTGTACAAGTTCCACAGGCAGCGGCATGTTGGCCGGTAGGTCGTTGGCCGAGGTTAGAATGGCATCTTGACGAACATGCGCCGTAAGCTCACTTGCCGGGTCGTTGTTATGAGGCGGAGAAGCTCTTGTATCTGCAGGCACTAAAGCTCTACCAAACGCAGTGATGCCCCCAGCAAGACCCTGCAGACCTCTGGATGGACCTTCAAGAATCTGCATGTCAAAGGCTCGAGTGCTGTTAGCCGTATGTCGTGTGGCATCCGATGTATTTGACACCGACTCGGCAATGTTCTGGACACATGACGCAAACCCCTTGAACGCGCTCCTAAGTCCATGCTCAAGCGCATGAGATACGTTTTGTGAGCTGGCTATACCGTCAACCTGGGCCTCTGAGACTTGGCTTCGAAGTTCCGTCGTAAACGATTCGACGCCATCAACAAGCGATTTAATGGTCTGCACAAGTAGCTCCCCTGGATCTACCTTTGGCGGTGATTCGTCACTGGGAGCGTTTGGCTCAGCAAAAGGAACAGATGTTGGTGGATCAGATGTTGGCGCTGACTCCACGGAGGGAGCAGGTGGTTCGACAAAAGGGACAGACAACGGCGGATCATCTATTGGCTCTGGATCGTGGCTGGGAGCAGTTGGCTCAACAGAAGGAACAGACGTTGATGGTTCCACAGCAGTTTCTGATGGTGGTGGTGGACTAGATCATATTAGTTCGGCAAACATATAACTAGATTCGGATCAGAACTGACAGAAATATGCACTGTTTCTTTAGACGTATACAATTGGTGCAGCGGCCCTGCGGGTCGGCGTTTGCATTGAGACATCTTATTTTCCTTTTCCTACATTGTACTTCAGGCATCCATGATCAGCTCTTAGTCCTCGACATAGGGAGACAACTTGGTCAATCTTGACAAAACTTGGAGTAAGACATACCACAAGCCACAGAGACTGGGACTGGGACATATTCTAATTTCTCGCGTTTGTCTGCCAACAATGGCGTGGCTACGTCTAGCGCTTGGCTTGGCTTTGTGTTCTGCGCATCGGATGACAGCTTTGCCAATTCGGCTTCGAATACCTCCAACAAGGACTTGTTAGGTTTGTGGGTATCTGAGGCGATGGGTGGAATGAATGGCGTCTCGGTAGTAGTGGCAGACAGGGTGTTTTGAGATGGTGGGCCTCCGTGACTATAAGAAGCCCACCGATTCTGGTAAACATCAGGAAATTGGGATGCGGCCGCATCCGTAGGTTTGTATAGCGGATTGTGTCTTGCGCGAATCTTGTCACCGGCCTCTTTAGCCTAAACGACGTCGTCAGTCATTGAGCACAATCAGCTTGAAAATTTGTGAAAGTCCAGAAAAGCTCCCACTCGTACATCTTCAGTAGACAGAATGCTTACCTGTCTTCTCCCTTCGATGGTCAGATTGGTTTCGTGATCTAGTTCAAGTAAAGATTTAGTCTCCTTAGCAAGCTTTTCTCCTCCGTGTCCAAAGCCTTCTTGGTTGGCAGCCTTCGTCGAGGCCCCATTCTTGAGCTGAGGCGGATTCGTAATCTCGAAGTAATACCGTCTCTCATCTTGAGCCGGTCGCAAAGCTTGGTCACCCCTAATGTTATATGATCGGCCACCAGCAGCGTCCTCTGGACGGTCCGAAGAAGTTTCGAGAGAGTCTCCATGCTGAGATGGTCCAAAATGGGACTGAGCATCCTTAGAGGCCTTTTCTGCTTGCTCTGATTCCATATCCATGAGCGTCTTTGACTGGATCTGACACCAAATGTTCACCGCAGTCTGACTTGTATTGTCGATATCGAAAGCATGTATCTGGGCCATTTCCGAGGTGACTCTCTGCTGCTCTTGAACATTCTGCAGCCGAAATTCCTCGATCCGTTGATTCGCACGTGTCACAAGATTCTTTGCGTGCTGCCTCAACATATCCCTCGCCTGCGGGTAAGGGTTCGGTTGAGACGTGGCCAACGCAGCCTTGACAGCACGCTGATGTTCTGCCAAGTTCTGAGTGTAAACCTGGATCGACTTCTGCTGCACTTGAGGATTCTGCTGCTGGAATGCCTGAAATTGCGCTTCTGAAAGTTGCATCGGATCGATCCCATGCGAAATCAAGAGGTTGTTTGCTTGGACCGCTGATGGTGCTTGACCTGGTCTTGGACTGAAGCTTGGGGAGAGACGGGAGTACGCTGGGGGAGGAGGGGCCGTGTGTCCTAGCGAGACTTGCGAGGGTTGTGTGCGTTTCGTAGATCGTACCACAGGCTCATGCAGCCTTTGAGCAAGTTCGAGGGATGAGCCAACCTGGACATGGTCAGTTGTAGAAGACTACGTAACGTTCGCTGACTGACTGTAATCACTTCCTTATCCTCGTCCACATACTTCAGTGTTGCCTCGGGATGAGTAGATATGGTAAGGTCATATTGAGGCGAGGTGATTCGAACTATGGCATCATAGCAGCCTTTCGGAGGGCTTTGACCCAGCTGTTGACCCGGTGGACTAGAGGATCGCCGCAAGTTGCGAATACGGAACGGTGGTAGCATTTCAAGGATGTATGAAGTCGAAGTGGAGGATAGGTGGAGGATGAAATAGCTCAGCTGGCGAAAGCACCAAAGCTCGCGTCACAGATGGATAAGATGGAGGTGAGTTGCCGGGTTGATACAAAGATTAGGCAGAAACGGCCACGCTCAAGGCTGTCGTACAAGCACGCGCGGCTATGGCTGTCAGATCATGATCGACCTTGTCGTTGCCTTGACCGAAGTAGCATGGCCGACGACAAGTCGTTCCCTTGAAGTCGGGGTTTACGGACAAGAGTGCATTCACCGAAGTTATAGCTGGCTTTCTCAGCTGTGAATGTCCTTGTGAAGTGAGTGCATGAGGTCAGACGTGGCGTGCCGTACGGCGTCTTGCCATCGAGGCTATGCGGGGGTTACGCTAAGCCCGATTGGGCTGAGCACCTTCTCAGATCGCACCAGGACACCAAGAACAGCATCAAACCGAGTGCCACTTCCCAGTCAGGAGACGCCGCTGATATCAAGGGTGAAAAGGAGGTGTGAAGAAGAGCGATCTTGTAGATGCCAGACGTCAAAGATCTCGACAGTATGCGCTAGGCTCAAGGCGCACCTGACCATGATGTCATTTGGCTACTGTACAGTATCAACTTCTCTCATCGGGTGCTTGCATTCGCTGCATGAAGACAGCCATTCCGAATTACCACGAAATAGTCACTTGAAAAACGAAAGATACGAAGACATTAACCTTCCCTTGATTTGATACTTATAGTGTTGATGGCATTACTAACTTAGAAAATATATCACCGCCCAAACTCGAGCCTGAAGTACCATACACGGTCCGTCTATCGAAAACTGACCTCAAGAAAAGTAAGGGAGTATAACAACATTGCTTCGCCAACCGTGGACCTGGCCATGATAAATATATATATCCATCCTTTGCACATGCACCGTCTTACCGCACATATCCACCGTCTTCCACGATCAGTAGATCGCAAGATCCAACTTCATACCATACACTCAAGTCACCGTGGGTGTAACAGGTCTTGTTGGCGACGTGCACAGACCCTCAGGGAAAGTACCAGCCGGGTAGTCTAGATAGTTGAAGGTGGTCTGGGCGACCGTGCCGTTGCCCACAGAAGTATCGAATCTAACCAAGTAGCCGGGGAGCACGGAGCCGGGAGCGCCATCTGAGTAGGTTACCGATTGGACGTCTAAAGCAGCGTTAGTATGCCTGAAGGATATATTCTGACTTCGAAGACTAGAACTTGCCACCAGCACTCGAAGCTCCCTGGATCCCAATAGTGGCATTGGTGCCCGTATTACCATCCTGGAAGTAGTAGAACGACATCTGACCCGGGAGGCTCGAGTCGTATGCGACAATGTACTGGTACAGAGGCGGCGGGGTCGCGCCCGGATTCGAGTCGTTCTCGTAATCACTGAGGAGGTATTCAACGTAGAGCTTGTAAGTGTTGGAGGTCTGGCTGAATTCGTATTGGTAGTAGATGCCCTCCTCGGAAGCTCCGTTCATCGTCGTCGGGCCGTAAGCCACTTGGTCGAACCAGAAGGGGAATGCAGTTGTGCCAGGGGCTTGCGTGGTTGGCAGAGAGTAGGGCTGGTAGTCACCGGCCTCGAAGTCGGTATCGTCGCTGGTGGTGAACAGCTACAAGAAAAGGTTAGATTTGGTGTTTGGGTCGAATGAGGACAAAGCTTACCCCATTGGTTGTGACAGTCACGTTACTCGATGTCAGACCGTACAGAGTGATTCCGAACGGAAGTAGAAAGAATGCCTGCGCATCATCATACTCGAAAGGATCCTGGAACGACGCGTCGTTGATGATTGGCGTTGGTGATGACAGTCTTACTGTGCTGTACCCAGTAGTGGGCGCGGTGGTATAGCAGTCTGATGCGGCCGAGGTTGTAGACGTTGAGTTGGAAGATGTTGAGCCGGTTGAGGAGGACGAGTTGGTTGGGGTGGTCGAGTTGTTGAAAGGAGGAAAGGTCGGAGAGCTTGACTGAGAAGAAGATGTGTTTGACGTGGTGGAGTTTGTCAAGCCGGTTGGGGACGACGATGGGGTCGAAGAAGGGTTGAATGGTGTCGTAAAGCCCGCCGATGGCGACGACGATCCAGCCGAAGCTCCAGCAGACGATGGGAACAATTCTGAGGGCGACGATCCTGAAGGCGACAACCCTGAAGGCGACGTTCCTGAAGGCGACGTTCCTGAAGGCGACAACCCTGAAGGCGACAACCCTGAAGGCGACGTTCCTGAAGGCGACGAGCCCGATGGGAACGAGCCCGGGGCCGACGACGAAGAAGAAGAAGACGACGAGTTGGGAGCCAGACCAGGGCAAGTTGATGCTACTCACGTCAGCGTCTTGCAACATAGTCATCCATCATAATTCTGGCGATTACATACCTAGCTGACCAAACAGTCGCACTTGCAAGCAGCCGCCTGGGACATTCCCGTCAAAAACACTGTTCACAATGCCGTTGGTGAACTGGCAGAATGTAACAGTCTCCTGGAAGAACACCGCATTTCTCCATACCAGGAAACCGGCTTCAAGCGAAAACGTTGTCGTTATATCACCAGAGGTGGACGAGACAGCAAAGGGAGCGGCATTCTGCCCGATGGTATATGAAACAACTGCTCCTCCGCTCAAGGCTTGGCCGTTTCGGAGGCTGAAGGGTGCGGCCTGACGACAGTCGTTGACGGGGAGGCCATCAGGTCCGACATACGAGCTGTTGTTTATCTGACGACGTGTTACACCTGCGACTGGGGCTACGGCAAAGATGAACGTGTCGTCTGCAGGTGGAGCGACGGTTGGTGCACTGCGGCTTCTGTCAGCCATGTCATCTCGACTTCCAGGACCTCAGGTACTCACGCGGTGGGAGGGACGGCTCCGGTGGCGAGGCTGGCTTGGGTGGTGCTTGTCAGACCACATGTGCCTGTGTTGATGCGTGTAGTCACGGTAATCGCAGCCGCTGGCTGCAACAGTTGCAGTGCGGCAAAGGCCGCCGCACTCCAGGTGCCCTTCATGTCCGTGTGTTACAGATGTGTTCCTCTTGCTTGACCGTGTAGAAACAATTGGACTTTGAAAGAACGGCAGTAACGAATGTGCTTGTGAATACAGGTGAGGAAAAACGAGAGTAGATTAAATGAACATGATATTAGAAACAGTAACCATAGGCAGCCACCGGTGGATATGTAGAGGCTGGAAATGATACGAAGTATAACTCAAAAAAAGGCTCCATCTTGCAGAGATGAAGCCTTGTGAAGAATGCAGGAGACTGTGAACACGAGGCGGCAGGGCAGAAGGAGGTCCGTTTGCTGCAGCTGAGGAATGTGTTCGTGATCTTGCAGAAGAGTCGCACGAGGCCTTCAGCAAAAAACCCAACATGATTGGCGAAAGTATAAGACACAACGACGAATCATGGACACGATCCCCAGCTTTAGTCTACAGATCTTCAGGGCCGCTGAACACATGGGGCTGCACACGCCTGCCAAGCCTCTCACAGCTCCTCGAAACCCAAATCCACATACCGCACCAAGGGGGTGCAGTATCAACACAGCAACAAAGGTAGTGCAAATACCTTAGGAAGAATCCTCCCCGTGCAAATCACATATCCTGACATGGCCCCATGCTTCTGCCTGCGTATAAGTGAACTATTTGCTAACAGTGCAATGCTTGGAGTCGTAGTAGATTCATGACCTTCTTCACCGCTGTATCGCAACAACAAGCCAAGATAGTGAATGACGAGAAAACAACTGGGAACGCCTGCCCAGGCAAGTTCCTTGCAATCATTGCCATTTGGCCAGTGCCCTTGTTCGGTGGAGCTGTTCGAGTCGTGCGTAGTCATCCGTTCTTCCTCCCCGAACGGCATTGTACGCTCACAAGTAAGATGCTCTCCGCTCCACTTCGTCAGCAATGTGCCAAGTACAAACAGTCACCTAGCCACCGCAACAAATATCACCGCCATCACCAATATTCCGAAGTCAAAGTCAAAAATTTCGCGGTGAAGAATGCAAGGAGGTGAACGTCCAGCCTCCTAGCTAAGCGGAGTCGGCATTGGCGCACTAGGGCAGGGAGCTTTTCCGCATCCGAAAGCATCGGGAAGTTTCTGTGGTGTACTTTACTCGTACACGAAAGATCCACGTATTAATCTACCATCAGATCCGTCTCAGCATGCCTTGCCGAGCCTACCGCCTCACAATCGGGTATACCCTTGCAGCGGCACAACGCCTCCTGCCCCTCCACCCGCTCCCTCAAGAACGCCAAGATCCTCCCACCCGCACGACCCTAAGCCCCCTTCCCTTACCTCACCTCACCTCACTCCCTCCCCCTCCCCCTCCTCTCCCTCTCCCTCTCCAACTCCGCCCTCAACTCCTGATTCTCCAACCTCCCCTCCTCGAGCCTCTTCCTCGCCCCACTCCGATCCAACAACCTCGCCTCCCTCTCGGCCTTAAGCCTCCTCTCCAACTCCCTCAGCCGATGGATCCACCGCTGCTGACTCGGTTCAAGGGGCGCGCTCTGCAGCGGCACGGCCTGGTTTTCGGCGTTCATGACGAGCGCCTCGACGGCCGAGCTGGAGTGGTGCCGCATCAGGGATGCGGACATGGAGGCGCGGCTGCTGGCGTTTCGACTGCTGGTGCTGTTGTTGTCGGAGGGGTGGCGGGATTCGGCTCGGGGAGCACGACCGCGGGAGTCCTGTTTTTGCAGGGCGCTGAGTTCGGCTTTGAGGAGACGGTTTTCGCCGCGGAGTTTGGCGAGGTCGGCGGCGGTGGGGTGGGGTCCGGACGCTTGGTCGTTTTGGACTAGGCTCTCCAGTCGGTCGAGGCGCTTGGTTCGAAGATCTAGGTTCTGCTCGAGAGTCTGGTATTCTTTCCATAGGTCGCGCTCGATACATCGCACCTTGCCTTTCAGCCCCCCGATGAGTCCTTCGACGGTCTTGACTGCTGATAGCAGGTTCTTGCTGAAGCTCGGGAGCATGTTAGTCACTACATCGGGACTTGGTAGGTGACCGTTCACAAGGGTATTTTGATGCTGCCAGTCCGGACCACATATGGTCGCTAACCGGTTCCACAGCGCTAGCAGAAGATTGTTGCGCTCGCCGATATGATCTTTATATTGCTGCTCAAGAGCGGCAATTTTCTTTCGATCGGCGGACCTAGACGTCTCCAGGTCCTTGATCCTGGTCTCGTTCTGGGTTACTGTGCGACTCGTGTATACATGTGTCTTCTGCCATTGGTCATGCTGGGCCTGGTCGGCCCGCCGGGCCAAGCGTTCTCTTTCAAGTAGATCCGCAAGTTTTCTCGACTCGAGTCCGTGGCTTTCCAACAAGTCCTCTCGGTCCTGGAGTAGCCGCTCCTTTTCGGAAAGGTTGCTCCTGGCGATATTTAGTTCCGAAGATGTACGGTCAAGATCCCTATGCAGCTTTCCAATAGACTGTAACTGATGTCAGCTTCGCAAACATCTAGGATAAGAATTTCTTGAGATATACCGTGATAAAACTCGACCTGGTCCCGTTGAGATCGCCAAGAGCTTCGCGAATGCTGTTCTCAAGTTCTTCTAACCGCTGCTTCCACGTCGCGGCCTCAAGTTCTCGCGTCTGGAGAGTCTGCTTCAGTAACCTTGCCTCATCTTGAGCGCCGGACGCTTCGCGATTGAGGTCATTCATGATCTTTTGTACTTCCTGCTTTTCCTTGCTTCCTATGACTTCTCGCTGGTGCCTTTCGTCGGCGAGTCGTGCTTCCAAGTCTTTCATTCGTTCCTTTTCGCTGTCTAAGCTGGCTTGGACTGTCTTTAGAGCACCTTCAAGGTCGCTGTTCTTGATCTTGTCTCCGTCCTGCTCCTCTCGCAAGAATGCTATTTCGCTTTGACTGGATTCTTGCTGGATAGTGAGTTTCTCAACTTTACGATTAACTTCATACAGAGTCTTCTCCTGGCTTTCCAGCTCGCGATTCAGCTCTTCGTTTTCCAGCTCTAGTTCCTGTATTCTCTTAATCTTACTTTGTGTCTCCTCTTCGACGCGTATCAGACCTTCGCTCATCGATCGGACTTCGTTACGAAGGGCATTAGATTCTTCATTGCGATTGCGGATTTCATTTTGCAAACGTTGCAGGTCTTCGTCTTTTTGCGCAAGTTCATCTTCCAGCTGGTCGACGTTTTCCTGCGCAACAGCTTTGAGATCCTCGAATTGCGCTTCGAGCTCCTCGCGGAGTTTCATCTCCTGGTTGCGCTCGGCTTGCATCTGTTGAATATCTTGAGTAGCCGCATGGATATCCTCGTCATAGTCCCGCTTTAGGTTTTCGTAGTCCATCTTGATGACATCGGCTCCTTCGAGCTCAGCCAAGCATATGTGATATTTCCTAGACAGATCCTGGATATTGAGCTTCAGCTCGGAAATGCGGTCCCGAAGTTCTCCATTCTTGGCCTCATAGCTTTCGCGCTCAGCGTCGCTCATTTGTGTGAGCCGTGTAACATCGCTTGCGCGGGAAGCAGACCGTCCATGAGCTCTTGAAGCGGAGCGCTCAAAGATACTGTCGCCAGCAATCGAGCGTGTGCCGTCAGCACGACGGAGGGCTAGTTTCAGATCCTCAATCTCCTGATATAGCCGTTCCTTCTCTCTGTTCCGAGACGTCAGCATGGAGGTCTGTGCTCCCACCTCCCTCCGCAGCTCGGCATTCTCGTGAGTGAGCTGCTCGACCAAAGTGCTACTAGCAGCGCTAAAAGCTCCTTCTCGCTCGAGCGAGCGGTCCAGCCCAGGCGACAGTGGATAGGTAGACGACATTTGGCGCCGCTTGTTCAAGCCGTCGTACGTTCCAGTGGAAGATGGATTGCTTTTCAGACGTGATATCTCTTCTCGAAGTTTCCGGTTTTCTTCGTCCGCTTGTTCTCGTCGTGCTGTTTCTGATTCTAGCAGGTCTTTCCACATGTCCTGTCAAACACGGAACCATTAGCAATGGATGGCGCACGCAGGAAGTGAGCATACCATCTCTTCACGGACACCAGGATCACCTTCGCCATTCCTACTTTCCCCCATGGCCTTCACGACCTCTGCCAAGCGCCGCTTCTCACCTTCCTTTGCGACAGTATCATTTCTCAGTTTCTCGACTTCCGACTCGTAGCTCTCTATGCGCTCCCTGAGATAGCTGATCTCCAGTTCCAGTTCCTGTACGCTTTCGGGATCATGCGCCTCGGCGTTTTTCACGGTTGGAGCTTTTGTAGCCCGATCTGCCAGCTGCTCTTCGGTGTCTTTCAGCCTTCGTTCCAGATCCCGGATGTTACGCTTCAGCTCGCGAATCTCTCTCTGATATTTGATTTTGGCCGTTTTGAGTTCAACGTTCTCTGATGTCATTGCTTTGACCCCTTCATCAGATCGTTGGTTCAACGCGGCATCTAGATAGTGTATCTTAATCTTCAAATCCCAATTCTCTTTGCCCAAACGATCGATGGTACTGCTCTGTTCTTTCAACGTCAAGCTTTTTCCGTTGCGGCCAATAGAAGGAGTAGGCATCCCAATTCGTTTCTCTGGCGAACCGGGTCGATACTGCTTCCTGTATTCTCGAGCGATCGTAGCCGGAACCTGTATATCCCTGACGTGTTGTGCAATAACTGTATCGGTAGGAGTACTGATCGCTGCCATTGTGCCTTTCGGCGTTGCCGGTGCAGAAGGATCGTCCTGGCCTTGCAGTCTCCTCCCTCCCCTCACTGAAGAATCATCCTCCTCATCGAGTGTTCCTAAGTTGCCCTCTAAGCCGCCGCTGCCTAAATTGATCTTGTCATCTCCGTCGCTGAGACCAGAAATGCCGGATGCCAAACTTCCCAGACTCGTAGACCGGGAGAGCTGTGTGCTGGGTCTACTGTTTAGGGACCCACCGAAGGGTACAGATCCTCCCGACTGCAGAGCGTAGTCCGCTCCGAGTGTGACATCGCTGGCACCTTCTGTAGACGTGGTAGTGTAGGAGGTATAGGAAGACCTCTGACTTGCCATTCGGCTGCTGAAGAATTTGGGTCTTTTTCTGGATCGTACGGAATTATATTCAAGTTCATCAACGTCTCCATCAGCAGAATCTTCGGCCTCCTGGATCGTTGCTTTCGTGGGTGTCGGCAACTCTGCTCTGGATGGGGACGTGGATGGCATGCGATTCTTGCGTGGAGTAGCGTCTTGATCCGCAGCATTCTCTTCGTCAGGATTGTCGAAAGAAGAATCTACGTGGAGTTTATCGTCTGCCGTTTCGTAGCCTTCCATTGACGACATGGATACAACTCGTGCTATCGTCCGGGCGGCAGCTGCTGCAGTTGGGGATGAGGACATTGTCTCTAGAGATGAAGAATTGGCTTCTTCCGGTTCCGATCTATACGCAGGAGATGTACCACGTCTAGGGGCCGGTGTCTTATACATCTCAGGAGGAGTCGCTGGAGATTCAGACACATTGTTCCCGCCGTTTTGATCACGATTTGTCTCCACTTCCGTACTCTTGTCATCATTTGCCTGATCAATACCGCGACGCTCCGAGGATTCCGAGGGATGGTGCTCCCCATACACATAGGTATCATCTGCTCCCGATCTTCCAGACGGCACGGCCGGGGAGAGTTCTGGTAGGAAACTCGACTCGACATCCATCAATTTCCTCCGCATCTCTTTTTCGTCCAATGTACTAACGTCTGCTGTATTGCGACTTCTGCCACCCTCACTTGGAGCAGGAAGCAAACTGTTGTCATCCACGGCCGGTAGTGAGGGTAACGTTGCGCAACTTGGGCCGTCGCTTTCGGTGTGGTCATCGATCTCTGAGTGATCGAATTCGGTTTTGATTGGAGATAGTTCCTCGTCAGTCTCGAAGCCGCCCGGTACTCGAGATTGCTGCCGGGTAACGGAGGGCCGGGTGGTGGGCGAGGAGTCCATACCAGTTCTTCCACCATCGGCAATTGAATATAGACTTGTGGTTATTCTCCGCGCTTCCACGGCCTCGAAAGGCACCAGGGAGGCTGTTCGGCAAGGCCTTTGTGTACGGGGTAGCCGGCATGCAGTTGTTTGTGTTGCGGAGAAAGAAGCGCCAGTCGATAGTGGGGGAAAGGTCTGCTTGAGTGCGATATGCCCGTCCTTCACACGCTGCCTCCTTCAAGCATCGTCACGGCTTCCCAATCATCCGTCAGTCTCGGCTGTGAGCGCGTGGTGGAGAAGCAAATCAGCTGAAGCTGGAACGCGTTTCCTGCTAATGCATGCACGGCATCGACCCAGAACAGGGGTGCAGTATCTCGCTTAGATCCGGTACTGCTCAGCCCTACGAACTGCTGAAGGCAACTCAAGCAAAGCCCCATTGTTGAACATTATACGAGCAAGCAGCTCACTCCCGTCGTTCTCAAAGCATCGCTTTCTGCGGGTCCCTGATGTTGAGGATGACTTTCGAGCCGTGCTATGGGAAAGCTATGCACATACTGTGTGTGGGTGGTCCAAGGAGATTCATGAATTCATCGACGGCTATACTGCATGAAATACATACAGAGATGATAGGAACATTTGCTCCAGCGCTCACTGAGGTATGCATCCAACCAAATATTCATCCAAGGCTTCAATAGTGGCTGTAGCGCAAAGAAGGAAGCCTGGACTCGTCCCCCTTCCCCCCATCACAATTCAGGTACCCGACGTTTCGGAAAGGTAGCTTCCCAAGCGCTCATTACTTTGACAAGAAGCCCCTCCTGCCAAGCCGGGGCCACAGCTACAAGCCCAAAAGGCCGTCCGTTCTTCTTGAAATAGGACAGCGGAAGAGTAGAATAAGGATAGCCTGCCGCAGAGATCATGCCGGCCAGTTCGCTATCTGCTGGGCCGATGATGACGTCTACGCCGTACTTTTGGAATGTGTAATCGAAGCCCTTTGAGCGCGCTACGTCGTGTAATTTGTCCACGGTACGTGTGGAGTCGTCTGGACTCCATTTCATGTTGCACGATTCGACTAGGTAATCCTGATTGGCGAAATCTGTAGGGTTATTAGAATAAAGCGACAATAACAGAAGACTTTGAGAACTCACCAGGCTTCGGCAATTCGATTAGAGGATACCGTTCGTTGAACTCGACGATGCCCCTTGCGGATTTGATTGGTGTTTCTGCGAGGGTGGAGAGGTAGGCATCTAAGGCGGGCGCGAAGGTGCCTTCTGTTTGTGGATATTAGTGAGCCTATTAAGAAGACCTTGCGTTAGAGAAAGACATACTTAGCAAGTCAGGAAGGCCCGCGGCTTCAAGGTCATCTGTCCCGGTTAGTGACACGGGATATTGGATATCAATGCCTTTTTCCTTGAGCGTCTTATAGGCGGTATTGATGTCCGAGGCCTTGGTAATTAGCATGTCGACTGTAACGGTATGAGTGGTCCCTTACTTGCTGTTCCTCGAATTCTGCGTCTTTGGCACACATGTAGGTTGGTGTTCGCCATTCTTCAGGGTTGAGAGCTCCAACCCTGATACCATCCCAGGAGCCTGTAACCGCTGCTGCAAAGCCTCCTTCCGGTACCTTCGCCGACATTTTCGGGTCTACGATCGCTTGTAGTGTGTTGGCAAAATCTAGGACAGAGGTTGTCATGGGGCCAGCAGTATCACAGTAGGGGGAAACAGGAATGATGCCATCCTGTGAAACCAACCCAATGGTGGGTTTCATAGCGTACAATGCTGCTCGATTCGCCGGCATGATGATGCTGCCCCAAGTCTCTGTACCAACAGAGATCGGCGCAAAGCCAGCGCTGACGCCAACAGCAGAGCCGGTTGACGAGCCCCCGGGGTTCTAGCATTGAATCAGTGACAAATGTGAGAATGTACGGAGTCTTGTGCTCTAACACTGTGCCCGCCAAACTGGTCGTTCGGATCGATGCCGCCACGGACATAAGCAGACTGGCACTGTCCGCCCACTGCAGACCAACCACAGCGAAGACCATTTCCCCTGGCAATGGCTCATGTCAGTCGATCTGGGTTGGTCCCGTACACGAGAGGCGACCACTTACTTTGCCCACGCCAGCTCCTGTTCAGATTGGGATCATTAGCAAGATCGACATCTGCAAAGCTATGATCAATGAGATCCATACTGACATGTTGGCTTTGCCAATGACAATCGCGCCGCCCTCCAGGAGCTATGCCTGTCAGTTCACGCCCGCTTCTCTGGCCAGCTACAACATACCCCATCAACCAGTGGTGCGTTTCCTTTCGGCTTGGCGTGAAGCAGTGCGAAAGAACCGGCAGTCGTACCCATACCCATGGCTGGATCCGTGTCAATATTATCCTTTTATTTGTCAGCAAAGTTCAATAAAATCATCTACGTAGAAAATCACCTTTATCAGAATAGGTATCCCGTGAAGAGGTCCTCTGGTTGAGCCCTCTTCGCGCTCCTTGTCGAGGGTTTTAGCCCGCTCGAGTAACAGGCGCTCAGGCGCAACCTGCAACACGGCCCGGAGCCGGTCATTGTGGTTTTCAATATGCTGCAGGTAGGTTTTCACAATCTCTACCGAAGTGATCTCTCCTGAAGATAAGGCGGATTGCAGACCGCTTGCTGTAGTATCGAGCGGATTGAAGGCTTTCATGATGATGTAGTAAGGTATGCGATCGAAGTTCGCGAACTTGGCCAGCTGGTGTTGCAGGAAAGGTTGTCTTTACGCTGGAGCCTCTCCAATAAATGGTAAATGGTAAATGGTAAGTGGTATGATTTACGAAGGACTTGACCCCGCAGCAGCTGAACCATATCGGTGCCTAAAGGGAGCCTAAGTCTCTAGTACGCACGATGAGTGAAGTGCCTGTCTCACGATTAATTCATCATGCAAGTCCACCTCAATACTACCTTGAGGTACTCGAAAATCCTCCATACGGTGAGGTACCCAAGCAAGCCTACCTTAAACAGCCCTAAGACATCTGCACGTCCTTGAGCGAAGTGTTTCTCTGATAAGGTACTTGGAATTGCAGACATCATCTGACTCTTTTTGCTTCGACCACTATTATGGACCTACTATGACGAGGCTGGTTTCGCACGATTCCGTTAGATTATGCGGGCCATTGCAGATGACCTTTGTAGTTAGCACATGGTAAGATGGTAAGACCACAGTAGTGATGAGAAACATGTCAATCGCTTTCTGAGCGATGAACAGTCTTTTGTCGTCCTTTGTCGTAATTTCATGTGTTGGTTGTCGTCCGATGTCTCCAGAGTCGAAGTGGTCAAATGAGAAGCTTCCCACACCCCTGACGAATGATGACAGCCACGGACACATCCCCGCCACTTGATTTCACCCAACCACCACGACCACTTTCAGGAACGAGATTCTTGCATCCTGCAGCTTTTGCACTTGCAAAGAATCTTCATCCCACCTTCGTTGATGCATTCTACCGTCTTCACAATCCCATTGTCGACTTCTTCCCGTCGCATAGTCGCATACCATATCTAAACACAGCGATCATCATCATCGCCCGATAAGTCTATCAGTCTTCGCCTTCCATCTCCAGACTCGCTAAAGTTTCCCATCTCGAATCGCATTCGAACACCTCACCCCGCGTGCTGCATTGCCGCCAGAGTAGCGGACGGCACTTTGCGCCGTACACACTCGACCGCCTGAGGAATTCGAAGAGCAGGGAATTCGAAAGACGGTCATAACGATTCCCCCAGGCTTGGTGCCCTTTTCGTCAATTCGAGGATTCGACTGCTGCACTCCGGCCTGACGCACCCCCCCCTTCCCTCCCGCAACGTGGAACCCACGACTGGGAACAACGAATCGCAAGCTCCCCAAACCATTATGGTGCAGCGCATGACATTTCTTTGAAAATCTCTACACCGACAAAGACGACCATACAAGCCGCCTCCCGCAACCACATCCACCGAATCTATATATCCACGCCCCAACCGCCCGTCTGATCTCCCCACGTTGCCTTCTCGACCGACCTCACAACCCCCACAACCGCAACGATGGCGGAAGTTCTCGTCGTCGAGCGCCGGCGGAAATACCACTGGCCGGAAGCGCAGCTGAATTTCTGGCTCATCATCATGCTCGCCGCCGCCGCGACAACACTGGGGATATTCGCCTTCTTCATAACGGTCCAACAGCAAATGCGGCTAGGAATACCATGGTATGCCTCCCCACCTTCCCCCCCCTCTCCCCCTCCATCTCCCCCCGCCCCCCCAAAAAACACCATCGCCAAAAACAATCCACTAACCCCCCCCTTTTCTCCCGGCAGGCTCTTCCCCTACCAAGTAGCCTCCTCCTCCCTCGCCATCCTCTTCCTCATCCTCATCCTCATCCTCATCTCGCAACGCATGCTCCTCCCCGGCATCATCATCCTGGGCTCCTTCATCCTCTTCGTGCTCTGGCTGACCGGCCTCATCGAGACGAGCATCCAGCTTTTCGGACCGACGGGCAGCGTGAATGGGAATTGTCAGCTGTATGTGACGGGGCAGCAATTTACGGGCGAGAGTATCAACACGTTGGCTTGGTTGGAGCAGAATAATATCTGTAAGTCTAGGTTTCTTTATCGAAGGAGTGGGGAACGGGATTGGGATTGGGGAAGGTTTGGGGAATGGGATCCATGTGCTGACTTGAGCGGGGTTTAGGCAATTGCTGGAAGGCGGCGTTTGCGTGGGAGGTTATCGGGACGGTGTTTTTGCTGTGGATGGGCATTATGGCATGGCAGGTCAATCGGGACGAATACGATTAGTCGAAACACCATCATAAGCAGTGGTAGCGGGGGCGGCGACGGCGGCGGCGGTATAAAAAAGCATCAAGGCTCTTCCATGTGCATATCTTTTACGACACAGCGGACCTGCAGAATCAAATCCAGACCTTGAGGATATACAGATGGCATAGGGGAGCGGCGTTGGGGGATTCTGGCATTCGGGGCTTTACGAAGGGGAATATACCTTAGTGCTGTGGCTGGGTTGCAAGTGCTGCACCTGGTTCCTGTTAATTTACAGTTGAAATCAAAACCATTTCGATATGAGCATGGTGGTGAGCCCCAGTGTCTTTTTTTGAAGATGTGGTTTCGAAAGTCTGATAATGAGGGTATCAAAGTCTCAAGCTCCAAGCCAATTGCCTCCTCTCAACCAAAGTCCCCATCCCTCAACCCCATACCCGTCAGCTCCACCCCTTGCTCCATCCACCCCTCTTCACCCGGCTTCCGTCGTGAGGCGAGACCTAGTTCGAGATCTTATCGGACACTTTCTTGCTACACCACACCATACTCGTTAGCATTGCGACAATTGACTAAAAGGATGATGGAGAACCGGGAACGACTTACCCAGTCGCCTTTTCGAACATGCCGCGAGCGCCATCGGTCACCTTTTCGTTCGTGCCGCGCTGTTGCTCTGGGTTTATTTTCCCTTGGCCGAACTTCTTTTCGGCGAAATCGAGGCCTAAGGGTTGTGTTAGTGGTGCTGGAAGAGGTCATGTTGGCGGGGAGGGAGAAGGAGAGAGGAAGGGGTTTCGAGGAGATGGTGGTATATGCTGGTACGGAAGGTTGAGGAGGCATGAGAGGGGAGAGATGGAGGGATGGAAGGATGAATAAATACCTTTGTCGGCGTAGTCTTCCTTGCCGGCTGTGTTGGCGCTTCCTTGGGTGGGTTGCTCCATGATTGTTTGTGTGGGGTTGGTTGATGGTTTTGGTGGGCTCGGTGGATTTTGGGGGTTGGACTGATGATTGGGAGATGGTAGGGAATTGGACGATGGTGATGAGAGGGAGAGAAGGCGAGGTCAGGATGTTAAGTAGCTCATGGGATCAGGTAGTACTTTGGGCCTACCGGTTTTGGCGGGGCAGGCTGCTTCATCCAAGTTCGTGTGCTGCAAGTGACATCATCCTGGGACTTGGCACCTTGGCGGGTCTGGCATGTGGGAAAATAGAAAATAATGCAAGGCACGAAGGAGTCAGGCGGGGAGGCGAGCGTGTACTCTCAGGATTGCAATCATGATGACGATGCTGAAATCTTGAAGACGAGATAAATCTCCAAGATCGATTTGACTAGAAATGCTGACAGTTTGAAGCCTGGAACAGCCCCCAACAAGAGAAAAAGATTGGAACAGCGAATCGAGACCGGCGTCTCCTGATAGTAGAGTATATCTATACATCTGAAAGATCTAGCATGGAGCTCTGACACAAACCAAAAGTAGAATTATACCAGAAAGGTCCGGATCATGTAGACTCCCATGCTGCAAGGCTGCTAAGAATGAGCCACAGATGAAAGTCATTGCTGGCAGCGGTTGATAATTGCTCTTGCCCCAGGTAGGGTTCGCCATGTTCTCAGCCCTACCGGCAAGCTCCACCAGTCTCGTCGTCGCAGATGCACCGTTGAACCGCAAACCCAACGGGATGCGCCATTCATGTTCACTGCACCACTTCCACGGAGTCTCCGCGCAATAGCACCGAAGCAGCGGTGGGTATGTCCGCAATGTCGCTTAGAAGCTAGACCGCGTCCGAAGGCCTTCACCGAGCCACGGAGAACCCTTGTGCGAGGTACACGAGCTTTGCACGCAAGCAGTGTCCGCGCAGATGTTGTACCGTTTCGGAAGCAGCTGAAGGATGAAGCAAAGCAGAAACGCCTTGCTGGCGGTGGAAAGCCGGAGAAGAAGCGGGGAAAGGGGAAGGACCCGAGGCTGGAGAAGTGGGAGTTGACTGTGGGGATTGAAATACACGCCCACCTGAACACGGAGCGGAAGCTTTTCTCGAGTGAGATCGTGTTACCATAAAATCAAATGCCGCAAAAGGCTTACCATTTGAAGGGGCGGCCACGTCTGTCAACGATCAACCTAACTCGCATGTCTCGCTGTTCGATCTCGCGTTTCCTGGAAGCCAGCCCGTAAGTCTCTGTCTATAACAGAAACATCTGGGTGTTACAACTTCCTGATACTGATAACATGATAGGAGTTCCAGAGAGCGACGCTTATACCAGCGATTCGCGCCGCACTTGCGCTGGATTGCTCCATAAGCCGACATAGCAGTTTCGATAGAAAGCACTACTTTTACCAAGATCAGCCGGCTGGGTATCAGATCACGCAATACTATGGTACTTGAAAGGGTGGTCCGTGTTGGTCCCGAATACTTCGCTGATTGGATTAGCACCGTTTGCACGGGATGGGAGTATCACTCTTTACGACCATGACGGAATTGCCCCAGAAGACGGAAAGTCAATCACCATCCAGATCAAGCAGATACAGATGGAGCAAGACACTGCGAAAACTATACAGCAACCTCCAGATACTACCTTACTTGACTTCAATCGAGTTTCACACCCATTGATTGAGATTATCACTCTTCCACAGATCCACCACCCACAGACAGCGGCGGCATGCGTGAGGAAGATCCAAGCTCTTCTGCAGGCTGTCAATGCAGTCACTACTGGAATGGAAATGGGAGGGCTGAGAGCGGACGTCAATGTCTCCGTGTGGCCTAAGAACGACAGCTCCGGGGCATATGGGTACTACGGCATTAGCGGTTTGGGCCAGCGTACCGAAGTCAAAAACTTAAGCAGCTTCAAAGCCGTTGAAGACGCAATCGCCGCTGAGAGGGATCGGCAGATTGATGTGCTGGAAGCCGGAGGAGTCATTGAGGGAGAGACCAGGGGTTGGACGCTGGGGAGTACCGAGACCAAGAAGTTGCGAGGTAAAGAGGGAGAAGTGGACTATCGCTACATGCCTGATCCAGACTTGCCTCCGGTGATTGTTGGAAAGGTTGTGCATACAGTTGTCTCATGCGCTGATGGCTCATGCTGATTATTCATCCCAGGAGCTGATAGAGCATCTCCGGAAGACCTTGCCGATCCTGCCAGATGAGTCGATCCAGGAGCTTGTCAACGATTTCGAGATCACCCTCAAAGATGCAAAGACGATTGTGGCGCTGGACGAGGGCGAGCGCCTAGACTATTTTCACGATGTCATGGCATGCCTCCGGGCCTCCGTGGACGATCCCAACTCTACAGAGGACTTTGGTAGAACTCAGGTGTATCGCAAGACAGCCAAGACAGCAGCAAATTGGTCAGTACAGCTGCTGTTTTGGGACACTCTGTCATGCAAGCTAAATTACTGACAGGGTTACGCACGAGTTGGGTGGCCTCCTCACCGCGTCGGAGAAACCGTTTTCAGCAAACCCGGTTTCAGCAGATACTTTATCCCGGATCATTCGCAACTCACTCGCCAAAGAGATCACCGGCAGAACGGCCAAGCAGCTCTTGGCGATGGCTTTTAATGGCGACGAACGAGACATTGACACCATCATTGAGCAAGGAAACTTAAGGCTGGTCCCGCTGTCACCGTTGCAATACGTGCAGATGGCGAAGGAACTCATCAGTGAGAACGAGGCCATGGTCATGCAGATCCAGAAGGGCCAGGTGGGTAAGCTGCAGTGGTTTGTCGGACAGATGATGCGGAAAGGGGAGGGGATGGTGGAGGCGGAGAAGGCAGAGGGTGTCTTAAGGGAGATACTCGGTGTTGGTACTACCAAATGATGTCTACCAAATGATGCATGAAGCAATGCACGAAGCTGTATTTGTTCTGTCTCGCAGCCAATCCAAAAACCGGTTGAGGCAGCGGATGGCTGATGCCCCAGCCGGGGCGGGGGATTCGTGGCAGACCTACCTTTACATATTCGTACCGTTTAGTACGCCGCACGCCACAAAAAGCCGCAGGGAGCGGAGATGTGGTCGCATCCGCTTTGACAGCGAGATTACGTAGCAAGAATGATGCGGAAGAGTCTAGAGGCCTCGTTGGGATTATCCTTTCGCATCATCTGACGGGGTGTCTCTTCCACCTTCACTTAGGGATCCTTTCGATCGTGTCCCGGACTGGACCTGTACTTAGGGGTAAGGCGCGGAATAAGATTCTTCCTTTAAGTGCAGTTCTTCGCGAGCCGGATGCCACTTTTTATTGTTTCACCGGGTCTGAGTTCAAAGGCCGCCCTTCTTCATCATATATAACACATAAATCCCCACGCTCTTTACGAATTTCCTTGACATGTCCAAACCAATAGACTTGATTCTTCGGTCTTCTAGGATTCATAGGGATTGCGGCTGCTTCTAATAAACATTGCTGCCGCTTGCGTTCGAATCAACGTCCTCGCTTCACCGTTACATCTCCAACCAGGGCTTCTAGAGTCCTTCTTTCCATTACTTTTTGAATTTCGACAGCTCTTCGCCCGCAAACATGACTTCACCGTCCACCATTATACCCAAGTTCCTAACGAAAGGCAATGAGCTCGGCGTGGTGGCCGTGGGCTTTTCAGGCGGCCAGGTACTCTTCTTCCATTACCCTAGCCGACTCCTCAACTAACCAGCCTTCCTACACAGTGTAAACCCGGTGTGGATGCCGCGCCCACCGCACTCATCTCCTCCGGTCTTCTCACCCAACTGACAGAGGAGCTGGGCTATGACCTGCATCACGACAACCAAGTCCACACCTACGACTCGCTACAGCCCGCTTCAGATCCTCCATATCGCAATATGAAGAACCCTCTCGGCGTCAGTGCCGTCACCCAACAACTCAGTGAACAAATCTACGCGCATGCCAAGGAGGGAAGATGCGTGCTTACTCTCGGAGGAGACCACAGCATCGCCATTGGCACCATTGCGGGGACAAGCAGGGCCATTCGAGAAAGACTGGGCGGCAGAGAAATGGCGGTCATCTGGGTGGACGCGCACGCCGACATCAACACACCTGAGACAAGTGGAAGTGGTAACATCCACGGCATGCCGGTAGCGTTCCTGACGGGACTGGCGAGGGAGGAGAGGAAGGACATCTTTGGGTGGATCCAACACGATCAGATGATTAGTCTCAAGAAGCTGGTATACATTGGACTTAGGGATGTGGACAGAGGGGAGAAATTGATCTTGAGGGAGAATGGTGTCAAGGCGTTTAGTATGCACGATATTGACAAGTACGGGCACTCTTCCAGTGTGAGCAGATCTACATCTCAGAAACTAACGAGACGTGACAGGCATGGGATTGGACGCGTGATGGAGATGGCGTTGGGACACATTGGGACTGATACCCCTATCCATCTTTCGTTCGATGTCGACGCGTTGGATCCTCAATGGGCACCGAGTACGGGAACACCGGTCCGTGGCGGGCTGACCCTGAGGGAGGGCGATTACATTGCAGAATGTGTTCACGAGACTGGCAGTCTGGTGGCAATGGACTTGGTATGTCGGGAACCTGTTTGCGAAAGACGGAGCTGACTGGTTGCTCAACAGGTCGAAGTCAATCCTTCCCTGGAAGCAGTGGGCGCTGCGGAGACGATCCGCGCTGGATGCTCGCTGGTACGCTGCGCACTTGGTGATACTCTGCTGTGAGGTTCTGGTCATGGTGGTGAGCGGGATCGATGATACTATATGCATAGCGGCTGGCGACAATAAGGATTGCAGGTATCTTATTTGATGATGTTCCTTACAATAGGCACAGGAAATTCAAACTCGCTATTGCCCCTCCAGCTCTCGTGCCCCTCGATTGAATTGACTTTCGGCAGATAAGCTTAATCTTTCGCGTGGATTTTCATATCTTCGCGACGTCATCTTGAATATTGACCCTCTCTCACAGCACTACTTCGTTGTTTTATATCTAAATACGACCTTGTACACATTGCATTTCTGTTACCCTCTGCATGCATTTCAATGGGTTTCAGAACCAGGCCTAGGCGATCAGCCACTCCTTTCAACGACACTATTCTCCGACCATCTCCCTGTTCTGCCATCCCTTTCTTTCGCCCGGCACAGACGAACAACAACCCATGAGGCCCTCGACCAAAAATAAGGGATCCAAGAGCGCATGGCCATCCTTCACTCAGGAATGGGCCGGTCAGTCGGCGCACAAGTTCCCAGAAGAGCCGGTAAAGAAAACCGAAGCAACTAAACCCTGCCATGGAAGCCCACCACAGGCTCCCGATACTCTCGTGCAAACCATCCGCCCAGAACTTCTAAACCCCTCATCATCTCCCCTCGCCCATACTCCGTCTTCCCACCACCCCTCCTCAACAGCACCGCACCCTGCCCCCTCTCAGTCCGCACCGCCCTCGAACCCATCCCATCAAAACAATACCCGCACATCGAATTCACGCACGCCTGAACCGACGACCTCGATCTCCCCACCCCGACCCTCCGCAGCGACGAACCCGCCCTCTCGTCTCATCTACCCCTGCATCCACATCAGCAGCAAAGTCTCCCCTCCCACCCCAGCGCCGAGGAAGTCCCCGACCAACCGAAAAAGCGCAAATGGCGGGATGTCGAGTTCCGACGACCTGCCCATTACCCGCTCTACACCAGTCTACTATCCCCAAACCTTCAGCACTAAGAGCGTCAAGGAGAATGCAAAATTTCCATGATCATGTCATGAGAGACAAAGCGGATGCGGGGGAGATCGGGAAGAGGATGGGATTTTGGATTGTGGAGAGATCGACTGGTTTGTCGACTGTGATGGAGGAAGGACGCTGGGGGGGATGGTGGGTTTCGGTGTTGGAGGCGGGGCGGGGCGGGGGGCGTGGAGGTCGGTGAATGGGTTATTGGGTTGGGTGCATGAGGGGCTGTTAGGGCTGTGTCTGGATGCGGCGGGTAAGGTCGAAAGCTCAGGCTACGACGACGTTGTGGACCGCGTTTCAGTAAGATCCGCTCACCTCCCCTCCCCCCCCTAAACCCTCCCCCGGGGCCCCCTGGGACCCCAGCCGCTTGATCGACCAACCAACGACACATACGCAACCAGATATCTTCGAATCCACCCTCGCCGACTCCGCCATCCAGACTCTCGACCGCGAAGGCATCCAAAGGGCGTGGGGTGAGATGGTTTTGAGTATAGCTAGGGGGTGGGGGCGGGGGTTTGGATCTGTATATACCTAGCCTAGTGTCTAAGAGGGTTGGGGAGTGGTGATTGGATCGGCACTTGAGGTCTAGTTGGTCCAGTGAGGAGAGGTTGGTGGATAAGGAATAGGTAAGGATTGAATTAAGTTTAGAACCCGTCCCGTTCGAGTCGTAATATCTCAATCGGTCAAGCAACCCCCAAACCCCAATACTCCAACACAACCAGAACCAAAAACGCCACCTCCAAACCCCGTACCCGCAAGCTTGTTCGTCATTTCTTCCCCTTCTCTTCCACCGGTGTCAAACTCACGTCACAACCTCCAACACCGCAATCGCCACATACACCCCCACCATAACCCCCACGTCAACCAGCTCATCGCTCATCGGATACTTCGTCCCCTTCCTCGTCCCCGCCCCCTCTTTCCCCTCCGCCACCATCTTCACCACACTACACACCACCAAACCGATCCACAGTCCGAGATTCAGCCACCGCACGAGCCACATGCGCCGCGTGCGGCCCACAATGTTGCGGTGCGTGAAGGAGGTCAGAGAGCGCCGAGAGTGGTGGAGAGAGGAGGAGAGCAGGTGCAGCAGACAGGCTAGGATCAAAGAGACGAAGGTGAAGGGGAGGAGACCGATGCCGAGGTGTGCGAGGGACAGCCGGGTTATTTCGAGGACGCACATGCAGACTTGGGCGAGGACGAGGAGGGTGTAGAGGACGAGCAACGCGGTTTGCTTGCGGGTGCGCGTCGGGGTCGGGGTTCCCGGGTGGGGCTCGGAGGTGTCGACCACAGCGGCGTGCTTTTCTTTCGCAGCCGCGGGTGTGGTGGAGGGGTTGGACGGGTGCGTGTGGTGGGGATCGACGCGGCCGTTGCGGTTGCGGAGACTGAAGACTTCGAAGAGGAGGAGGAGCGAGAGGAGGTAGAGCCAGGTGCAGAGGGGGAGGAGGATCGTGTCGATGAAGCAGGTGGTTAGGATGTGGGTGTAGCGGTGGGAGAGGGGGCCCTGGTGGTGGGGGTTAGTGGAATGGGCTTCGGTGGTGGTGAGCTGGAATGAGCGCGTTGGAGGGGGGGGTTGGGGAAGGGGGACGTACGAAGCCTTCGGGGCGGTTGCTGCAGAGAGGCATTCTTGGTGGGCGCGAGAGAGAGCTGCGGTGTTTGCGCCAGGTAGTTGGTAAGGATAGATTAGCGGATGGAGGACGAGAAAGTTGAGGAACGTAGATGGAGGGTGAGCGATCGTCAGCAATGATGGTTGAGGGGGCTACGAAGAGAGGAATTTGCAATGCGCTCAAAGTACGAAGGAAACAACGATTGTGAAAACAACCGCAAACGCAAGTACGTTTCACAGATAAGAGAAATCAGCACCATGGAATCCAAATAGGAGGACGCTGGCTTTGTCTTCCTTGAGCGCCAGCCAGACTCGGATCTCCAAATTGCCGGGCGCAAGACACGTCTGTCCGTAAAGCACGCGTGCCACGTCGATCCATGATGCTGGAAGCAAGAACGGTCGTCTGATATGGTCGCAAATGGCAGCGATGCACTTTGCCGCAGATATGGGGGATGTGCAGATGTTTGGGGGTTGAGAGAGGGGAAGGGGGAGAAAATGCTTGGAGGGTGAGATTAGAGACTGTCCGTAACTGGCGATGACTTCATCCCGCGTTTCCCTTTTCCGGTCGGAGCAGTCCCTTTCCGTTTTCTCGCCCTCGCTCCCTAACACCAGCAACAGCATCAGCGTCAAGACAATCATCATTACGTCGTTATCGTGTCACTCCCTTGTAACAAGGATCATCTCCAGAAGCCTCGCCATGTACACCTCGAATTTCCCGAAGCTGACTTCGAAGAGTGACGAATTCTGTGTTCTGATCTCCGCAGCATCCAACCTTCCTCTTAGAATGTGAAGATACTGATCTCGTAGCAGCCTCGCCAGACTACAAGAGAGCTCTGTCGCGGTGTTACCTCTAGCAATGGCCTCCCGTGATTCTTATAGCCTTGCCTTCTCTCTCATCGCCTCTCTACCCAGTGCCACCGAGTCTAGCTCTTTCGAATTATCTGGCGGAGGGTAGAAGACATTGGCAAGCTTGAGATCGGCGGTATCCATCTTCTCGCGCTGCATCTGCAAGCTCTTTTGATATTTCCGGGCTGGCCGCGTAGCGATCGTTTGAGTAAGTCCATGTTCATGCCGACATCTGAGCAGCAAGAAAGGGGCGCATGCGTTCTCTGATGCGTTATGTACGCACTTGGTGGGGTAATTCGGTGTTAATATAGGGCGCCACTCAGCACAGCTACCACCAGCGACCTTGTACCACGAGCCATCAGTGAGAACGTCAGCCATTTTGCCTATGCCGGCAGGATGTCAGATGATCCGACGCGGGCGGCACAAGCTTAGTAAAATGTGAACAGAGTGAACAATTACGGGCATTTACAGTAATGACTGATAGCTAAGATCTCAGAACAGAACATCAAGCTTCAGTAACAAGTGCATGCCCATCCGCTGAGATACTGCTCTCTCAAACACAGTTGTTCGTGCTTCAAGCTCTCTACTCTATGTGCATTGACAACGTCAATTCAGCTCCCTACCCCGTGTGCACTGACAATGTCAATCCAGCATCGATGAGTAAGCCTGTGCCATTCACATAACTCGCTGACAGGCTACACAAGAACACGATCATATCCGCGACCTCTTCTGGCGCCGCGGCCCTTCCAAGCGGTGACATGGTTTGTATAAGCTGTCCAAGGCGAGGCATGCGCTGCAAGCTGCGCTCCATCATTGGCATATCAACCCACGACGGACACACGGCATTGACACGAATCTGATGCTTCGCATTATCGAGGGCTGCTGGATTCAGCACAAGCCCATCCATAGATGAATGATGCAGATGCGGGTTCTGGGCTTACCGGCAGTTTTGGTAATTGCCACCACGGCGTGCTTGGAGGCTGTGTACGGCATCATGTCCGGCGCGGCGACGTAGGAGGTGGTGGAGCCGAGCTTGATGATTGAGCCGCGACCGAGACTGGGGGAGCTGTGGCGGCCTTGATAGGTGAGCGGCTCTTGTGTTGACATGGCTTTGATACAGCGCGGACACAGAGCATGGAGCCCTTGACGTTGATGTCGGTGATCTTGCCGTAATGCTCGGTTTTCAGATCGGAGACTGGCGCGCCTGGAGATATTGCCCAGCTGTGTTACGTGCAAACAGTCAGTCTAGCCCGGTCGGAGCCTAGACTCCATAATTCCTGAAGAAAACCAAATGAGGATTTACCCCGGCGCTGTGGACACTATAATCGATCCTTCCAAATTGCTTGGCCGCAAGTCGACCATGGACTATACGCTGGCGGGATCGACTACGTCCACCTTGACAGCAATGGCGTGGTATTCAGGGTGCTTTGCATATTTCTTGCTTTGCTCGGCTGCTTCCTGCGCACCCTGCTCATTGATGTTTGCAAGGACTATCCCAATGACTCCAGCTTCAGCAAGGCGAAGGTTGTTTCTTGACCGATGCCTTCAGCAGCCTGGAGCGTATGCTATTAGCGCCACCCACAGTCATCTGCCGAACGCTGTATGATGTATGTTGTACTTGCCCCGGTGATGAGCGCCACACCATTTACTTATCCTTTTGCTACCATCTTCAGTGTTGAGTCTTGACAAGGGGCTTCGCTGCTCTGCTTGAAGGGGTGAGATGTTTCTCTCAAAATGGTTAGATAAGGCAAAAAGTACAGTAAGACCAAGGGAAGGAGTTGAATGCTTAATAACTGATGTGAGTGTGGTAGGAAGATGAACAATGATAAAGGTGAAACACGCTGACCACTCACTAGCATTCACTAGCATTCATAAAAGCTTCTTCGAGAGCGGCGAAGAGAAACAGGGTGGCCGCAAGGAGCATGCCGGCCCCGAGAAAGTCCACTCTTTCAAGTGTACTCTTGGAGCAAATTGCGCCGAAGTTACCTTTTAGGTATTCGGGCTGGCCGTGGTAAGGGAAATTTGCGTGTATGCATGCGGTGATTGGGATCATCGCCACGACGCCTGCTGATACACTATTGTACGCAGAAGCAAGCCTCAGCGCTCAGGAATGTTGATTGTTAAGTTTGTGCTCACTTCAAGAGAAAGACTCATTTTCAGGTAGATGATACATTGATAACATCACTCAGAATAAGACTGAGCAACAGTGACAGTGAATAGACGACAAATACGGAACTGGTATATGCGGCATACTTTTCAGTTGGGACCAGCTCCATGAAAATGTCGGAACAGAGAGCGTAGTTGCCAGCACCCACGATCCCCTGAAAAGCCCCAAAAACAATTCTGATATTGGTATTCTGATATAAGCTCGGTCGATAGGTGGGAGTGGGAGTGGAAGTTGAAGTAAGAGTAGGGGCTCGCAGCTGCGCAATTGTCTGAGGTGCGCGACAAGCGGCAGAAAACATGACAAAGAAGAAAATTGCAATCAGTAGGAAAACTCTCCTGCCGAAGATGTTTCTAAGCTTCACGAAAATTATAAGCATGCCTATTGCTAGCAATATACAGGGAATTGACAGAGTACACAAATCTGTACTGATGCAAGGCTGTAGTGAATGTATGGGGTTATTGCCCTGAAGACAGAAGTGTTGAAAATAAAATCTAGGCCGGTGAGGGGGCAGATGTTCATGTTATGCATGCTCCTGAGCCTGTCTGCTTCCGGTTTCACATGGCAGGTGCTGAGATTACAAGCTCATATCCGACCAGCAAACCATTGTTTGATCAAGCCCGGTCCACGCTTACCCACAACGTCAACCAGCTCAGTCTTCGGTAACGTCAATGGCTGCACGCGGTCACGCACGAGAGGGTGCTGTTCAAAGGCACAAGCGTAGCGTATCAAATTCTGCTCGTCGAACGGTCGTCCCATGATCTGCAAGCCAATCCTAGTAGATCGGGAACGGTAAGCTTACACGAGCAGACGTCACAGGAGACGGCAAGACTCACGGGATACCTGGCCTTTGCTTGACCAGGTCTCCTCGACCATAGTGTACTATTCTGCCGTCATGTGGATAGAATCCCATTGGCACTGTCACGATAGGACTGTCACGATAGGAAAGCCACCCACGGCCGCTATTGACGTGCCTATGACAGAAGAAGCAGGTAGGATAACTGCATTGAGTTGCCAACGGTCTAAAGTGCCTAAGAGACATCCCTTTCCAGCGAGCGCGGAACCCTGTCGCAGGATTTCTTGATACTCTGCGCTGGACCCTTCCGGACCATTGAGAGCCTCTTCAAATCGGCCCATGTCGCGGTCAGGGTATGCTTTCTGAGGATCATATCTGGTATACTCAACCACATCTTCAAGGGTGTGGATGTTTTGAGGGTTTGTGGTTAGCTCGCGAAGTACGAAGCAAGTCCAGTCTTCATGTCTCTAGACGCGAACCTGGTGGTTTTGATGGCATGAAAATCGTCGTACGCACTGAAGTTTGTATTATCAACCATTATGACTCTAGCAGCGCGCATGCTGCCAACAGCGGACTCATACGCTGCAAGAACAGTTTCTGTGCCTCGAAATGCATTCCTGGGTGTGTCGATGCGAACGCCTTCAAGTGCAGTGGAATGGCAATTCTGGGAATAGTCAGGAATCTTCTTAACGGGAATTTGCTGAGTGTAATTGTCGAAACGGTTTTTCCCACCCATGGCGGACAGAAGTATGGCGGCGTCCCGAACTGTTCTCGTCATGGGCCCTACTGAATCTTGCCGGAATGGGCCGGATAACACAAGATCTCGAGACAAGGTCTCGAGGTACCAGTCCAACTGTAGGTTTTATCTCAACGATATTGTTGCTGTTCGATGGACAGACAATACTACCATCAGTCTGCATCATTGACGTTAGCTATTGCTCTTCACAGAAATGTAGTCTGTTAATACTGACCTCTGTTCCAATGGCTCCAAGAGCCAAGCCCACTGATGCTGCCACTGCCGAGCCACTGCCGAGCCACTGCTGCTTCCGCATGGGTCCTGATTTACATGGTAGGCACCGTAGGTCTGTCCAGCACGAGCGCTCCAGCCGCCAGAACTGCTACCAGGTGAAGATCTAAAGGTTGTCCATTCTGATAGGTTCATCTTACCAAGTATAATAGCACCGGCCTTGCGCAAGAACTCCACGACTGTTGTATCTCGGGGAGGTTTGGCATTGAGAAGACAAAAGGACCCTGCCGTGGTCTGCATCTTGTCGAACGTTGCGATATTACCTTTAATGAGTATTGGTACCCCATGAAGCGTGCTTTGGACCCTACGTGTTGGCAACTGCCTATACTCAATACTGTAGCAGGACTGACCCTCTTTCTCAGTGGAGGCTTGCTCATTGTCCAAGTTTCGTGCGTCTTTCAGAGCATCGGGGCTGATCTCAACCACAGCGTTTAGAGCAGGGTTCACTTCGGCAATGCGAGCCATGTAAGCCTTGACCAAGTCAACGGATGAGAATGCCTTCGCTTCGAGACCATTTGAGGTTTCATCGATGGTAATGTTCAACGGCGAAGGTAGCTGCATGGTACCTGTGTAGCTGCGATTAGTAACTGCCTCTAGGCTCATCCAGTATGGGGGGATAGTATTTACTGTAGTAATTATCAGCACGCTTCATACTGAATCTATTGAGACCAAGTAGACTGCATGCTAGCACGAGAATAGTCATGCTGCGTTTAGTCAAGAACATTGTGGGCAGCAGTGTATCTCAAAATGACATGGCAACAATAGTAGCTTTCTTCGTGGCGGCGATGGCGAGTAATTCAACAGTCCAGCTGTACGGCAATGCAACGTCGACAATGGGATGCGGTTGTACAGCGACAAGAGCATGTGTACTTCTGAGCCTTCAAGTTAATGGAGATGCATCTGTTGCAGATCCCAAACTAAATTGCCCAAGTCGCCCTGCTGTTATTTGACCCAATTTTGCTATGGCTTCTCTCGTTGCGTCGCTGCAACGCTGATCCGCCTTCCTAATCGATGGTAACCGCCGAGTATTAGAGGACCGCAACGCCTGAAGATGCCATATAACCGGGCCAGATATAGTAGCCCATCGTAATTTGAATAGCAACTTCGTACCAATGTCAATCTAGTCAATCCGTTCAGCAATGTTCTACGGAAAGATATATATGCAATATCTCCAGAATTCAAGATGCTAGTCTTCCTTCAGCTCTCTTTGAGCTTCTTCATCTCCAGCCATCGCCATGTCCTTTTCTTGGTGTCTCACTCGATACCCAGTCATGAATAATAAGAGAACGAAAATGGTAAGCGGGACGCTAACAGCAATGTACAACCACCAACTACCACTGACTACAAAAACAGACTTCCCATCGTCTCCAGCGGAGGTACTGAAGAACCCCATTCCGAATATACTGCTCACGAGTGATGCTGGTAGAAATAACATTGACATGATCTGGATAATTCGCAATGACCTGTTGTCTTGATGGGAAGAGCGCGCGATCTGAGTAGATTCCGAAGCCATCTGGATGTTAACCTTGATTACTGGTATCAGCAAAAGCTAGTAAGACTTGTGAAAGGTGTCAGACGGACCTCTGCATCCCGTTGATTTACCAACGCAAAGCACTCATTGACTCCAATTCTGGTGCGCTCGACGTAGAGAGAGTTATAAGTACGAATAAGCTTCACCTCTCCTAGAAAGCGATCAAAGATATCACAGAGAATTCCTCGCATTTCTTCTTTCTGGTTCACAGAAACTGAACGGTTCCCGAAGCTAGTTTCCGTAGTTCTCTCGAAAAGCTCCTCGAACCAAATATGTGCTCGCCGTAAATGCTCGACAGTGTCCGCGAGGATTTCATAATCAGCAGCTACTTGTTGAATCTGCCTAGAAAGAGCGAGAAATGACTGAGAACGGCGCGTGTAATCTTCTGCTGAACGCATCTCATTCGCTTTGAATTCCTATATTGATCTGCATGTTAGTGCATGTTCTTGAAACCATGGCTTTAGTGTAACATATAAGAACAGGACCAACCCAGGCGTAAAGAGGCTCCGAGAACTTCTGTAAGAAATCATATGTATGCACAATAACGTGTTCCATGAAAAACACATGGAGAAGCAGGGGGTGTCGCTGAAGCTCCCTCGCCTTGCATCCTTGAAATTTCGAGTAAAACTTCCGCTTCAGTTGCGCAGGACATCTCCACACAAGAAAAGTAGCGTCTCTGGTTACAGAATCGTAGTCAGACCAAAGGCAAAATGAGCTCCAGTCAAGAACTTTACGAGAGAGATCAGGCGCCCTGTCGCCGTGCACGTAAAGACTGCGTATTACAGCTGAGTACCATAATTCTGCACAGATATGAGCATGAAGCTCATTAATAGTCTCTGTAAGATGACGTGGGAATTCTGACCATAATTGACCGGTTTATGAGATTCTGTGTCATAATGGAGTGCCCTTCCGGGCATTTGCTGTCGTGACAGGAAGCCGGCAAAGCGTGGAGTAATCTTGTACGTGTCGAAGATCAGATTCAGCATGTTCGAACTGACTGGAAGCCTATTGGGGTCATTCTGAATTCCGTCAATGAATCTGTGGAACGCAGAATATATCAGCTTTGAATATCAGGTTCCGGATGCCTTCGATGCTAAAGACAAGGCGAAAGCCTTGGGAAGCAAGGGTACGGGTCACTTAAGCTAGCACAGCACTAACATTAAGCGTATGCGCGGATCACGTCGCACCCTGTTTTTATCGACCTGGCATAGAACATCATGTCAGCATCTATATACGAATATCTCCTGTAAGACATAAAGTGGGCCGGTATATGGTTCTGCTCGGCGCAGAAGGACTGACCTCTAAGGATGCCCTCAATTCATCATCATGTAAGTCTGAAAACAAGGTTCCCGTGCCATCTCGGATATCGAAGACATCAGCTGTCGAAGTTTGTGTGAAGAATATGCCTTCAGGATCTGCGAACGCGAGTTCACTATTTTCTCCGCACAGTAAAAGGTCGAGGATTTCCCTTGACTTTGACCGATGTGATAGGAAGCCGGGGGCTGCAGAAGATTCCATCTAAGCGGCTTTCGGTAGATTCCGAGGGTGCATCGATCAACATTGCAGTATTATCCCTTCGACTGTCAGTTCAGCAGCCAGGTCCGTGCGTTGAGACTAGACAAGGGGGGAGGCGGGCCCCCTAGAACATCAATTTCCGCTTTGTTTATTGTTGTTTTTGAGGGGAATTGATGCCTGCTACTTCATTTTGTACTGCTTTTTGAGCACGTTTGAATGTATCTAGCATCAATTCAATGCGTGTTAATGAAGAAGAAGTGCAGGGTGTCTCTGACACTCTTCCCTCTGCTGTAAAGACTCAATTAAAACGAAAACGGCCCATTGCAGAGGTGCTTGAGGACGTTCCAGCTTGCTCCCCCTTATATAAGCCTTTACACATCACGGAAAGGCCTTCTACAGCCTCAATTTCAGCTGAAATCAACACTCCAGAGGCCTTTTTTGGCTTGTTTATAACATCAGACCATTTCAAATCCATTGCTCAATATACAAACCTCAATGCTCAGCAAAAGGGCGCCGGCGAATCGAAGGGGGAAAGAGCATGGCATGACACAACAGGGCCAGAAATAGGGGTCTTTATTGGAGCATTGTTATTGCAGGGAGAGTGCAGGCTTCCAAAGACAGCAGACTACTGGAATACAGCCATAGATAAGACTATTTTACCCTCTATATTGAACGCAATGTCCGTACAGCGCTGGCAACAAATCAAGCGGTTTTTAAAGGTCTCAAACCCTGCTACCGACCTGGATTCTTCTGGCCCGCAATGGTACACCAAATTGGAGCCATTATACTCTGATTTTGTGCACTCAAGTCGTCGATATTTGATTCCTGGAAGAGATGTCTCTGTGGATGAGCAGTTAATATTGTTCAAGGGTCGTTCTAAGCACTCTATGAACATGGTTTCAAAGGCAGCTGGTTATGGCTTCAAAATCTACTCTTTATGTGTTGAGAACTATTTGTATAACTTCCTCTTTACGTCTAAGAAGTCAAAGATCAGTCTTTTAGAATGTACAAAAGGATTTAGTGACTCCTCTTCTGTTGTTTTACAGCTTTGCAAGACGCTTCCAAAGCCTTACAATCATGTGGTTTATATGGACAATTTCTTTACGAACGTCAAGCTCTATACTGCCTTGAAAGAGCTTGGAATTGGAGCGTGCGGAACTGCTAAGAATGGGTCTGGATTTCCAGTTGAGTTGTTAACTCTTCGAGAAGTTCTATCAAAGAAGAATGACTGGGGAATAAAGGCTTATTCAACAGTGGAGGACTCAGTGCTTTGTCTGGCCTGGCAGGACAATAATACAGTGCAGTTAATGACTACGGTTCACACTCCCAGCGATTTGGAAGCCTACGACATAATTTCAAAGACTAAACGTCATGGAATTCCGGCCGAATCCAGCACTACAAGGGTTAAAAACCCTTTATTCTACACTTTATCC
The DNA here is from genome assembly GCA_000611775.1 of Umbilicaria muhlenbergii. Classification (NCBI taxonomy): domain Eukaryota; kingdom Fungi; phylum Ascomycota; class Lecanoromycetes; order Umbilicariales; family Umbilicariaceae; genus Umbilicaria; species Umbilicaria muhlenbergii. The sequence goes on from KK106986.1 coordinate 1,871,449, forward strand.
TCTGTCCACGCTCATTCTCAGCCACATATTGAGCGGGGGCTTCCATTTCCTACTGCTGTACGACTTTACAACAAGCACATGGGGGGGTCTGATGGCAATGCTCAAGTTAGAGCTTATTACAGCCCTGAAACTCGCTCTTTTCGCTACTGGTGGCCATTATTCAAGTTTCTTCTGGACGCCTCCATTCTCAATGCTTACACTCTATGGAAATTGCAATTTCCGACCTCCAAATTGAGCCATGTGGAGTTTCAGCATCAAGTGGCCACATCTTTGGTTCAGGATCCAGCTGGGACAGGGCGAAAAAGGGCTACAAAGGTGGAGATAAAGGGGTTTAAGGGCTTGAAGAAGCTGGAGCATACCTGGGTTAAACTAAAGAAGAGGGGTTATTGTCAGATTTGTTCTATGGAGAAGGAACGGCCTCCGAAGCGGCAAGCACTTGCTGAAATTGATAATTTCAGTAATAAACGACGATTCAGAGGCTCTCAGACAAGCTGGGGCTGCTCAGCATGTGTTGACAGTGCCTGCTGCCGAAAACAGGAGTGCTGGGACAATTTACATGCATAGATATTGAATTAATGGAGCTTTAAGGGCTTTCGTGACCGTTTTTTGACTATACTACTATTGGTTTAGGCCCCACGGTTGACTAAGCACCCGTCGGGCACTATACCTACTCCTCCACGCACGGACCTGGCTGCTGAACTGACAGTCGAAGGGATAATGATTTCTACACACAGTTATGATTCAATCTCTCTTATGAATGTTTTCTGCCTTGAATTATATACCTCGGTCCTACCTTTCGATATATTTATCACAGTTTTCACCAGCCGCGTTTCATCCTCTTTCCCATCTCCTGAGTTCTCGAAATAGCTTTGTGTAACTGTGATTGACTACAGCTGGTGTCGCACAGTGTGGATAGCACTGCAAGGTCCAATTATTGTGCAGCCTCTTATCTTCACTTTCCGGTTTTGAAGGATTCGTTTTGCTCGCGTTTAGATACCATGCATCAATAGATAAGCCCGTCGTTACAATTGTAAGTCAATATTGCATCCCAAATACGCGCAGCTTCTGGATGTTTGCAATGTCCGCGCCTCCTGAGGCCGTTCCAACCAGCATGACCACCTTCATCATTGGGGAGCAGGAGTTCTATGTCCTGCGAAGTCCCAAGGGCCCTGTACATGCATCGTTATCAATTACGCCTCCGAGCGATTCCTTGGCACCTTTCCAGCTTGCTACTGTAATTACTTGGAATAAGGAACGCTTCACTAATAACGACCTTGATCAGATGGAATTGGATTTTGCAGCTCGTGATGACGTGTGGAACCCGAGCTTTTTAAAGGGTGAGATCCCTTCCCCGATAGCGGTAATGATGTGAGAGAACAGTTATTTATTGATAGCAATCATCCTTCGGTCCGCTGTCACTTTGGCGGTAGAACTCAGGAGCAAAGCTTCTGTCTATATTGTGCCGGCGGCTACAGATCTACCAGATGGACCGTATGTTGTCCACTCTTCTACAGGTGACATCTTCGCCGTATGCAGACTTTTCGAGGATAAATACCATGCCTTCATTGGAGGCAGTGTCGCGTACGATAACATCACGAAGTCATTCGAGTGGTTGAATATAGAAGTAAGTCCCATGTACTGTACCACGAAATGCCAGATCGTACTCTTACACTTTCATCAGGGGCGGTTAGCCGTCCCGTCAAGGCTGTACTATAAACGTACAATCCAAAAGCCACTGGCGGGTGTACGTAATTAAGTAATTACCGCACTGACTCATGCTTACTAGTCTAAAGCTTCGCTTCGCTGTCAAGGACCTTATTGATGTAGCTGGTCTCGAAACTGGTTGCGGAAATCGCTCTTTCCGTAGTTTCTATCCCAAGAAAACTGCTTCGGCGTCTTTCATCGAGCAATTGATCAATGCTGGCGCTGTACTCATAGGCAAGACTAAGACCAGTCAGTTTGCCGACGGCCAGGAACCCTCGGAATGGTTTGGTCGCCCTATTCTTTGAAAATTCCTGTTATTTGAAAATGCACGATCTCCGTCTCTTGTCCGGTCACGCTCCCGCAAGATCATTGCAAACGTTACCAAGCAAACATATTCGTTATCAACACTCAGAAGCGAGTGTATGCTATGCTTAACGAGCAGACCTTTTGCCTTGTTTCACATCTTGATTTTCGCACTTGCTTTCAATGCTACTTGGAATTTTCGCTGACAACTCTATAAGGTTTGATTACCTTGCCCCTTTCAATCCACGTGGTGATGGTTATCAAAAGCCTTCCTCGTCAAGCACCGGCTCAGCTGTCGCCTGCGCCGGATACAATTGGCTCGACTTCACTATTGGTACAGATACTGGAGGGTCTATACGTCACCCTGCCGGGGTCAACGGGATTTACGGTACACGGCCATCACTCAATGCCGTCGTTGGTAGAAGCTTTTCCGTGTCCCCGCTTCTTGATTGCTTCGGAGTCTTTGCGCGCTGCGCCTCCATGCTCGAAGCTGCAAGCGCAGTCATGTTCAATCCGTCTTTTAGGATGACAATTCAACCCAAGGTGGAAAGAAGATACAAGCTCCTTTACCCCATCCGCGCAGAAGCAAGCAAAGAAGAAGATTCCTTCTGCTGGTTTCCATACCCCAACAACCCTGGCAAGGCCGCAGCCGCCGAAGCTCAATTCGAGAGCTTTGTCCAAAAGCTTGAACAGCACCTTGGGTGCCCTCGATCAGTGTTCAACCTCGACGACTTGTGGAATAAAACGCGTCCTGCGGGGCAAAGTGAAGACCTACACAAAACTACTGGCAAAATCTATCAAAAGGTAGCCTACCGCAAATACGTTCAGGAAACGATTGACCCCTTCATCGCCAACTATCAGACCGCTCATGATGGTCGTAAACCGTTTATCGAACCAAGTGTCCAAGCGCGGCAGGAATATGGGCGGCAAATCACAGCGTTGGAATACGAACAAGCTGTTGAATCCTTGAAGATGTTTGCAAAGTGGGTCCTTGATGTTTTATTTGCGACGTCGGATGCAACGGAAATACCACTGCTTCTCTTCCCTCAGAGCTGGGGTCAGCCGGATTATCGCAACACATACCCTGCAAAAGACAGCCTATTGTTCTGGGATAAATTCTCACTTTTCAGCCTTAGTTACTGCTCTGGCTGTCCGGATTACACAGTACCTGTTGGCGAGGTGTCATATCACTCGCGTATTACTGATCACATGGAGTGGCTACCCATTTCACTTTCCGTTCTAGGGAGACCTGGTGCGGATGTCATTCTACTAGGGCTTTTGAGAGAACTTGAAGAGGTAGGGATACTACAGAGCCCTGCAGTGGGAGTGAGAATGTTCCCTTAGCTCGTGTGAGAACGTCGCTTTATCTCGACTGAGATGGATTACAGTCTACATAGAAGGGTGACTCTCTTCGCCATAATGTTACTGTACTTTTCAATGATGTGTGACTTGAGTAAAGAGTGTTGTAGGCGGAGAAATGTTCGTCCGCCCCAGCCATATAGAAGCCCGTCACGGGCATTACCCTAGAAGCGCTCAGCCATGGCTATAGGCGCTCAGTCACCGTAGGTGAGCCCTGAAGAGGCTGGATTTGACGGCATTTAGCATGCCCTGAGGTCTATGAGATTGCTTTTTCACTACGTTCATTTTTATTCAATTTGGAGTGATATTTAGCTAGAAATAATACTTTTATTTGGCCTCTAAAATAATCGTTCTACACAACAAACAGTTGCCACAGTATAAGCACTGCAGAAGCGCGTGCATAACTGTACAAGCATATCTGCGCTAATAGTGCGCAGCTTGCACATTAAGTGCAGGCACTCTGTGATTTTGGCTCTGCGTGACTTAGAACTCACCTTACTATTACGATGTTCAATTGCCGGGCACAAGCCACGTCTGTCCGCAAACTAAGGTACTATTGCAACGTAGATCCATCATGCTGGAAGCAAGAACTGCCATATGATATAGTCATAAACATCAGCTATGCATTTTCACACTTGAAGAGGATATAGATGGTTTTTGCGAGAGCGGAAGTGGGAGACGATCGTTCAAGGTTGAGACTTTGAGGCTGTCTGTAACAGGAAAGGACGGGTTCTCGTAAAACGACACCCATATTTCATACATTGACACCCTTTACCCTCTAAAAACATCGGACACTTGGTTGGAGGCCTACCTAAGTCTTCAACTAGAACCAACGTTCACAACGTGAATGCTTTAGCGCTCACCACATTCACTCTCAATGCTTAATTCTGCGGATAATTTCATAGTAACAGAATATTGAGGTCTGTATTGGGGGTTAGGCTTAGGGCTGAGCGCAGCGAGCGGTTAGGAGGTCCAGGTTACATATGTACCGTATGTATATGGGTAGTCAATGTATGAAATGAGGGTGTCGTTTTATGAGGACCCGGCATTGTGCCTTTCCATTTCCGTTCAAATACTCGCGCTCGCTTTCTAACACTACCAGCATCAACACAATCAATATTATCTGACTCGTAAACCATCTCAAAGCGTTCATACAGCTTTTGATACGTTCTCAATGAATATCCTTATGGTGTCGGTTCCTTGTACCGAGGGTCATCAACGAAAGTCGTCCATATTCCAACTAAATCCTCTGACCAGTTTTTCATGTGTCAATTCTTGACCGCTCATTATGTGCCGCAACCTCTTACATCGCCAGCCAGAAATGAGATCTCTGCACCCGGAGTTACAACTGCATTTGTTTCAAGATTCAGTGCACTTGAGGGCTGCGCAAGGCTGACTGTGTTGTGCAAGGCGCAGGCGTCAGCACTGCGGGCGGCGTCCTTTGTCCTACGCATATTATTCTTAGTATTGTTGCCTATATCTTGTTATATCCCCCAGCGAAACCTCTCTGCTCCAAGAATCTTTTTTCCTGCCTACGCTATTCCAACTCTCTATAGAAATTTCCATCTTCTGAACCGCGCGCTTCCAATATCCTTCCTCCCACCCAACTTCATTACTTCCCCATCCAACTTAGGGGCCCCAAACATCTTTTCAAACGAAGCTCTTACAGATCTCATCCATTCCCAATGACGCCCCCTCCAGCATCACTCCGTCCGTTGACTGTGTCCACAAAGCCATGGACGAATTCGACCACGAACCTTTGACGGGGGCTCGACGGAACAGAACGGCGGGCCGGGAGGATCGAAAGTGTCGGATATCGAAGCATCAAGTCGGTCGCACATAGGTACCTTGGATGGAACCTGGAAGTCCGGTCCCTCCAACGCGCCATTGAAGGCAGGGTTCAACGCGACGGCGTGGGGAAGGTCTGCCGTTCTTGATTGGATTGGGAAAGCACGGGGATGGAGCTTGAGTGCTGGAGATGACGTCGCAGTTGGTCTGGAGCAAACACGCAACGCTCTTAGAACCCGGTACCGAGATGTCGCGCAAAGGTTCGAAGTTGGTATACTCCGGATAGGGTGGTGCTTGAATGCGATAGAACCGGAGTTAGGGTGTGTGCCTGTGGTACAGAAGTGGCGCCAGCTTCGCGTATACCGAATGCATACCGTTTCCTCCGATTCGATATGTGCAAGATTGTTTTAGCAAGGCACGAATGCTGGTTTTGCCCGCCCGTGCACTTTCCCAGCCCGAAAGACCGCCGCCCGCAGTGCTTCTCTAGCCCTACCAAACTCCACCAGCCATCACAGAAACACTAATCTCACCCAAGTACAAGCAACATCCTCAAACCAGCACAACTCCACAACTGCCCAATCCATTCATACTCAATCCCAGCACCACCCCAGCGCCCACCCTCCCAATCCCAGCCCAAAACCCCCTCGCACTACCTGGTCACAGCAGCCGGCCTCCCCCACCTACCCCTAACTTGTGCAACCCGGCCCAGATAGTAAATGCCGAACTCAGCACAGTCAACAGAGTCGCAAATACCAAAGCCCCCGTGTCCAACCCCGACTGCGTGTCCTGTCCTCTCGCATCCCGCGCCGTCTGCGAGAAATCCAATCCCGCAAGCACCCCGGGCGCGAGAGGTGAAGGGTCGAGGTTTTCGATGGCGGAGATGCAGGCGCTGAGGTTGAGGGTGGGGTCCTGTTGGTGGGTTTGACCAGTTCAGTGTATAAAGTCGGAAATTGGGCGGGGGAGAGGGGGGAACAGAAAAGGTGGAAGAAGGTTGAGGGGAGCGGGGTGGGGGCGGGGTATTGGTATTATAACTACGGGGTTTTCATTGTGAGGGTGAAGCAATGGGTATAAGAGATAAAGATAGAGACATGAGGAATACACATACGCCACCAAAGCCGCACAGGCCAAGCAGTTGCAATTGATTCGCCACGCGCGCCTGGACGAGCGCGGCGGCGCTGATGTTGTAGGAGAGGATGCCGTAGATGCCGAAGAGGAGGGCGAGGATGAGGCTGATGAGTGTGAGGGTGTTGGAGATGGAGGTGGGGTTTGGGGTGGTGGTATTGGCCATTATGGGACGGGTTTGGGGGTTGAGCTTGGTGGGAGCTAAGAGAAAGGGGGGGGGTCTTGATGGCTGGAATGTGCATGTTGGTGGCATTGCGGCGTAGTCTAGTATGAAGCTGAGCTATACAAGAGCGGAAGGCACAAGCGTCATGAGCAGGGGTGGGATGAGGGTTGATAATGTACACATAGTGGAATCAGGAAGGTAAGCAATAGTTTTGAGCTACTCAACAACCATCAAACGCAAAATACAGGCGTCAACCCTCCCCTCCTTCCCCTCCCCTCTCTTCCACTGCACCCTGCTCTCAAATCCTCACCCACCCCTTCCCCCTCACCCTCCCCCACTCCTCCTTCAACGTCCGCGTCAACCTCTCCTTGAGCACACTGTGCAAAAACCCGCGCTCGGTATTACTGTGAAACCTCCCCCACCACCACCCAAACCGCCCACCACACCAGCGCCGGAATCCCCACCCCGCACCCCACTCCCACAAGCAACCACGCCTGATTCGTCAGCCCCGTACTCGGCCCCGGCGCCTTCACCCGCCCCGTCACCACTCCTTGCGCCAGCTGGTCGAAATCTAGATCCGTCAAGAGACCCTCGGCGATAGCGTTGAAATCGATGGTCTTGGCGGCGGAGACGCAGGCGGGGACGTTGAGCGGGTGGTCCTGTGCGTTGGGTACCGTTAATTAGGCCTGGTGTTATGGGGTGGGTTTTATATATGGGGGCCGGAGAGGGGCTTGACCCTACTATAAGGGAGCGGGAGGGGGCGGATAGAAACACCTACAGTGCCGAAGCCGCAAAGCGCCAGCAGTTGGATCTGGTTCGCCACTCGCGCCTGGACGAGCGAGGCGGCGCTGACGTTGTAGGAGAGGACGCCGTAGACGCCGAAGAGGACGGCGAGGGTGAGACTGAGGAGGGTGAGGCCGATGGAAGTGGAAGTGCGGTTTGTATTTGCCATTATGAGGAGTATTTTGGGGGAAGAGCTGGGTGGATTAGGGGGGAGGTTAAGGAGGGTAAGTTTGGATGGATGAAGGCAAGGCTCGAGTGAGGACCTTGGTGGGTTCGTGGCGCAGGCAAGGGGCCTGAGCGGTGCGGAAGAGGCACTTGCATGATGACCGTGTGGGAGTGCAGCGGTGACACAAGAAGTGGAATGAGTAGAAGAAATTCTTAATGGATACAGAACACGAAGGCGTCGCGGCCGTTAATCCTATCGTCCGAGCCTGCCTTTGATTAAGACCGCCCCAATCTTATCGTTGAACATCAAGACTTGCAATAAGAAAACCCAACTCAAATTGAGCCGTCGAGGAAACCATCCATTCATTCGTAAAAACCCCAGAACGGAAGAGATCTAAAATGTCTGCGCCACCCCATGCTCCCTCGCGGCCTTCATCTTCCTCTTCAGCATCATCCGCCTAGCCGCCCAGATGTACGTCAGGAAGCTAATCAGATACAGCACCGCCTGGAGCACGCTCATCCACCAAGAGCCGGTCTATCGAGTCAATTTCATCAGCGAATGATTCCAATCCGACCAGCCCAAAAGGTCCAGGTTAAACAGCAAGCCAATCCACCTTCCCAAACCACAAGCACCGAGAAAAGCATCAGAGACATACCTGCGTCGTACACAACGTCCCAAAATTGACATAGCTTTGCCACTCCGCCTGAATGGCATCACTATTCGGACTACAACTCCAGCCCTACCGCAATTCATCAGTATTACAAGAACAAAGCCCTCGATGTTCTCGTATGCGGGGAGGAAGTACCCAAAGATCCCTCCCATCATTTACCATCTTAACCAGCCCCATACTTACCGCCCACGCCACCGCATACCCGGCCGTCATAGCATACCCCACATACCCCCCCAACGAATCCGCCATGTTGGCGCTCTTGACCCCGCCGCACGCATACGACGCCACGGTCACGAAGCTGCTCACAAAAGTGACGAACGAGATGGCCAGCAGCAGGTAGGTGGGCCAGAGCACCGGCGACGGTTGCGGCCAAGCGTAGGTGCCGTTGATGATGCGTCGGTTTGTGGTGTAGTATTTGTAGAGGGAAAAGGCCATGATGCCGGCGCTGCTGGCGGACATGATGAGGGAAAGGATGCGCGAGATGAGGCGGAAGAGGCGGACATTGCGTTTGAGTCTCTGGGGTGGGACGTTAGCTGGGGGCTGAGGGAGAGAGGGGGGATAGTCAGGGTGGCTGGAGTTGGTATTGAGGATGGGTGGGCTTTTGAGACGTTGGTGGAATGGGTTGAGATGGTTATGGTCCGATCGCATTGCTTATTAGGGCTTCGGATCCCGCCATTGTATATCGCAATATCGCAACATCGCGATCAACAATGTAGACAGCAATTGAATGCATGAAATACACCCTACCTCATCACGTATCTTCCACTGCTCTTGTACGCGCTCATCAACAAAGACAGCTGGTTTCGTATCATGTATTTCAGTCTGCGACGATAGCATAGGATAAACCTCGACGGTGGGACCTTTGACATTCTCCATGACAGCGAGTTAGACACTTTCACCGATAGTAACGAGAAATACACCAAAATGTGGTCGAAGAATCACGCACGCCGAGAAGAGGACGGAGGGGGCCTTAATACTACCACGCCGCGTGAAGTGAACCTTCGCCATGGCCATGGGCTAGGGCACGAGCTAAGAATATGCCGGCAGAGTGTTGAGGCTGTCGTTAAGACGGTTATGCCGATTCAGCTTGTTCCAGCTGACCATGTTACTGGCGAGAATAACCGATTCGAGGGCTGGACAACCCATTGCGGACGCTGTGGCTTTTTAGTTGTCAGCGCGGTCTTGATGAATCTAGAAGCAGTTGGCGTATCTTAAACGAGCTGATTGACTGGCTTCAGAATAGTGGCGTACACCAAGACACCCCAGACTTCGGCAAGTGTGCTTCGCTTCGGTAAGCTTGGGGGCTATGGAGCTAGAACATGTTAGCCATGTGTACGCTGATAACTAGCCGGCGTGTGGAGTACTTCCCTCAATGAGGAATAACGATGGTTCGGAAACACTCACAGTCGCTTCCTTGCAGGTTAGAATCTAGGGTTGATACCGCTAGCCCTAGGTTTGCAGCTGCTGGCAAAGATCAACAAAGCGATGACGAAGCTAGGGTTACATCGAACACTGTGATGATTTTGAGGGTGCATTATTATTCATTAGTGGAATAGCTAATCGCAAAAGCTGTCTAACATTATGCTCTTGCGGTGGTTTTCAGAAGCGAGGTGCAAAAAGATTATGTCGAACATTGACGCGCGGAAGCACAAACAACGAGTAGAGAATATCTGTCAATGTAGCAGACGCTGGACGACACTTTTCTACAGTCTCGAACCTTGTAATGTATACGATGTCATATGCACATATTCCTCATAAGAAGGCGATGATTGCCGAGAAGGCCAGCGAGATGATGCTGAAGGCGACGTTGCGCTTAGTAGCGAGGCCTTCGAAAATCTCCGGTGAGCTATTCATGCCGGAAGCAGTACTGTTGGTACTGTTCGAAGAACTAGAATAATACGTCGAACCGCCTACTGAAGATCCACTACCGGAAGACGAGCCACTGCCCGAGGAGGAACCGCTCCCTGAGGAAGAACCACTGCTAGAAAAACTGCTGCCAGGTGAAGAAATGCTCCCTGAAGAAGAACTACTACCGGAAGACGAGCCGCTGCCCGAGGAGGTCTCATTGCCGGAAGCCGAACCGCTGCCCGAGGAAGACCCACTGCTGGAAGATGAGCCACTGGTGGAAGACGAGCCACTGGTGGAAGACGAGCCACTGCCCGAGGAAGAGCCAATGGCGGACAGGGAACCACTGGCCGAGGTAGAACCACCGGCAGCCGGTACTGACAGCGGTGAGCTGCCAGTAGCACTAGGCGACGCGGACCCAGTGGGACTGTCTTTAGCAGCGACCGCGGCAGCTATACCAGTGCTCCCGCCGCTCAAATTGCTGCCGGTGCTTACTGTGTTGCCACCTGCTGAGATAGGCGCGCCTCCAGAGCTTCCTTGACCAGGAACGACGCCGGGTGTGGCACCGCTCCCGCTGTTGGACAATACTGAAGTAGTGGTTTTGTCTTTGTCCGGTATCGAAGCTGCACCGACGGCAGTTGAAGATGTTTGATCTTTTGCTGGAATGGACGAAGCAGCATCTCCCAGAGAGCTACCGACGTCGTTAAGTATACTGGATCCAGATGTGGCAGCAGAGCCTCCTTGGCTAGCGACATTGGATGCTACAGCGTTTCCGCCAGATGTTGGCCCTGCTGCAGCTACTACCAATGGAGTGACTGCAGACACTGGCGTGGCTACGATCTGGCCACTAGCGGTAGTTGCTCCAGGATTCAATGAGAAGCCGTATCCTGGGGGCACCCCTTGAGCAGAGCCAGTCGAACTTGAGGCGACAGTGACAAACAGCGAGGGTGTCGTAATGAGGCCGCCACCGTAGGCGTTGCCAAGTATATCCGGTGAGTATACCGGGATGATAGATGAACTGGCGTTCGACAGTGGTGCTGTAACTGAGGGGCTAGCTGCTGTGACTAATCCACCCGCAATTAATCCAGAGTTACTTGACTTTGCCCCCGACACGACTCCAACGCTTGATGTTGCCGAGTTGTCAGCTCCAGAGGAAACGCCTGCGGATGCACTGGCGTCTTTGCCGAGCTGAGTTGTAGTGCCCAAGCCGATCAAAGTGCCTACTGGAGACGAAACAGTTGGGTTACCAGTTGAACTTGCATCCTTGTTGATCGCAGTGCTCGAAGCCCCTAAGAAACCGACCGCAGATGAGGTAGTGGAAGCGGTAACAGGAACATTCGACAATGCTTGTGACGAAGAAGTCCCTCCGCCTGTGGAGCCACTTGAGCTTGCTTCTGAATTAGCGGAAGTGCTCAAAGTCCCTGAATTGCTGGCAGCAGATGATGTAGGTAGACCAGTAGCAGGACCGTTCGACAATCCCCGCGGTGAAGAGGAGATTTCACTCCCTGAAGAGCCACTTGCGCTTGTTTCTGTCTTCATGGTAGTACTTGAGGTGCCTGAGAGCTCGTCTTTTGACGATACAACTGGAGTAGCAACGGATACACTTGAGAATCCTTGGAAAGAGTATGTGATCTCATCTCCAGAAGACTCACTACCTTTTGCCGTGGCCCCAGTCGAGCCTGTCAGCGTGGTAAGGGTTGGAATTGAAAACGAGAAGATAACATCAGCTTTTTGGCTTGAGACAGAAGAAACTAACACAATGACCGAGGGCACAACTTCGCCCTGATCGGTGGTGGATGCTGATGGAGAAACGAGAGTCGCTGTTGCGATCGGTCCACCAGAGAATAAGGAACTGGTCCCGTGGTTGGCAGCTGGTCCTCCTGTCGGTGACCCAGATGCTGTGAGCTGCATTATTTGGTAGGTAAAGACTCCGGAAACTGTGGTGAGGACTGTGACCACGCCAGTGGACGATGTGGATGTAAGGTCTTTAGCTGGCACAGAAGGGCCACTATTGGTCACTGCGGAGGAAGCCTGATCCTTGGCTGAAACAGAAGTAGCAGGGTTATCGTTAGGATTGGTACTCTGGCCATTAGTAGGTGCAGAAGCTTCCATCGCAGCTGCTAATGAAGACACGGCTACGTTGGAGGAAGAATGACCCCCTGAAGAGCTGACACTTTGGTCCTTAGACGGTACAGAAGCAACGGTTGCGGCAGCGAATGATGTCAAATAATTTGAGGGCGTGGAAGAAGCAAGGCTTCCCGAAGAACTGGTTGACTGGTCTTTAGCAGGTACAGAACCAATTATGGCGGCAGCTGTTGATGACTGGCTCGCTGCTGGGTTAGAAGCAGCGGAACTGCCAGGGGTACTTGTTGTTTGGTCTTTGGCGGGTACCGAGGCGGTGGCAGCATCAGTCGAAGCCGCCGACGATGTCTGGTCATTTGTAAATATAGAAAAAGCAAATCCTTGCAGAAAGCTCGAGATCAGGTCTTTTGCCGGCAGTGAAGATGCAGTTGCCCCAATTGACGATGTTTCATCTTTGGCTGGAATGGAAGAGGTCGATGTCGGATGGAGAGTGAGTAGAGTGAGTACAGTTGTACCCAAAACACCTTGCGAAGAAATCTGGTCTTTCAATGATACCGAGGGGGTTGCTGCACCAAGGCTGGACGTCGTTATACTATCTTTGTTTGGGTCGATGAGTGAAAATGAAGCACTTGCAAGAGAAATTGTCTGGTCCTTAGCCGGAATGGTGGCGGCCACGATAGAGCTACTCAGGCTTTGACCATGTTCGGAGGTAGAAGTCTCATCTTTTGCGGGGACGGTAGAGCTTCCAGGGTCGACAGCAGAAGTGGCTAAGTCCGTATTTGGGACCGCTGAGAGTGTAGATGCGCTAATTGGGTCCGCAGAGCCGTACTCAACGGCACGGAGGTCTAGAAACCTACCGTAGTCGTTTTCTGCAGTATTTGGAGACATGTCAGCAAGGTCAGTACTCAGGGATGCTTGACGAGACACAACCAGGTATTCCAAGGGCCACGAAAGAGATGAACGATGTGCACTAACCATTGGTACGTTGCTGAACGCCACGGCGAACATTATGACCTGCCAAGAGGTTAGCAAGACCAGTCTTGACCCTTTTGCTACCCATGCAACCAAACAGCTGATAAAGATATCGTGTGATACGTACCATCGCGAGCTGCGATAACCAATACACTGGGACAGATGAAGCTTCCAACGAGTAGAGACCTTGAGAGATGCATCTTGCCAGAGACCGAGACAGAACGATGCTACTTGACAATGAACAGAAATCGACTATAGCAAAGACTGAAGCCGGCCGTTGAACGAGTGTGGAGATCCAACGATGTTAGAGAGCGAGATGTGAAGATGTGAAGATGTGAAGAATTTTCAGAGGTGGCAAGAACATATAGGGTCAAGGCTCGGGCTCATGTGGGACCGAACCCTAGGTCTTGGCGACGTGGCCGGGATTACTCGAGAGAGAAGGAGCTCGACTGTAACGAACGACGGGACAATTCGGCCAACAGCAAGAGCAACAATGCGTTATGGGCGCCTACCAGGCGTCGGTGACGATGTGCTCAAGGGTAAGTTGTGGAAGCCTGGATACGCTGGGACCGAGATGCTGACATGCCTGATCAAGGAAGGCCCAAGTAGAAAAGGAGCGGGATCAGCAATGACATGGCGACAATGGGTACTCTTTCAGAAGCGTGCCTTCTGTTTCCCTTCCTTCCAGCCTTTCCAGTCAATCTCGACAACTTATTCCGGGGCCTTGACTTTGTCACTTGCCGTGGTGCATCGGGAAGTTGCGAGGTGACTAGCGTCCTCTGGCTGTTTATATATCTCAGGCCTCGCACTTCACGGTGTTTTCCTTTTCTTCAACATCAATATCGCACGATCCAGAACTTCGCTCTTCGACTATTTACTCCCACTCTTCGTATTGCTTAGGCTCCAATAGCTTTCCATCATCTTTCCAAGTATCGCTCTCATCAATATTCCATCCGACAACATGCATTACATCAAGATCGCCGTCGTGGCCGTGGCCGCTTTGGTTTGCAGTTCGACCGCTGCTCGTGTCCATATCTTCGAGAATGGTAAGTCGTGCTTGGATGCATCTCGTCGTTGTCGTGACGATTTTCTTCGCTTGACACCATCTGCTGATGAATGACTTCGTAGATATCGTCAAGAACTCGTTCGACGTGAACAAGTATGGTCGTGGCGCTCTCGTGGGTAAATGAACCATCCTCCTTCACACTTTGACAATGTCTAATATCTCCACAGCTCAACCCAAAGCTCGTGCAGGTTAGCTTACAGCGCTGAATCCCACACCTTGATGAGCTTTGCTTACCATTTCACCAGCCACTGCGGAGAAGGAAACCGTCACGGTCACGATCACCACGATTCCGGACTACTGCAACACTGCCACCCCAATGATCCCGTATATGTGAGTTATTCCAACAATACCGAAGCAGCCATCTCCTAACATCGAGATCCAGCTTCCCCACCACCACTGCCAAGAACGCAACCGTTACCACCGTGGTCAAGACCGTCGCGACCGTCACTAGCGGAGCTGGCGCCGAGACTACCTCCTCTGCCACTGAGACCGCCACCACTACTCCGTCCGAATCTACTGGCACTACTTCCGCAGCACAAACCAGCTCATCTTCCGAAGTAGCGTCAAAGACCTCTTCCACCACCCCAACCGGCACGACTGCTGGGCCAGCCCAATCGACCTCTGCTGCTCCTACAAGCAACGACGCCGATGCCAAGCACTTCAACGGGGCCTTGGTAGCTGCTCTTATCGCCTTGACCGGTAACATGATCTTCTTGATCTAGACATGCCAGGCATGACCATGAGTGCTCGGGGGTTCCGGCATGGATACACGGTGTGGCACATAGGGGGCGATAATGGAACGGCGTGCGGTGGTGATGATAATACGCGTAGATTGCGTGTGCTAGGTTGGCATGTTGATGTCATTTCGAAGGTCGATGTCATTCTTTTAACGTCGGGGTCGTTTACGGGAGAAGCTCCTTGGGAGGCTTGACTGTAACGTCACTTAGTTGAGAGAATACAACTGGTCTTTGTTATTCAACTTCATACCAATGCATGCTCGGGGTTGTAGTGATTGCATCGCGGGTGCTTGTGACTCAATCATGGTAATGCTCAGGCCGTAATTGAAATATAATACTTGCATTCAACCGACCTACATGCCACCGTCTTACCGGTACGCCACGCTATGATGCGAACGAATCGGTAAATCCCTTCCTATAAACCTACACCAGCATCATGTGCTCTCCTTAAGGTATGTACAGCCAACGGACACCCATCCCCAACCCTATCTCTTAATAGCCTCGCATGCGTCACTTTCGCACCGACACTCCGCGTCTCGTAGCGTGTTTCTTCCTCTTCTTCTTCTCCATCATTGTTGCCGGCAGCAAGGTCGAGTGTCCGAGGATCGTTGCTGGAAGAGGGGTTCTTATAGCTGAACAGGCAGGATAGGTGGAAGACGTGGCTGCAGGCGAAGCCGATGAGGGTGAGGGGTTCTGGGCCAGGTGTTAGTCGGAGGCTGGTAGGGCTTGGGGTGGAGGGGAGGAGTGTTGGGAAGAGGGGAGGAAGGGAGACGGAAGGGGGAGGCGAGAGGAGGGAGTAGAATTAGTCTTCACATACCATCCTCAACAAAGGCCTTGTTACACACAGGACAATAACCCGGTCTAGGCTCGTCTGCGTGCTCTTTGACCGTGCCATTCGCTTCGCCTTCGCCATGTCCTTCGGCTTTCTCGGCGTGAGAAGCGACTTCGAATTTGATCCCCCTCTTCTGCCCTGTCCGCAATGTGCTCATTCCCATAGCTACTTCGCCCCGCAGAACCCTCGCTACGCCTTCACTGATACTGTCCTGGATCTCATATTCTTTGATCATGCGACTCAGACCTTCTCTTAAGCCTTCAATCTCTAGACCCTCAGGTATCCGCCGTACCAGGGTAATAGGGTTAATAGCCGTACCGACTTCTTCTAGTAAGCCACGGATGAAGCGTGGTTTGTTCATCGAGTAGTCGAGTAAGTCATCCCACAAGTCTGGATCATCTTGTTCCTTGGCGAAAGCGATGGCTTGAGAGACGTCTTGGAGTTCGTCGATGATCAGGAAGAGTGCGCGTTTCGTGCGGCCCTCTTTGGAAAGGAGGTACACGAGTTCGGGAATATAGTGACGTTGTTCGCAGATCGAAGAGGCGGTTTCGAGCGTGTAGGACTGGGAATTTTTGAGGAAAGTCATTAGGAGGGGCCGGTCGTATTCGGCGAAAAGGGGAAGGGCGGTATCGGCGAAGGAGGAGACGAGAGATTTGCCTTCGGAGGCAGCAAGGTCGTTCAGGGAGGTTGGTGAGGAGGCGTCTCTTTCGTGACTGGTATCACCGTTCCAGAGCGCGCGGATGTAAAAGAAGAGGTACGGGAGCATACCGTCGCGCTTCTCTAGCTGGGCGATGACAGTTTCGGGACGCACAATGCCGTGGTGGGCTTCTTTAACCAGCAGGCGGATAGCTTCGGAAGAAGCTTCCTCGAGCTCCGGAAGTGGAGCGGTCTTTTGTTGTTCTTTCGACACTCGAAGAAGAATCAGGCCGGGGATATCGTCTGAGACTGCGTCCACCAGATGCTTCTCGCTGATCAAGTTCATCGCCGCGTCTGCATTTTGTAGACGGATATAGCAATGAAGCGCATCTCTAGGCCGACCATTTGCAACATATAACTTTGCTAAGCCGTCCATCAAGATTCTCCAATCTCTACCGAGTTGGCCATCTTCAATAGTATCCTCTCGAACGTCGTTGTCTTTAAGCTTGCCTTCGATAGCTTGAATGATACTGTGGATATCGTAAAGCTCTGGAGGCCAACGCTCCAACAGCTCCTGGAAACGAACACGGTCGCGGGATATATAGTGACCTAAGACCACCTCATACATTAAAGACGGCAGTGGGGGTTGAAGCTGAGTCGTTGGTATAAAAGGTGTGATCTCTTCGAACTTGCCGGCATGTACAAACTCCCAGATCCAATGTTCCCAGCTCGAGGATGTGCCAAGGACTTTTCCACAAATCTGTCCCGCCTTGGCCCAATCATTTGCGGCGACTAGTTGTTGCAACCAACGCTGGCCTATTCGACGTTTCTCCTTCTCAACTTGTGAGTTGAAATTTTGGCCAGCAGAAGTCGCGGTTTGCGAAGCGTCGTCGGCAAAAAAGTCCATTAGGGTACTTTGCGCTTTGGTCAAGTCGGCATGATTGCCTCGCGATTTGGTGGGTGTACTTGGAGTACTACCGAACGAAGACCCTCTTTCAGGCAAGCCACCGACTGCTTCGGGATGTTTGTCAAGCAAATTCCAAGCATCTTCATACAACCCATGATTGTCTAGCCATGAGAAGTGGTCGGATATGGTAGGCTTCGTAGCCAGGACGCAATCATAAGGACTTTGAATGAAGATCTTCATCCCTAGCGACAGGAGGGAAGGATGAGGTACTTGAATAGCTCTGCCTGCCTGAAGGTCGTTCGTGGAAGCTATTCCGCTTGCAGCTTTTTTGCTTGACCCTTGTTCATTGCTACTACCTGCGCTGCGAACGCTCACAGCGGAGCTGAACAGCCGTGTGGGGTACATCGTTGCATCCCATAGGCCGCCTCCTATGGCTTCCAGAGTACCTCTTTGAGTGGTTGTCTTCATTGAGGAATGAACTACAGGTAAAACCCCAAGATGATAGTCAGTAGCAGACAAGCTCTCGAAGCGGCTTACATTCAGCGTATCAGCAACGCATACTTCCTCTTTCGTATTGATATCGATGATTCTCATTTCTGGCTGAAGAGCATTTTGCCGCCGATGCACCCCGCGTTTTGGAGTTGTCTGAGGCGAAGACGAAGCCTGCACCGCGCTGGCTTCTGGAGTAACGTATGCAAGTACAAGAAGCAAATTTGGGGTATAAAGCGTAATTCCAGATATAATACAATCAGTCCTCAAACTATAAGCGAGTCAGTGCGGATGCGTCCAACTTGAAGCAACCACTTACATGGTTATGATTTCTGCACGTCCAGGTTTCGGTATACCAGTCTGTTTGCCGACACCAGATCCGGTTGAATGCACATTGATAATCCAGATTGTATCCGCCCAACCAACCACCAGCTTTTCGATGCTTTTCGAGTGCTTTGCTCTTTTGACAGAACTAACATCTGTCGGTACAGTGGATGAGGGGACGCCTGACAAGCCGGCTGGTACAGCGTATTCGTCCTCATCTGATTCTAAACCGTTTTCATCCACCCATTCAACGCGTCCTTTCCACACACCAGCCATCTCCTCCCAGCCAGAGCGATTGGGGCGATCAATGTGGCTAATACGTTTCCAGGACTGGTCGGATTCAGCCTCGAGATGGAGGTTGGTTCTCATTATCTTAATGCCCTGCTCATTGACCCACACAACATATTTTCCTGATAAGGACCATTTGATAGTGCTGATGGTACCTTCCCCTGAGTGAAGCACTGTGTCTTTGCCCGTATTTGAGCCCAGCCCAATAGTACTAAGCCATCCAGAAGCTGCGGCCGCTGCACCCCCTGTAGTTGTTGATGTAGAACTTGTTCCGGCGCGCCCTCCTACGGTCAATATCAGACTCCCAGCCAGCCCACCAGAGAGGTAGGCTCGATCGTTCTTATAATCGGGTGACATCGCCACAGCCTGCACAGGTCGGCCGAAACTCCGTAGCATAACATCTTTCGGGTCTACCAAGGACGCAACACACACGTTCCCATCAATGGAAGATGTGGCAATATGTATAGAGTTTGAAGGTGTGGCCGGGACCGGGGTTGGTCTGGGGCTTTTTGATGGAGTGCTAGGATGTGTGGCGGAAGGTGACCGACTTGGTGTACCCAAATGCTCGCCCGTAATTCTACTAACAGCATCGGGCTTTCCGGTTGGGATTGGAGGTGGAAACGGGGAAATCGAGATGGCCGTAATGGAGGCGGAGTGTGCATGGTAGACGCGCAGTGATTGGAAAGAAGGTATGGAGAGCACATGCTGTTCCGTGGTCAGCGTTGAAGATGCAAAACCCATAGTAAGATCGAAAGCGACTTACAATGTTCCCATTATGAGTACCAATGATCTATAGACATTCAGCGTACGCTCTTCTCAAGCGCACCCTCACACCGCGGTTGGCGCAAATGGCTGCGAAACGTACCATCTTGTCACCAGCCACTAGAAATGCACTTGTGGCATCGCCATTCCGATAGACAGCACCCAGGCTTTTCGTCAAAGAGGCGTATTCCAGACGCGGTTCCTCTTCCTCTTCTTCCCCGTCGTCCTCTTCTTCACTTTCACTTTTGACGTTGCCATTTCCAGTAATATTGTGCGCGTCTTCTTCCGGCCCATCTCCTGGATCCTGTTCCTCAGCCTCCGGCGCCATTAATAAAGGCGCAGTCCCACGGAGGAGCGCGGTCGTTGCTACAAGCTCCGCTGGCGTCGACGTCGCTGGGTCTCCAGCGCCCTGAGGGCCCAAAGCTAGCTAAGCGAGTTGGAGAAACTCCCGAGTTGAAGAGCTTTGGCGGTAACTTACCATGTCATGGTTTCGTAACGGAAATCGTCACTACAAGAAATGCATTCTAAGAAATGCGTTCTAAGAAACTTGGCTTTGCAATTACGTGTGCAGGGCGTTCATGTACTGATGACTGTCCTCGAGAATGAATCGACTTAGCAACATTCCCTACACCTACCGATGCATCACGCCGAGAGTTCAGCACCGGGCATACAGAGGTTTAACATGTCTTATCAGGCATTCCGACGATCGGCAGCTATATCGCGGTACATTGTCCAGACTTCCGCATCGGCGTGATCTGTTCTCTACCAATGCTGTTGTTCAACAACCTCATCGTGAAACCGAGAGTTCGGAAGGACCTCAGCCAGCAAAGCGGAAGAAGACAAGATCACCTGCTGCAAAGAACTCCCTACGACGAGTAGCTGTAGAAGCACAGAGATCCAGGGATGGGATCATGATAGGAGGAATGACTGGGCTTGAAGATCGGTCGAACACAAAGGTAGCCCTGCGGTTATCTATCATCAAAGGGAACGGGGCTGATCGGGCTTTGGAATTGCCAGACCGTTACAGCATACTGTGTCGCGGAGCAGTATGACTTATCACATGCGGCGCGCATTTTAAAGGCCAAGGGCTATGAGCTGGACCCGTGTAAGGCGGAATTGTTCCCCCAGGTTCTCCACTTCGAGATGCCCATTCCAACAGCAACGTCTCTCACAGGAACCGACATGGAATCTCATACTGGAGATGTGTTCGTATTCCCATCTGGCGCTCTCGTAGCATGGGCGATACCCGAAAGAGATGTTTCACTGTTAGCATTGAAGACTTTGTTACCCGCTGCAGAGAATCCTCATTTAGACCAGCTCGAGACGGAGCACCTTGAATACCTGGAAGATCCAACTAAAGCAAACAGCAGTATCAGAGGTGACACCATCGTTCTCGGCACGAAGAATCAACAATTGGGAGATGACAACGGTCTCTCCGATGGAGCTGGTGACTGTGCGTCAGTCACGAATGGGGTCGACTCCGTCGTGGATACGTCGACGCGGCGGAGCATCGATACTGTACTAGCAAAGATTGCCTTCTCCTCCGGCCTGGCCCGGTCAACTAAGCTCGCAGTACTGGAAAGCCTCCTGAGCAACTATTTCGAATCCACAAGGTCAATTCCAACCATGTTGTCCCGTGGCACACGCCTTCCTTTCACACGTCCTTTCATTTTGCAGAAGACCGGCCA
This sequence comes from Umbilicaria muhlenbergii, assembly GCA_000611775.1. Taxonomy (NCBI): domain Eukaryota; kingdom Fungi; phylum Ascomycota; class Lecanoromycetes; order Umbilicariales; family Umbilicariaceae; genus Umbilicaria; species Umbilicaria muhlenbergii. The sequence goes on from KK106986.1 coordinate 1,892,135, forward strand.
GCTCTTAAGTGTCCGCGCACAGCTGAACCTCTATTCCGAGCTCACCGACTCCCTCCCCGATCTTTTCTGGGATAGCAAGCACGAGCTTGGTCTCGAAGGATACTATGACCAGGTCGGCCGAGCCCTTGATGTCGGGATTCGGATCAAGGTCCTCAACGAGAAAATGGACTATGCGCAAGAGATTGCCAGCGTGCTTCGCGAGCAGCTTAGCGAAAAGCACGGGTTGCATCTTGAATGGATCATTATTCTGTTGATTGCGGTGGAGGTTTGCTTTGAGATTCGTCACGTGCTGAAGGAGCGCGACGAAAAGCTTGCGAAGGTGGACAGCAAATCTACCATTTAATCGACTCACAGTGGAGACGGCGTTTTCGGAAAGGTTATGTCAGCGCTGCTTACGGCGTCGGCGCATTGTAGTCTCTCTAGAGCATGATACCCCCACTCTTGTTTAATAATACGGTCTCGCATTTCGATTTGTCTCATCGCCGCTCAAATATAGTCCAGCTTCACTGCCAGATCAAACGGCAAAGGTAAATGATGGTAAGTCAGACGATGTTGGCCGACTAAACAACCATCGTCATGCCGCAAGCTTTGAGACAATTGCTGCATCTGTCCCGGCGCCGTGAAGCGTTCCATGTGAGATGCTCCCACTCTCCTCCATGTCTTGTCCGGCGATACCCACCGGCCTCGTTTCCGCTTATTCCCGTTCGCCATTCCCATCGAGCCTGGGAAATCCGGGGCAAGGTGTGGGGTTCTGCAGTAGCGGAAGTCGATTGGAGCACCGCCATTGGTTCGGACGAGGCACGAAATCTTATTCCCCGCTGCTCATTCCTACGACATCTGACTTTCTACACCACGCCTTTACCCAGCGTGCCCAGTAATCCAGCAACCTTCGGCCATGTGCTCACTGAAGAATCATGAAAATAGCCTACTGCGATACATCCCCACGTCGCCCCGCAATTGGCCCTGCTATTGCCGGCCATGGGACTGACGGGACGCCAGATCTTTCCTCCTGTCTACCCTGCTGGCCGTTCGGTGGAGGTTCGGAGGCATTCATCACACAGGGATAGCTCGTCACGCAGTATTACCTGAATGTCTTCCATCCACCCTTTTCACTATCTAAGGGCCTTCCATCTTCACGTATCACAAACATTGCTTCCGCTTGCTTTCATTGCGCTATCCGGCCGCAACTTTCATTTATCTGACCAACATGGTAACCCCCCTACACCAGTACCCTGATCGCCCATGCTTACCCGTTGACAGACAACCAACCCGAAGTCTCTACGCGTAGGTCTGTGCGGTGGTGGTATCGGAGGGCTGGCCGCGGCCATCGCTATTGCGAGAGCAGGCGCTACTGTTACGGTCCTTGAAGGGGCTCCAGCCCTCGGCGAGATAGGAGCAGGTATCCAGATGACGCCGAACGTTGCGCGGTTGCTTGTTAAGTGGGGTGTGAGCGATGTATTTGGCGATAACCTAGTGGAGTTTGAGGAACTGAACATGCGGAGAAGAGATGGGACGAAAGTTGGATATACACGAATGGTCCCCAACGTCCGTCAGGAGCTTGGATACCCGTGGTGGCTCGTGCATCGAGCCCATCTACATCAGGGGCTGGTTGACATCGCCCGCAAGGGCGGAGCCAAACTTGTCATAAATGCGCGCGTCAATCATATCGATTACGAGGGTGACGGTCCTGTTGAGGTGAAGACGGAAGCGGGTGAACAGTACACTTTCGATCTTTTGATTGGATCCGACGGCCTCAATTCCGTCGTACGGCGTACCATCCTGCCAAACGTCAAGCCAAAACCACCGACTGGCAACTGTGCCTATCGAGCCATCGTACCCTATGCCCAAATTCGCAAAGACCCCGTGGCTAAAGAGCTGATCGATAAGTTGACAATGGAAGTCTGGATGGCCGAGAACGCATATATCATCACTTATCCAATCTCCGCTGGTAAGGACTTTAACCTAGTACTCTCTCATCACCGCGATCCTCCGGTTGACAAGGTCGAGGACGTTGACATGAATGATTTGAGGAACACGTACAAGGACTTTGACCCAAGGATCAAGCGGATAGTGGATATGATACCCACGGCGCAGCGATGGCCTTTACTGGTCACGGGACCGCTGGAGACCTGGTCGAGTCCGCAAAAGAACGTAGTGCTAATGGGCGATGCCGCTCACTCAATGGTCAACCACATGGCGTACGTCCCTAAACTCTCCCCCCTCCCCAACCTCCCATCCTCTATTTATGAACCCCATTAACCTTACTACAGTCAAGGCGCAGCAACCTCAATGGAAGACGGCGCCTTCCAAGGCCGGTGTATTGGGGAAGTCGTCAAAGGCCAATTGAGCGTCGCCGAAGCGATCGGCATCTATGAGGAAACTCGAATGCCCAAAGCCTATTATAAACAGCAGGTCTCGTTTTTGAACGGCGCTATATGGCATTTGCCCGATGGCCCGCTGGCAGATGCCCGTGACAAGGCTATGTCGCCGGAACTAAGAGGGGAGCGTTTCTTGAGGAGCCCGAATTTGTATGGGGATCCAGAGACGGTGTTGAGGTGCGTTGCCGCCACTTTTCAAGACCAACAGGTGTCTTCCAAGGGCAGAAGAATGAGACTAATCTGTCTGCAGTGTCTACGGCTACGACGCAGAAGCCGACGCGGACAACGCCATTGCCGCTTACCTCGAGGGCCGGGACCCAGCTGATCCGAGGACGGGGACGTCTAAGAAGTTGGAGGATAAGTTCATGAATTGGTTCTTGCCGAAGGATGACCGGTCGAGGAGTTTTGTGGAGAGGTCGCGACTGTGATGAGGTATTTAAGGGTATATAAGTCCATGTGTTGTGATGGTTTATTCCGTCTATGTAAGTACAGGTGCGATGTGAATATATAAAATTCGTCGCAAATTTACGGGCTTCTTGGCAGTCTAGCGATGCTCCGAAAGGGGTAACTGACACGGGTACCTGCCCCTTTCAGGCTTCTCCGCAGGCTGTCCTCCTCTTACTCTATCGCTTTTGTACATTCCTCAAGCCTAATGGTCTTTTTCCTACCTCTCTTCATTCCACATCAAATTAACGCTTCTTCGTCCTCGTTCCTACAATTCCCATCAAACTCTCAATTACCACACACAAGCCACAAACTTCGTCATGACCATCTGTCAGGCGAACCATCGAAACTAGTGGCATTTCCCCCCTCACTCAGGATGTGCCCCTCAATGTTCTAATCTACGACGAGAAAGTCGAAGAAGATCGAATGTGCAACGCTGGAAAATTGACGTCATCGAGCCCTAACCCTACCTTACTATCTCGCCTTTCCTAAACAACAATCTCCTTCTTACTATCGCATCACTCACTGCTCTCAAATCGTCATTTCTTTTCATGCCTCACCTACTGCTGTTTGCTCATCAGGCTCTCGCAATCACCGCTCTTCCCGCCGCTGCTTCAACTACTCTATAGAATAACATGTGCTTTTCGCGTTCCATCTCGTTTTGCCTCACTCTACTCGCATAGGTATCTACCTCATCTCATCATCGGATCGGTGGCGTCCATATCGGGACCCCTAGGTCAGTGTTCCTAATAGCCTAGACCGGGCTAGCCCACAGGCTAGCCCGGCTAGTTAGACCAGCCTAGACGGCTCCTTTCAGCGGGCTAGACTGGATTGCCAGTGGTCTAGCCGGTCTAGCTAGCCCTGACAGATTCTCAGAGTGCCTCATGAGGCTGAGGTGTAAGGCTGAAATGTCGCTTCACCTACCTTAGGGGCCAAACCTTGGTGTAAAATAGAGTGTCACAATTATAACTTCACAGTGTATGTGACTGCAGTCTGTTGCAACTGTTAACAATCAAAATAACTGTAGTGATCTCACATTACAGAATCTTCTATGAAATGAATTTTATCATGAGTTTTTTAAGACTCTACACATCTTTACATTATCTTGACATACTTAATGGTGTGACATGCTAAAAGTCAAGATACATAGAGATTTCATTTTCATACCCGGAAGATGCCGGCAGGCTTCGCTAGAGCCACCTTATTCATGAGCTTGCTCATGTTAAATCTCCAGAGGGGTTCCAAATCGCGTTCAGCCGCTAGTGGAGTAGATTTTTCCGTTCCGGAGGGTGCTTTTTTTCCTCTTCAAGACTAGGCTTCTTGTGGGCTTGGCACGACTTGCAAATTCTTCAAAAATACTACTGCATTCACTATGGACTGCATTCACTATGGACTACCTTGCCTGTAGTGCTTGTAAGCGTTTGAAACCCGCCGCTGAATATAATGAAGGCTATCAGTATTGAAAAACCTGTTCAGCTTGCAGAGCTGTAGGTTCAGGGTCCTTTTCCATAATCTTTCTAACCTGTGTTTTAGAAGTTTTCCTAATCTGAATGATATTCTGAACGGCCAAGGTCTTCAGAACGCGGATCTGAACAGGCTTGATGATGGAAATCACATGATGTTTTCCCTGAGAGGGGGGTTCCGGGGGTCTCCCCCAGAGGTTATGAAATATGATCCGCAAGCGTCTGCCAGTTGGTACTAAAAATTACGCAACAGCAAAGGCAGCAACAGCAGAGACAGCAGCGGTGGAGGCAGCAGAGGCAGCGGCAGCAAGGGCAGCGGCAGCAGGGGCGGAGGCGGCGGAGGCAGGCAGCGGCGGAGGCAGGCAGCAGCGGAGGCAGGCAGCAGAATGGGGCTATAACTTACTGTAAATGATGTCATATTGTATTGGAGTATGATGTTTGGTGGTTTAAAAACGCGTGCTTTCAAAACTAAAGCGGCTAGCTCCCTGAACAGAGGGTTTGAAAATTGAATTCAAAGGCCATGAGGCTACAATCTACATATCTATCTAAAATCTCTATTGGGTAAACCTGAAACATATAAAATAAATGAAAATCAGCCCCCGAGGTTGGTATATAATGACGTTTAGCGGGAATAACATTAAAGCCGGTAGGGCTATGGCCTGCACGTGATTAAAACTCATCGTCCCGTCCGCTTATTTGCTTAGTCATGCAAGCTCATGCCTCAAGCGAGAGGTCCCCTCACGGTGGATCATTTTAATGAATCTCAACACCACATATTTTATAATTGCAGGATCAGTTGATTCAGGCAAATTTCACACAAGGGAGTGTCCCGCAAGTACTGTTTGCATTCATAGAGGGTTGTTGATAATGTGGTTGATAATGCGCTTGTGCCTTCAAGCAAATTTGCTTACTAAAATAAAATACTGCTGACTAATTTCAGAACATGCTGAATGTGACATGGTTAATCAGTCTTTACATGATAAATAACTGTACATGCTAAACCGTACCACCGCAAGTGAATGTGGTTCCCAGAATTTACCATGTCAAGAAGGATTACCATGCCAGCAACGCGGTGCAACCCTATTATGATTTGAGGTTTGGCCCCTAAGGTAGTCTATGTAGGCAGATATTTAGTTTAACCTTCTCTATCAGGCCTAGCCTTATACCCCCTGCTGGTCTAACTAGACTGTTAGACGGGCTAGCCTAGCCTAGACCGAGGCTCGGTCTAGGCTAGGCTAGGCTATTAGGAACACTGCCCGGGGGCCTAGGTGAACCCGCGATGGGTAAGTGGAAGTGACTCGACTCACCCACTTCGCTGTCAGCCTGACACGCTTGGATCAGGTTTAGTAAGGGTGTCTCAAGTCTTCATCATCGCACCAATTCCTAGCTGCTAGCTGCAGAACGACAGCCAGCGCGTGTGCTTGGACCTGTGAAAGAACTTGCCTTGCTGCATAGCATGAGGGGTTTTCTTAGAAATGGTAGCTTTTTTTCGAGCTATATGTACACATTTGATCATCACCTTCTCATGCGTCTCTCTTCTGTTTTTCTCCTACTTCCAAGTCTTGAAGAGTTTACTCTCGCGAGTGTTGTGGGGGAGCGCGAGGTGGAGGTTGGGCGGCTGTAAGCGCCAGCTACCTTACTGTAACCGCTGAGGTCCAGTTCGTAGCTACCTTAGTGGTTTATTATGGTAAGCTTACCTTGAGAGTAGGCGGCGGCTAGTTCATTGTTGGTGGTCTACGATGGTAGGCTCAGCCTAGCACTGAGGTGGCAACAAGCTCGTTGCTAGTGGTTTACTATGGTAGGCTCATCCTGGCTGTGAGGCGGCCGTTGCTCGTGATAGACTATGTTCGGCTCACCCTGCCAGTGAGGCAGTGGCTAGTTCAGTGCTAGCCATTTACTATGGTAGGCTCATCCTGGCAGTGAGACAGCAACTTCCCACCATTGGTTTGGGCGTGACAGCGAGGTGATGACTCACCGTGTCTGCCTGTAGACAAGTTGGTCGCAAATCGTGTCTAGAGCTGTTGTTTCTGCCTCGCCGCTGCATTGACTCTTAGATTTGTTAGGCAGCAATTCACCTCCGTCGTTGTCTTGACTGGACATAAAAGGCGATACATCTTCCTGTAATTATGTTATTCTCACCTTACTTCTGTCCAATATCTTCCCGGTCATCGAAGCGATCAAAGCCTAACACCCAAGTCTCTCGAGTCTGTTACGGGTACAGTACTTCCAGTCTCCCCGCTCACCTTTGACACGGCCCTGAACATCTCTGGGCAGCTTTCTCTTCTTCGATCAACCACATCGCAAAGCCTCACGAGCTATTAGGAGCCAGATATCCTCATGTGAGTTTGATGTAGTCCGGCAGATGATGGTTGAAGCTTAGTTTCAGTATGTGCCAGCTCCTGATCTCAGTTACGACATATACTGGCTGCCCCAACACATGCGACATTGAGAAGAGCACTTTGATGAGATGCTCGCAGGCCCAAAGTACGGGCGTGATCTGCCCAAACCCGAAGGAGCAAAGGATGGGTAAAACCAGAAGCCATGTACAATGCCCGAACCACAGAGATGAGGGCTATTCTCGGCGCTAGGGTTCTGTGGATCTCGATGGACACCAGCGCCGATCCAAGGATAGTTGGCGATGAGGTCTTGATGCTTTTACCCCGAGGAGGTCATAAGTGCTGGATGGATCTTTAGGCGTTTCCAAGACTCAGCTGTGTGATTTGAACACTTCAAGGTTGCGATCTGAGCACCGTCCTGTTACTTTCATTCGTTAGCATCAATCGAAGAGAGATGACAGTGGTCTTACCTAGTAGCCTCGTCTCCATATCTTGAATGAAATCGTGTATCTCTTGAGCAGAGGCGACTTGGTAAAGCCAACAGCGTTCAATGATATTTCCACACGGTATCCCTGTCACATCGGGGAATTTGTGGGTCTTGTAGAGCTCTTCCACTTCGTTACTTGGCAGCTCCTGAAAAGGGTAGTGCCCGGTCATAATACTGTAAATTGTGCCGCCTAAACTATACAGATCTTGTTGAGCCGTCGGTGCACTGTTCCAACGGAAGTTAGGCGCTAAAAACCTCGTCCCTGCAATTGCGGTTGCTTGGGAGCCTTCCAGCGAAGAGCCCCCGAAGTCTGCGATTTTAAGGCCCAGGTCTGCGTCTAGCAAGAAGTTCTTGGGTTCTACGTCGCAGTGGATCACGTCTGCGGCATGGAGCAGCTGCAGTCCTTCGGCTGCCTCCCGTACCCACCGGAGTCGCTGTGATAAAGGTATCTCGTCGTTGCGTGCACGAAGGTAGTCCATAAGACAGCCGTTTGGCATGTACTCCATAGTGAGGGCGCACTCTTCGGGATCCCAGTTGATGATTTTGACCAGGCGTGGATGAGGACCGAGTCTCGTGTATATTTGGCTCTCCGTGGTAATGTCTCTCCGACAGTAGGGCGTTTGCGAGCCGGGCCATGGCGACTTGACCACATCACCGGAAGGCAAGCGTTCCACAATCCCTGACGCTCCGCCAGATATGAGGTCCCCTCTTGAATCAATGACAGTGTGTTCAACCTTCCCGGTAGGTGCAACATCATTTAGATTTGCGATAGCTGGATCCTGCGTGTACAGCACGCTTGTTAGAGATTTGGTGCTATCTGCGAACACGAATGGGGCCTACCTTTCTTCTGGCGGAGATAATGTGACCGCCCTCCACATCCTGCTCTGCAGTAGTCTTCTTATCCTGCTCCGCGATAGTCTTCTCATCCCGCTCTGTAGTAGCCTTCTCATCCTGCCCTGCAGTAGTCTTGACACCCTGCTCGGCAGTAGTCTTCTCTCTCTGCTCCGTTGTAGTCTTCTCGTCCTGCTCAGTAATAGTCTTCACATCTTCATTACCTAACAGCCGGTGTATCGCGCCGAAAATGGATGCACCCATGCTCAGGTTCCACGGCCAAAGCCGCCAACGGGATATCCAGCTGAGCAGGGAGTACATGTTCGATCGACGTTAGGACAGGTCGAATACGCTGTGGACAATCTTTGCCCCATGGAAGAGCTGAATTTGAGATAACATCATCCGTAGGAAGTGGCAGACTCTGTATTTCTGTACTAGGTTACCCCTTTACCCTGATGTACGGGGTCAGCACTACGAGTTGTACTCCGTATAGCGCGTGAGCTTGGCAGGGGCTGCAACCTACCTTACGGTAGAGGACGGAACAAGGTACGGCGCCTTTTTTGTTACACGCGATCCGCCGCCAGGGACCTCCAATCCTAACTAGAATTAGCCGTCACCTGTGACGCTACATTCTGGCCCCAACCACAGTGCTTCTCCGAAGCTTGGATGCGTGGTAAACCCCACTTGCTAGTCAACCCATCGACCAACCCGCCTTATGTGTGGCCATTTCCATCCGACCACCTCTCAAGCCTCACTTGGCGAAACGCCGTACAAAGGGCAAGGACCCCCCTCGCGACTTGTCATGAGCATGCTGTTCGTCGCATGACGACTTCATCTACATACTTGGCGCCATGCAAAGCACTGGGACACCGCCTGCTATCGATTCAGCAGCCGCGGCGGTGGCCTGAACGGGCGCTCAAATGCACGGCTGATACTGATATCTTGCGTGCTTATGGCACGAAGTTGGTGCCCCCTCTTGCACTTCTCGAAGCACCGCCTTGTGCTTGCTTTGTAACACATCCTTTATCTCACAATGTTGTGCACATTCTGCGAGACTTTGAACTTCGATGCAGCTTGCTCAAAACAAGGTGCTACCCATCACGAAACCTGGTCAGACCTTTGCGCCTCAGCCGAAGCTGGTTGCGAGTTGTGTATGAAAGACTGTATTTGGTTGTACCTCAACAAGTCGGGATGAAGTCAGAACAAGTAGCATAGGTTATGAATATAAAAGTAAGATTGTAAATCATCCATATTTTATTTACTTTCTATCTGCTTTCTATCCATCTTGTATTCTTCTTCTACTCATCTTCTACGCATCTTTTATGCACCTTGTATGCACCTTGTATGCACCTTGTATGCACCTTTTTAGCATCTTTTATTCGCCCATCATTCTTATTCTTCTGCTTTGGTTGCTTTACAAGCACTTGTCTCTATTCATGACTTAAGCTAGATATTCTTACCTTCGTGTCTTTGTGGCTTAATAGCCCTGTGGATGGTTTCCCCTCTTGGATCATTACTCCGTTCGTTAGATCCTGTCTCACTATCCATCGCCCGCTTCACGATGGGCCCGTGAGCGCACCTACGTGGGCAGAAACCGCCCCCACCCACGCTGCTGGAAGGCCAAGCCTTGATACCCGATTCAGATGCCCACCAATCCTCCACGACTGACGCTCGAACCGGATGGGCCCAGTATATCAGAGAGCGCAGTGCATTTGAAGATGCGACAGAATTACCCCCTTGGCAGCTTAAAGTAGGATTCATCAAGGGGACGCACTTCTGGCCTGACGTAGCAGAGGGTGTGCGTCAGAAGCAGGAGTCCAGAGCCCTCGAGGGCAAAATTCGTCGCTGTTCCAACGGCCGCGCATTCCAGGCTACCGGATACGGTACTGAAGGTCCATCACTCCCAATTTCGATTTTAGTTCCCAGCCTTTTCACCCCATCTCCACCGCTCCCTTCCTCGGTTCCACCCACCCCTTATATGGTACGGTACTCAACTCCACAGGGTCCGGCACACTGCTGACTTCCACAATCTCACCATCATTACCCAGTTCACTAACACCGTGTCGCGGCAGGGGGATCGCTTTCTCTGACTCTGGCTCCCCGGCTATAGGTACGCTTGCCTTGGTGGCAAGTTGTCGGCGTCTTCGAAGTAGGAAGAAGATCAGGCCGGCTAGCAGGAGCGCGGCTAATGGGATGCCTAGGCCAGCGCCGAGACCGATTGTAAGGTGATTTGATGAGGAAGAGGAGGAAGTGGTGGGGCTGGCGGTAAGGGCGGCGGCGGCGGCGGCGGTGGTGGAAGAGGAAGTGAGGGTCGGGCTGGGTTGGGTGGAAAGGGTGGTGGCGGTAGCAGGCACGTGCGTAGTACTGGAAGTTGAAAGCGCAACGACTTTTGGAAGGGTTGTTGTGGGATTAGCTGCGGTGGAACTGCTTGTGGACACCGCGGCGGATGGAGCAGTTGTGGCAGCCGAAGCGCTCCCGGTATTCACGGTAGATAGGAAGGCTTGCGCTGTAGCAATGAACGATGCTGCGCTCACAGTGACCGGAGTCCCTCCAATGACCACAGTAGCCGCTGGACCAAGAGCCTCGATTGAAGAGAGCAGAGCGGGGAGCGGGTTGTCAACGCTTGATTGCGCAGCGGCGCCATTGTGTGGGCGACTGCCTTTCCCGTGCTTTCCATTGTCACTGGTGTCGTCGTGCTGCGGTGCTGAAAACGGCAGTAGAATCGCGATGGTAGCGGGAAGCAGGAACCTCGTGAGAGTCAGCATTGCCATGGATTCGATTCAACATGTGCTGCGTATAGGTGACATTGTGGAGTCGAGGGCTTGGTAGAACGGCATGACATCCAAGATGCCCCGGTACTCCTCCATGGTTATAACGAGCCGTTGACCCCGGAAATTACCCACCGTTGCCGTGAATGAACGGAGGTGACGAAGTCTTGAGGAAAGGAAGCATTGTGATTGGTGTGCTTGAAGTCAAGCTTGTATAGCGTGCAGAATGGTGGGGGATGCTTCGAACTTGGTTAGACCTTGTTCTGCCCTGATTTCCACCCCTGATTCCTGGCTTGCGCAGGTGCCCCAAAAACAAGCTCCCGGCTAATGGCCTTCTCGATGCGGATGGTATGGAGAGGCATCACTGGAGTTGATATTCTTGACCTGTGTAATGTACTTTGCATGGCGGCCTCAACTGTGCTTTCCAATGCAGAGAAAATTTGGCCTTCTGGCCTGCCAGGCGCGTAATCAAAACAAGTGGCAATTTACAAACGGGGAGAACCCCGCTACCTTGACGGCGAAGCAAATATCAAGTTGTGCCTATGCTGAAGTAGCAGTCGTTGAGCTTTTCGTCTGCCCCCTTGCTCTACTTGACAATGTGTCTTTTCGTTATCAAATTGCTGCTGAGGACCTCCCAGATTTCTCGGTTCAAGACTGCCACTTGAATTGATGGTACGCCTGCAGGCTACTATTGTTGCATGTGGAAAATCGTTCGTCCGCCCCGCCCTGCAGCAGCCAATATATGCCCGTAGCAGGCATCATGCCTACATGCGCTCGGCCCGACTATAGGCGCTCGGTCAATGTAGGCGAGCACCGAGAAAGCCGATATGGGGGGTTATTTAATGTGCCCTGATTTCTACGAAGACTGCTTGCTTCTACACGTTCATTTATATCAATTGGAGCGGTATTTAGCTAGATACAATACATCTATTTGGCCTCTATATCGCCCCATTGCAACAACTATAACTTATTTCTTGACTAGGCTAAACTATTTTAAGTTACGAAGTCTTGATTATTTGCTATTGAAGGCAGTGCCCTGCTAAGACTCGTAATCTAACAGACATGAATAGTACAACTACGGGCCCCTGGTTATGAAAATTCCGTCGAAAGTGTACTGTTTTAGCATGTCCTTGATTATAAATTGTTTTTCGCACTTTGTTCTTGGCTATCACTCGTGGATTAATGGAACACCACGATCGGGGTGCGCCGGACCAGGGAAAGTCAGCGAGCCACGACGAGGTGGTGCAAAAGCCGCCCAACCAGGAGTCTGGGTAAGATACTGTGGGCAAACCTTTGTCGCGGCTGCATATCGATGGCAGACTTGAGGAACTCTAGAGAATGCACTGCTGGTGGTAATCAATCAATGTTGGCTCCAATGGATATCTTGCTTTGGAGGGTGTGTCTGCCTTGTGGCACTCATTCATGCAGTGAGCCGGAGTAGCACCTCGTACTGGCGGCTATCAATTATAGCAGCTGCCCCCCTCAGCTCCAGGTCGTACATGCTCGCAGTCTTGAACCCTCCTTCTTCGCACCAAATGCACCCAGCATAGTGTACCAGCCAGACCATCTACAACGCCGAGATGTTACAGCCGCCGACGGACTCGGTCGAGACGACGACTACGGCGACAGCAGGATCAAACCAGCCCCGGAAGACCCCAGTCAATGTGAGCGACGAAGGCTTCACAGTGTTGTGGGAAGGGCAAGATCCAGTTGCTGAGTACAGCTCTTGTGGTGCCTGATCTTGTACTGTCTCTCATTGTCATTAGTATTGTACTTATCCACGGCCTACAAGGGCACCCCAAGAAGACCTGGATGTACGGAAAGTACGACCATTCTACAAACCCTAGATGCAAGCTGTCCAGGCTTTTCCATCGCAGTCAAAACAGAGCTCCTTCCAACAATCTACCATTGGAGGCGATCTGTTACTGGCCCGAAGACCTTCTCCCTACCGATCTTCCAAACAGCCGAATCGCCACTTACGGATACGACTCGCAAGTGACGCGTTTATTCAACGGCCCTAGCTCCCAGACAAACATCTTCGGCCACGGAAGGAGTCTGCTCTATGCATTGGATACCTTTCGAAGTGGCGACTCCCAGCGACCGATTATCTTTATTGCGCATAGTCTCGGGGGTTTGATACTAAAAGACACACTGCGAAGATCTTGGCAAGCGCAGAGCTCTGACGAAAGTCTTCGGAAAATTTATGAGGCTACCACGGCTATTATATTCATGGGCACTCCTCACCGTGGGAGTCAGTACGCATCATGGGGACTCTTAGTACGGAATATAGCCATTGCCTCCGGATTTGATGCTAGCGATAGTATCTTGAGAGATCTGAAGGTCGAGTCAGGTATCCTGGATTTACTTCGCGATGAGTTCGGGAAGATGTTGAAGGAAGAGAGATTTGATATCTATACTTTTCAAGAATCCAAGGGATTGAAGGGCGTCCAGAGGTTGAACAAGCGGGTGAGCCTTCATTGTCTAGATGGTCATGGCATGTTCTAGAATTTAACATTTCTTCTTAGGTTGTGGAAGATGTGTCCTCAGCGCTGGATGATGCACGCGAACGTAAAGACTTCATAAGTGCGAATCACATGGGAATGTGCCGTTTTTCTGGTCATCAAGATCCTGGCTACAGCAAAGTTAGGGATGTGCTTCAAAGGTGCCAACAGTCGGCAGTGGCCCGCGAAAAGCAAAGACTTGCAGAGCAAGGTGTGTCTTTCAATTATGATTGCTACGTTTTTAGTAACACACTTGACATGAATATTACCATACAGACTATCTATACACATCAGAATGCCAAGGTGTGTGTTCCAGTTATGATTCTATGTCTTGGTCTTTAAAATCCTAATAAAATTTATGAGCTTCGCTTCGAACAAGTGGAGCCAGCGCACAGGCACACTCTTAATTGGCTTTTTGGAGACTTAAACCTTGGCTTTGAAAACTGGCTTAGAAACGGCTATGGACTGTATTGGATCAAGGGAAAGCCTGGCTCTGGAAAATCAACTTTGATGAAACACGCATATAACGACCCTCGGACCACTGACTGCTTGGCGCATGGTGAAAGCAAAAAAGCAAAAGCCGCGTTTTTTTTCCATGATCGAGGTTCGGATGTGCAGAAGTCTTTCGAGGGCCTCCTTTATGGCATACTGTTCCAAGTTCTCCAGCAAGTTCCAAGTTTAGTGCCGAGAATTCTTCCAGTTTACCGAAGGAAAGGGCGCGGTCAATGGACCGTACTATGCCTTCAAGACGCGCTCAACTCAATTCTGCAGCAGGGGGTCCTCCAAGCCGACATCTGTTTATTCATCGACGCCTTAGATGAATACAAGGGTAACCATGGAGACATGGCAGAATTCCTGGCCAGAATAAGTGCTGCTGAGCAATCCACACTTACGAAGGTCAAAGTCTGTTTCTCAAGTCGACCCTTAAATATATTCCTCGACAATTTTGCACATGTTCCTGGCTTCTCGCTCCACTATCAGACACAGGAAGATATCTCCCACCTCATACGCAGCAAGATGGAGGGTAGCCCAAGGATGCTGTCATATCTTCGTTCTTCCCAGGAAGACGAGCGAAAGCAGGCGGAGCAGTTCTCCTCGAATATATGTTCACGGGCCCAAGGCGTATTCCTATGGGTGAAGCTGGTGCTCGATGATTTGCTCGAGGGATGGACTGCCGGCGATAGTATTGAAGAACTAAATGAAAGGCTATCTACGCTACCTGACGGTCTGGAAGAGTACTACGAAAGGATGCTCACTAAGGTACCCATGCGTTACCGCAAGGAGAGCTATACCCTGTTACAGCTTGTCCAGTGCGCCATGATGCCGCTCTCTATACATGAATTCATCGAAGCTTTCTTTTATTCTACGGCACCATCCATCATAGACAGATCCCCCTGCTTAACTCCGGGAGGATACAAAATTGAGGACATGAAGAGAAAGATCAAGAGTTGCTGCATGGGGTTGATCGAGGTGCAATGGTTCAATGGTTCTCGAAAGCTCGGCTCTCGACCCGTGTTTGAAATTGCAGATACTCGAGCCACGAGATTATCAGTGCAGCTGATGCATCAGACGGTGAAAGAATATCTTCAAAAACCTGGTTTTAAATCAATGCTTATGGACAATCTTGCCAGCAGTGAGAACAACGGATACTGCATTCAGATGAAATACCTTCTAGGGTTGGCTTACCATTCGCCGTCACTTAACCATAATCAGCATAGGTTGTTTGTGTGGCTGGCGAAACTCAGTTATTATGCGAAATGTGCTGAAGAGACAACAAAACGGTCTCAGGCGACATTATTGTGCTGTTTTGGAGACCACAAAATGCACCAATTATTCCAGTACAGCTCACACGCGTCGCCATTCGACACGATGCCGTTAGCCGAGTCTTTACTGTCTTTTGCAGCATTTGCCGGATTATCACTATTTCTAGAAGAAAGACTGGATGAACAATATCATGTGCCGAGACTCAAGGTTCCATTGCTACATGTTGCGGTGAATGGAGGCATTCATTATCTTTTGCCGACGACATACAATCCTGTCATGGTTGTAAAGATTCTTTTCAAGCATGGAGCCGCGGTCAATGAACTCTGGGAAGGGAAAACTGCCTTTGATCTACTTCTATCCCAAGATCCCAGGAGTTCAAGATTTACTGCGGAGGTCGCAACTGTGTTTCTTGCGCACGGACAAGATCCTAACAAGATCATTTCTGGAGAAGATCTACAATACAAACACCGACGTGATGGTCGCGAATATCGACCTCTACACGTGGCTGCGTGGATGGCTGATATTTCGCTAGCTCGCGTTTTGATTGAAAGCGGCGCTGAGATCAATGCACTGAACAGCAAAGGCCAGACTCCTTTGGACATCGCGCTTTTAGGAATACGGTTTGCAAACAAACGTGAGTTCCAACCAGCAGCACAGTTCAGACAGAAAGCCCTCCAACTGGCAAGCCTACTACACGAGCATAAAGGAAGTGTGACTCAGGATCACACTTTCCTACAAGAGATTGGGGACATGAAACTCAGAGGACTCGAACGACCGCAAAATCGCAAATATTTAGAAGGTTTGGAGACTCTCATAATTGATCCAAGACTACTCGATCCGCCCCGTCTAGAGGCTATAGTCCCAATAGAGCGCCGCGCTTCCGAGGATCTAGAGGCTGATCCAGGCCTGCCTGCTCCTTCGCACTCGAACCCTGGGATCTCGAATACATTGTTTAGTGCCATCACAAGCCTTTTCAAGTATACCTAGCAGCAGTGTTCCGAAACCCCCCCCACCCCCCAGGGAGGGTGGTGTGGCGACTTGGGGGGGGGGGTGTGAATTTCTGAATAGTAGCAATGTTAGAACGAATATTATAACAATGAAGAAGCAGTTATAGAACGTACATTTAACTTGATAAAGCCATGTTGAAGGTTGAGGCTCAATTTTCTATGAATTTGTTTGAATTTCATTGATTTTTGTCTATATACAACTACGTATGCCCTATTCACTTTTTCACCCCCCTCGGTAACCTCCGTTAGGGCCTTGGCATCGGGGGGCCCCCCGGGGGTTCATGGGGGGGGGTTTCGGAACACTGCCTAGGAGCTATAATTTTGCGAAGTCCGAAGGGTTGCAAATAGACCGTATAGCGATTCGACCATTTCATTCAGCCGCATTCCTTTCAGAGCGTACCTGGAACATTCGGAAGTCGAAGCTTATTTTATGGGTGTGAGTATTTCTGGCTGTAGGAGCATAATCAGCTGTACTATGAGACCCGTCAACTTCGGTCCCGTTTACAAGACAGCCAGCGGCGTGGAAGCTACTCACTAGCCAGATTCAGTTTACGAGAGCTGAAAGAGACCAGAGCCCCACTACGTTGCAGCTGCTCAAGACCCCACAAGCCTCATCAATTGACAGCTTTTCCAAGCAACAATTAGATATGAGGGGGCCTCCGTGTCGTTGTTCAGACATTCTCTGTGAAGCAATGGAACGAGTCATTTAAGTACTATCAAAGAGAACACTAAATCGAACTGAGGCACCCCTCAGCATGGTGAGAAATCACTAACATGAGTCCGCTAGCTGCTAGTTTTTGTTGATCTACACGCCGCTGGCTGCATGGTTGCCATCGTTCAAAATGTCGCTTGTTTACCATGCGGATGCCGAGAATTGTGAGTGCAATGCAACAACCTGAGCCTCCTCCCCCATCTCCTCCCGGCATACATTCGCTATTTCCTTGCTCAGGCGACTCACATCCTCGCTCGACGCTTTATCGGTTTCGGGAATCACGTGCTCCTTGAAGACTCCTGTGTCAGTTGAGTCAACGTCACCAAACTCCCTGACCAGAGCTGCTGGCATGTTTTCGCGGATGGATGTCACCGGGGCAGCCCAGCGAATCTTCTTGTAGGCTGTGCTAGTCACGCCAGTCTTCCGGTTACGGTCAGATTCTACTAGCAGCATCGAGACGACATATCGAAAGTACAGATAACGAGCGGCCGGACGAGCATTCGATCGAATTACAAGCGGTCGGCCATCCAGTTCCTTGAAGGTCTTGCCGCTTTCGTGGACTTTGTAGTCGTCAATTCAATGATCGACAACTCGGAGCACCTAATCGTCCACAGGCTTGGCCTTAGTCCGCGGCTTTGC
Organism: Umbilicaria muhlenbergii; assembly: GCA_000611775.1. Classification (NCBI taxonomy): domain Eukaryota; kingdom Fungi; phylum Ascomycota; class Lecanoromycetes; order Umbilicariales; family Umbilicariaceae; genus Umbilicaria; species Umbilicaria muhlenbergii. Next base: position 1,909,465 of record KK106986.1, read on the forward strand.
CGGTACGTTGACCAGTTGGAACTTGTTGAACCTTTCCTTAGTCTTTGGTGATATGATCGCGCTGTTCCAAAGGCTCGACGCCAGAGATTTGATTCATTGTTGTTTGATTAAGACGCTGTGGGAAGATGTGCGTTACTATGCGTTTTTCTGGGGCGTTGTCGAATGCGTGCAACGCTGGTTACATCACAGTTCATAGTATGCTGGGTGACCTCCGGATCTACTCAATAAAAACAATCCATCCTATTATCCTATTTCATATCTTGCCGGGGAGACCTCCAGATACGCCCCTCATTGAAAATAATCAAGCATATCGTCGCATTTCATGATATCTCGAGATCCTCGGAACCACTCCTCAGTAAAAGCATCCTTCCTACAATTGCAATCCGTAACATACCAGGGAGCCCCCAGAGCCCCCCTGCAATGAGAACAATCCATATATCATCACAGTTTATACCATGCGGGGCAGACACCTGGAGCTTTTCCTCAATGGGAATAACTTGACACACCATTGATCTTGGATACTGGGAGCGACTCAGGGCTGACTGTGACACTGAATATTGGGAGTCCTTCAGAACTGAAGGCCTTCGCCCTCTGGCCTAACTCAGAACTCTGCAACCGCGGTCTTCAGTGCTTCTCTACTAAAAAGACAATGTCCTGAAATTCATCAAGCCAAAGCCATGCCTCATTCTCAGCCAACCGCTCCCTACATGGCTTAACAATATTTCTCTTCCGTAGTATTTCAAAACTAAGGGGCGTTGACTTTTCGGTGGAGAGAAGCATAAATTCTAGAGCAGAAGAATCTCGGGAGTCCTCAGCAGCGGAATGATGATGAACAGCACACTGTCATTCAGTGAAGGCAAGATCCAAGTGCTAGAGCTCAACGACTTCAATGACTTCCGGAGTAGTCTATCAGCGTATTCAAGCGAAACAAAACTAACTTGTTAAATCAAGATAACTGGCCCTCGAATGATGTTACACTACTTGCCTGATTTAGGATGCCACCTAATCCACCGATTCGACCTCCCAGTCTTCTGTCCCACTCACGACGCCAAGCTCCCCTTCCGTCTCTGTCCGGCTCTCAGTATTAGCGTTCTCTTCTCTTTGAACCTCTTCCACCCTCTCCTCCTTCTCTATCGTAATATTCGTACGTCTCATTTGAAATATAGGAGATCTTGACCTCCCCTTGAATTCTATAGACTTCGTAGGTAGAGATTCGTTACTTGCGGCAGACCGCGACTTGATAGCTTGCTTCAACAAGCGAACCATTTCATCCTGTTTGAACCGCTTTGCCAAGGACAAGGGAGTGTCGCCATCTATGTTCGCTGTGTCGGGCGAGGCTCCCCATTGAAGCAAAAGATCAACGACATCCGTATGGCCGCTGTGGATAGCCTCGAATATCGGCGTCCAATAGTCCCATGTCGACGCGTTAACGTCGGCATCGCGATCATGTAACATCTTGAGGATAGGTATCGAGCCGCTACGCGCAGCACGGTAGAGAGGCGTTGCGAGCGAGACACTTCTTGTGTGCGGAGATGCCCCAGCATCCAATAACACCTCTGCTATCTCCTCAAGGCCTTGTTCTGCGGCAATATGCAGTGCCGTTCGCCATTTATGGTAGCCGCGGAGTACTGGAATATCTGGTTGCGCCCCTGCTCGTAAGATCGTCTTGACCATTTCGGTTTGCCTGGCGGTTGTAGCGGCGGTAAGGGGCGTCCAGCCACCGACGAAGTACGCATTGATATCCTCCACTTGAGGCAGAATTAAACTGAAAACATGTTCTAGGCCGAATACAACTGCGTGGTAGAAGGGAGGTTGATGAGAGCAATCATCGTCAGTTGAACAATGGAGGTGATAGACTTGCAGCCAGGATATATACTGATCTCCCGAGGAGCCTGGTTGCAGAAACCATTGCAGCTGATTCACGATTTTCCGGTCGTGGTCCTCGGCCGATACGCCACTGAACTTAAGATGTTCTGGCCAGTAACGAGCAGCATACCTCAGCAGAGCATACTGTTTTACCCGCTCATCTAGCTCTTTGCTTTCATGAGTATCATTCACAACTGCAGGCCTTGCGAAATCTTGAAATGAAAGATACTGAATGCATGTATGTGCAATCTTCAAGTCGACGATAAATGGGTCTATGTGAAAGCATGCCACGGAGCTGTGAGCGATGTGATCGGAGAGAAGATATTCTTCGACCGAAAAGTGAGCTAGTCGAGCGACTGGGGGGTCCGTGCTACGATCCAGGACAACCAGGCTTCTACACATCGCCACGAGATCTTCAGGGTCGGTTGTGATGCCGTCTAGATCCAGACTATTGTCATCAGGCTGGATGGAGATGGCTTCAGCAAGCTCGTACAAAGTCATGGGAGCCATGCTTTCAACAAGCCATTGAAGGATCGCCTTGACCTCTTCTACCTTTTCAGGAGTCTTGCTGATGATTTGCTGCAAGATCCTCTCGTAGGTGTCATCTAGGCCTTTCGGGAGACTCGTAAGAGCGGCTTTGATGGCTCTATCAGTGCTCATGGCTGAGATGTAATCGAGCTGAATCTTTGCTTGTAAAAACCTGCGATCCCAAATAAGTCTGTGAACATTAAGCATAGTAGAGGTACCTACAATCCATCAGCTTGCCGTACGAGGGTCTCCGATATCTGTTTACCAAGGCTCGGATCGCGGAATTTAAGTCTCTTTGATCGGACACGGTCTTCTATCTCAGCAGTGATGTATGTCCCTATGTCTTGCACCATTGCATCCATGAGAGACAAAACCCAGGTTGCAAGAGGCACGATAAGACGCTCAATGTTGAGATCGTTGCGACTGGTCACCAAGATTTGAATTGTCGAATCGCTTTGGTTGGTGAGGAGGAGCTCTTCGAATGCATTGATGAATGCCTCTTCTTCGACTGACTCATCTAGCGCATCTATAACAATCATGACCTGCTGGAAATGAAGGGACATAGCTTTGATCAGTCTAAGATATTCGCCCGTACTTGGCTTTCGGCTAACGTCCTGCTTCTTCGTATCAAAAAGTATTTCAGCGTCCTTCAGACAATCCCGATGAAGCTGGACCAGCTGTCGAACCACTGTCATGAGAAGATACCCCAACGTCTGCTGCCTAGAATTGCGGTGGTCGCAATAGAAGTACGCCAAGCCGTACCTCGGAGTACGGCACTTCAAGCGCAGATGCTCAATGATCGTAGCACTTGTAAAGTAAGTTCAGCAGGCTGTTCTGACGTTTGACTTGAGGTGAACCCACGTAAGGACCGTTTTGCCGCACCCAGCTGAAGTTGGAAGTCAGTACCTATCAGGAGCCATATAGCAGTGTGGATTAACTCACGAATACCATGAAGCCACAGAAGGGTGTTCTTAGCTCGCATCCATTGTTCGAAGATAAGTGACTCGAGGAACCACTTGCCGGTCGAAGGTTGCTTTAGTCTTAACGCAGCCTCGTAGCTGTCTTCGGGGCCCGTGTCTTCTGGACATACCCATGCCATCAGCTGCTGCCGTTTACTGTCGTCGAGCTGCTCATACACGGCTTCCTTCACTGCATCAACATTCAAGTCTATTTTCCGTGCCGCGTCTTCCAGTCGACTCAGAGAGGCACTGTAATATCGTTAGCGGCCCCATAAGTCATTAACACCCCTGTGTAGCCAAGAAGCCATACGCAGAATCAGCAGCAAGAGCGGCGGTAAGAGTATCTCGAAGTCGGCCTAGTTGCTGCATAGTATCCTTCGTCTCCCGTTCTTTAAAAGGCCAGATAAGCCTTTTCCCGAAGTTCTTCATATCTTGGCCATCCAAGCGCTGACAAGTATCAATGATGGCATACACAGACCCTAACAATTTCTCACAAGACTTGAAAATCCCAAGTTGAGCCAATGACTGAAGGACAGTGCTCGCGCTGGCATCAAATGCATCTTCCGCAAAGGCCTGCAGCCGACCAAGTAAGACGTTAAGATTTGCGACCTCGCTCAACAATAATCGCACTTCAGCAGGCGCCCTAGAAACTTTAGAAAGGTACCCATAGCCAAGAGACAGGATCTTTCCGCTGAATTCGACGAGAGACACCACTGCAGACACTGAACCAACGACTTCGGCCATTTCAGACGAAAGTTGAGTTATGATCGCATTATACAACAATTGCGCTTGCCTACACACTATGGTAAGGTAATGGCCAAGTCCACGATCACGATATGAGCCGAGTGCAGCTGGCGGGGCCTCAGCCTTCGGCTCGGCTCATTGAAAACTTGGCACCAAGCTAAGTCAAGCCTCCTCAGCCTAAGCCTGCTTGGGTACACCGAACGACTTTCAGCAAGGTTCAGCCTGCCTTTACGCTCAGGGTAAAATGTGTTGCACACAAAAGTCCAATCCTTCACCTGGGGGGCCCTCCTACCACTCAACGATCAAGACTGATTTAGAGGAGCGTTCAATGCAGACGCAGTAAAGGTCATAAACGTTCAAAGGTGTCCTTCAAGATATAGCTATTACTTGAGCTATTGTGATATATCTGGTTTCTCCAAGCCGTAGACCTTCTACTTTCTTAGCAGTCAATCGTTCTAGCAACTATAGGTCTACACTTAATCAACTCACCAAGCGCCTGATTGACCGTGCAGACGCTCACGCACCCATACTCATGTCGCAGCTCCTATCAGCGCGCCGGCCAGTTCTGCCAGCCGCTCACAGGTCTGATAGTGTGTAGCATAAGTCATGACTAGAATCAAGATCGTGTAAAGAACAGAAGAAGAGTAGAAGATGAATAGAAGATGAGTAGAAGATGAATGAAAGATGATAAAAGATGAGTAGAAAATGTGTAAAGATGAATAAAGATGCATAGAAGATGAGTAGAATGTGAATAAAAGAAGAGTAGTCTCAGGTGATCAATTTATCATTCATATATATGAAGTACATAACATACCTTTGATATTGAGGAAAACCTTACAGTCGTTCTAGCAACTATTTTTGAAATTCGCCGTTCGTCGTCGAGCAGACGTCATGCCTTGGCAGAGGTTTTAGCGAGAAAAGCAGTCACGTCATGGATAGAAACGTCATGACTAGGCTTAGTGAGGAGCTTCTAAACATGTATATTAACGCCTCTACGACCTTGATTCCTGCCTCCTTCTTTATGTTCATTCTATTAGATTTGGATCATTATTTAGCTAGGCATAATCCACTTACTGGCTTCTAAATAATCGTTCTATACAACAACATAGGCCTATGCATATCTCCAGCGCCCCATTTCTATGAGTTGAGCACCCGCCGAGCGGTCAATTGACCGCTCGGCTCGGCTTGTAGTTGCTCGACGCCCTCATATCCTTGTTGCAGCAAACCTTGGTGCGCCTGCCTTGTGGCCTGGCGCTCCCACTGTCGGACTTGTAATCTATTTAAAGTCTGATGATCGGCCTTAAATAGGCGTGCAGCACATGTATGGAGCCGCTTAAATAATGAAGCCTGTCTGTCAGCCTCGAGGGCAACAAGGCAGCAGCGCCTTTAGACCCTGAAAGCTTCACAGCGTTCAGCAGAGCCTTGTTCCTGCAACGAGTCAAAGTTTTAAGGACGATAGATTCCCCTACTCTGCTGTTGGTTGTTTGTCACACATGCTTTCAATCTTTCTGTCCTTGCAGTCAGCATCAAGCACCAACTGCTTATTTCTGTGGCCTCGTAAGCATCGCGGACATCATTCCTCGCCGCCCTCTGACGTTCAGTTCCTCGAAAAGTTCTAGAGACTCTAACATCTCTATGATGTGTATCCGAGTCACCGAGCGCTATGCTGCTTGCAGGTGTGTCTATTATAGTCATGCTATGCAGCCCTGCGCGGCTTATGGCTGCCGCAGTCATGCAATTACAGAAAAGGAGGTTCTCTGCGGCTACGCATGTCCGATCCATAGCGTACAATCGCCTATCGGTACATGGCCGAGCACTGGGGTTTCATCTGAGGGATTGGAACAATCCAGTAAGTCCTCTTTTCCTCAAAAACTTTAGGCTTAAGACAGGATGTGGCGTCTGATGTGCGAGATATGTCATCACGTAAAGTCAAGAGCAGGGTGCAATGTGTTCCACATAAGGTAAATCATAAGAAGGCTTCACATACCTTCTAACAACCTTATAGAGCCTAAAAAGAAGGACCCTCAACTGCAGCAATTGAAAGTGAAATACAAACATCCAAAGGATCCTTTAGATCACGATCTAAATGGGTTGCGGTTTCCTAAGGAGGAGCATAAGCTTCCCATTCAGCGTTCTAGTTCGTTCTTCGATGGCTTGCAGGACTCCAACACTACCTTGGTAGACTCGCAGGCTCCTTTGGGTGATCCTAAGCCCCCTGAGCGTGTGCTGTCGACCGCCGACACATCTGCGGTTATGGGGAAGAATTCAACACCACATCCTCTTGACTCAAGTAGACCTGAGAAAAGCCTCAAGGAGTTGCCACTGCAGCAGGTGAAAGCAGCAGATAAGAATCTAGATCACTCATTTCCGGTTAATCAAAGTCTTCAGACGGAAGAATTTCCGCCCAAGACGGCTTCTGAACTTTCAAGAATTCCTGAAACGAAGGAGTCAGTTCAAGTGCAGCAAGTAAAAGCAGAAACAAAGGATTCAGTCAAGGTACAATCTGTTGATCAAGGTCTGCAGACAGAAGAAGTCACATCCAACCGAGCTAACATAGCCATTGACACTTCCCGAGATCTTGAAGGGAATGCATTTATCCAAATGCAGCAAGAGAAGGTAGGAAAGGAAAATCCTAAAGGGTCGAATCCGGTTTATCAAGTCCCTCAGACAAAACGAGTCGCGCCAATTCAAGTTGTTATGGCGCTGAGGGTCTGGCCGCGATTCGTCACCTTATCCTTTGCGGAGCCTTCAGTCCCGAAAGGCAAGACCCGGATAAGATGGACCTGTCCGTGCGGCCGTCAGTCATATGATGACTACGAGGAGCTGCGACCTGGAGGCCTCCATGAGATACGCGAGCTTCTAGAACGGGGCCGTAAGCCTCACGATCAAGGATCCGGGAACATTCAGACCGGCAGCGACAGAAACCACACCTTGAGCGGTGTATTACTTGATGGTTTGAAGGGCCTAAGGAACAGGTTCAGGGGTCTTCCGAAAGAGTCCGACCTTCCAATGAGTCACGTCGAGCAACGAGTTGCGGGCACAAGCTCTGCGAACCCATCACCACAGTCCAAAGAAACCTTGTTCCTTCTCATGTGCGTCCGATACGGTCGTTGGGCCCTCAAGCTAAAGCAAGAAAATGTCTGCAGCGTCAACTCAGACCAGCAACTCTTCCGCATCCTACAAGCAGCTCATCAACATGGCCGCCGCAAATTCGCCGCACAGCTCTCCGTCAAAACCGTGGTCTCCATCAGATTCGTCAAATTTGAGGTGTTCAAGAACTACCTCACCACCATCATTAAAATGCCAGATCTGCCACCTTTTACCCGCAGAGCCGAGTACCGTCCCTGCTCCATCTCCACTGACCCGCCTATCGGCGAGAACCTGCTGATGCACTATTACCACCACCCGCATGACGCCGATGACGCTCTTGTGTGGTTCGATCGCATTCCTAAGAAGCTGCATCGGCGTGTCCATTTGGACGATAATCTAAGAACAGATGTTGGATGGGGCGTGCATCTCGTCGAAGGGTTAGACTGGGTCAAGCTTTGGATCTTAGGGCTTATCTGTCTACTGCTCAGCCTCCTTTTTGGGGTCCTGTGGTCCGTCTTTGCGGGCAGTATTCAAAGTGGGTTTGCTGTGGCCGGATGTGTCATGACTGTCTTCACAGCAATGCTAGGAACGGCGCAAGCGGCACTTGGAGACCCGTAACGTCTGAAGTTTGACGACTCCGTTCTTAGATTATTTATTATACAATATCATGCTTTGTATGTATGGCTTCGAAGTCATCTATCTCTGTCTTCAACGCCGAAACCGTCGAAGGCCTCCGCGTCGCTTGAGCCGCCCGCCTCGCATCCAGCTTTTGGTAGCTCAACCGCGCTATCGGGCCCAAGACATAGCTGAAGCATCCGACAAAGGGTTGTGCGAGGACCTTCCAAAGATACTGCATGATCCTGCGCGTGAACCGATTGAAGGCGGCCAAAAGGGCGACGATGATGAAGCCAAGAGATATAGTTCCCATGTACACGAAGATGGTGCGTAAGGGCAGGTTTGTCTCTGTCCCGCTCCACTCCCGAGCGTTGATGCCGAACACCGAGGCGAAGAAGGACAGCGGTAAGAAGATGATGGTGAAGATTGTGAATATCATGACGGAGCGGCTTTGGTCAGCGGCTACTTCGGTCTGTTCGCGAGTGAGATGAGCCTCAACGACGTTTGCCTGCTTCTGCTTCATATCGAGAAGATCAATGAACTATGCAGAGGGTTAGTATTGGCTCACTTGGCGGGTCTGAATCTCATACAGCTTTATGTGCGGTCTGCGCACTCTTTAGCATCGCACGGAGTTGCTCTTGGTATCCATCTATAGTCAAATTGGTTTCTTTTAGAAGCTCGGTCCCGTTTAAACCCTGCTTGTAGTTTGCATTAAGTTCTTGATAATGCTTGACCATGTCCGCGATGCTGCGGTGCTGGTCTTTGAAAAGCTTCTCGATGCTACCCAGTTCGTCTTCGATATCTCTAAGTTCCAAGAGAGCATCGAGGTCTTTCTTGTTATCCACATATTTGGGTAACCTGTGGACGTCGAGACCGCGAGAACTCGTGTTCCTATGATTGTCTCGGAACTCTTTGAATGACTTGGTTTGTTGCTCAGTCTATCATCGTCAACATCATTCAAGTCTCAAGGAAGAGGTTGTACCCACAAGGATACTGATGTATTCCTCAAAGATGCGGAAGACTTGTAAGCTATCATCGTCCGTAATTTCCAGCAAAGCCTTGACGGCATGAAACACCACAAGAGCGGCAAAGTCGAAACAGTCATCACACTGCGTTGCATAATCTCCATTTACATCTTGGTAGATGTTGCTGCGAAGGTCGCCAAGCTTCCACGGAGTATCGATGTCTTCCGCTTCCTTCGGAGCTGCAAACGTAATGACCGTTTCTATATAAGCAGTCAGCTTCCGGAGAGTTGATAACAGCGTTCAGTAATCCCGTATGCTAACAGAACGGGGCAATGAACCTGGAAGAAAACAGTGCTTGAATGTTCATGAATGATGGAGTGAAAGACGTACGTTGATCTACCACCCATAGCCAAAGCTGATCAACCATCAAGACTTTTGATTCGTCATCATCCCTGCCAGTCTCAGATTTCTGGCCGGCTGGGAACCTATTGGCTCGGAGTATGCCAGTAATGTGTTCCATAGGAGATTCATGAAGCCCGATGTCAGGTCGTGGTGGCCTCGTCCGTTTGTAAAGAATCTGGTCTCCATCACGTGCCGAGGTGTTGCGTAGACTTGGATATCCGTATTGGTCCAGTGTCCTCCGACAGTGAATTGGTCGGTTCGACGTCAGATACTGCCAGATGAGTTTACTCTCCATTGAGTTCCCGCTTGCAATAGATTGATCAACAGGACGTGCATGATCTTGTTTTCTACGCTTCTGTATGACGTTGGCTCGCATGTTCAGGTGCTTGAATGTGTCCCAGTGAAGGTAGGGCAACTAGACACAGGTCAATCATACACATCAAATCGCCAAGGTTGGGAATTGGTTACATAGAGGACGAGTTGGACTTCACTGGTAGCGCTTGAGTGGGATCTCTGTATGTTTGAATGGCTCTGTGAGAGATCTATGTAGTTGATAAGTAAGCCAACTGGTCCAAACTTGCAAGTAGGGACGTGACTTACCCTTGGGAAATAACCCTTGACATGAGGGCCGTACGAATCGGGCGTGAGGTGACGCATGCCTTGACCGATTATGTTGCGACATCCATATCTGGTCCACAAGCAGCTTCTTATGAAGATTTAGGTTGTCTCTTTCATTTGAGACAGTCATAAGTACGAGCTGATGAACGATCAGACCCGGAAGTATCTGCGAGAAGGTTTGTATCAAAGTAGACTTTACTTACAGGCACCCACCCAGCATGAGTGTATGGGACGTGGATCCATCTGAAGCGATCGCGGGTCAAGCTAGGAAGCTGGAAGGTTCGTGGCTTTTGTGGACGCCTCACCCCGTCACTGTCTCGGAATTCGTCATCCTTTACAGGTGGAATAGGAGTTTGCGGCGCTAGGTGTTCATTTATTGCAATGGACTCTGTAGAACAGCGAGGGTTCAATGAGGGGCGCCGAGTGTGTGTGATTGCGGGCTTTTCCGATAGAGGAGCGGATGAAGATATGCCGTCATTTCTAGCGGGAATGGCTTCCGGCAGCTCAGTAGGAGGAGCTACGACAATGGTGGGAGCTACGGGCTCCGTCCAACGATGAATCGCCATAGATGATTTCGGCCGTACGTTCTTGTCAGGCTCTTCGACTGGGGTGCGAATTCGACGCCGTAGACATTGAGCTGGACCCTCTTCTAGGAACCTCCGTAATGACGGATACACTGACAACACTTTCAAGGACGCTTTCTCTTGTTCTCCAGGGGGGCCGACTTTGTAGAACTGATGCACATCGATATCGATATCCTTCATAATGCTTAAAGTGAGCTGATGATGAGCCTCTCGTTCTTGAGCGCTGAAGTGTAGAATGAAGTTTGCGAGGCCACTCAGATATCGCCGTCGGATGTTGTCATCATTGGCAAATCGAGGTACTTCTACATGTGTAGCACGAAGCCGGAAGACTTCTTCCTCCTCAACGGGGACGTCGGTGGTGCTCAACACAGCTGAACGGCTGTCCACTATAGACAATGTCACACTCGTAAGGAACTCTCCGCCTGCATCACCGGTTGAGAGTACTTCCAGGAGGCTGTCGTGGGTTTCCACAAGGCTCCATATTTTCATCCCCAACGCTGCCGGACCGAACCGATAATCAAGAACCTCCAGGTCTCGATTCTGTAATGAAAATTCTTGCCGTAGGTGCTCAGACATCTCCCATTTCAAACCCAAGGTTTTCTGGACAGTTCGCACATATTCTGGCTCAGAAAGCACACTTGAACCACGGTGCGGCGTTGCTAGGGCGTCATTGTAAAGAAGTGTTTTTGCCCTGCGATTTCTGAGTACTCACCAAAGAAAGCCACTCCTAGACACTCAGCGCCAATGTCTGCAACCTCTTCCATGAATCTTTTGGTTATCGCCTGCAGAAAGGGATTTAGCATCGATTCAGCCCACAGAGAATGGGGTTAACCCACCCGCTTCACGATGATACCGCCGGTGCTATGGCACACGAACATGATCGGGGTCTTCTCTGCCTATATTGAAAGCGAAGGATAGTCAGAATCAATCAGCCTGGAATCTTCGCGGGCATCCTAGTGACTAGGCGCGCGGTCACATGATGCTCGCCTTTGTCGAAACGGTCCCAGACTGCTCAGCTGCGGAGGAATCCAGCATAATCCATCTTTCAAAGTGCAAAAGCCATTTCACTCTACACCTTCTACCTGCGGCTTTGAATACCGTACTCCCTCCTGAGTTTTCAAGCCAGTCTCCTCCTAAGAGGAGCCTCTCGCGTTGACCAAGCACTCTGAGACACCGCAATATGGTACCGTCCATGTACACGTACCCTCTGAGACGACCTATCTCCACGAACGGTCTCCATAAGCCGATCTGCCCATTCCTCTGTCCCATATTGTGCGACTGCTTCTTCCACAGAAGCAAATTCTTTAGCCGTGGCCTTATGCCCCGGGTCAGACAGCTCTTTGACCTCCAACCGTCTTTCTTCCGGCTTTAGATGATCGTAAAGGAGGATGCGTGCGGAGGGTATCTCCTTATGCAATGCGTCGCCGAGGAACAACGAAGGATGATCGGCGCCGGAGCTGGTCCACGTCTTTCGCGGGTCCGCGCCAATTGCGGGAACAGCAATGATACTATCACCCATGTCAAAATCGCAGTCGCAGCACTGACGCAATGGTAACTTACTCGACCTTGATGGCTGTGCTAGAAGAAGCGCTGGACGGGCTGATCTCTACAAACGCCATTCTCAGGCCGTACTGGGTAGTAATATTGTCTTCACCAGCACCACGTCAGCACATCGCTGTCGCAAGCAATAGCAACCTCTCAGGCCAGAGCGAGGGTTTTCAATCAGGGTCGCAGAACGAGCAATGACGAGGGCGCTCGTGAGGGGAAGTGCCATTGCGGCCCCCAACTTTGCGGCTGAATGTCATATTCGCAATTAGGGAATCGACAAGCCACCCCGTGCAACCCATCTGCAGCTAGAGCCAGATCCCTGTTATGCGGACGCGTGATCCAATACGGTGGCGGTTAACCCCAGATAACCCGACAACTGAGTGAGAGACCTGTGCGAACGTCCAAGGCGTCATTCTCTACGCTGGGATTTGCCAATACACTTGGTCCTGTCTGTATCAACAACTCGCAATCCATCACGGTTGGTGGACTATACTCGGTCTTACTGTTGTTCCGCGCCTGTTTCAAAGCTCAAGCGATGCTGTCTTTCCGGTAAGGTAACTGATTTTCCCAACACGGTTGTCCTACGATACTCTAGATCAAATGCCTGGCTAAAGCCCTCAACATTGAAGACCTGCCGCCGAAGATCTTTGGGCCAAGGCGGTGAACAGCCTTAGTCCTGAAGATCAGTTGTCCCTCAATGTCAGCCGAGCCGATAGGTTACAGGTTTTGAAGGATCTTCTAGTGACTGTGGAAGAAAGGAAACAAAGCTGCCTTAAGAGGTGTTGGAAGTACAAGAACAGCAAAGGATAGGCCGTTGTCCTTCGCGATCTGTTTGAGAAAATCTTCGTGTGGGTGAACAAGTTTAAAGAAGTGGGAGATATTGCAGCACAATATGACCCTGCACCTGCATCGCTGCCTTGGGCGGCCGTTCGAGCTGTCCTTCAAGTACATCATATATGTCAGCTCCTACTTCCTGGAAATTAACTACTCTCAGGTGGTGGTCAATGACAGCCAGACCTTCGGCGCCATGGCTGAAGGTGTAGAACTTGTGTCGAACCTCATCACGCGCTATGCCATAGTGGAGCAGCTCTATCTCCAGAGATCTTCTGCCGCAAAAGGCCAGCTTACTCAAGCTATCATCCAGCTCTACACTGCGGTTCTGGAGTATCTTTGCAGAGCAAAGACCTATTATCAACGAAACACAATCAGTATGCTTCGAAGCAACGCCTGTGCAATATAATACGCTGGCAGTGAAGCAGAACGTGTAGCAGTGAGCGTTATACAGACTTCTGAACAGGGTGTAGATCGATACATCGATACGATAAGCGTGCATCAGACCAATGTCAATGCTTGCGCAGATCTTGTAGCGGCCGAGCGTATGCTGAAACTACTTATTGCTATTCTGTCTATGCCTTATGGGCAGCTAACGCACGCAACGCAGTTCTTGAGGGGTTGGACGACGGAGTGCAGCATCTTCAAGCTGGCTTCAGTGACTTCAAAACAAGTGAGCATGCATCCAAATCATCTTATACTCAACATCGACGGAATTTCATATTATGTTGAGCAGAGCAAGAAGAGCTGAAGACGCTTTTTGGTCAATTTGGACAAACCCATTAATTGCATGGCCGATCAACTATCAGAGCGTAACGACTCACTGAGAGGTAACATTATGGCCGCCGCACAAATGAATCAACCTGGTTGACGTACAACAGATTCGGAGCGCCTCAAAGTATTTAAATGGCTTTCGAGCGTGCAGTACTTGAAACATCATCGAACCAAGACGAAGGTATGTCTACCGGGGTCAGGACAGTGGCTTCTCCAGAAGCCAGTGTTCCTTGAGTGGCTCAAGTCTAGCGTATCCTCCGTTTTGTGATTACATGGTATATGTGAGGAGCCCTGACCCAAGCCGATGATTGTAAGCTAAACGTCCCCAGCTGGGTCATGTGAAAGTATGCTTGTGTAAGTACATTCCTCTCCAGCAACGAACCTCCGTTGAATATTTTCAGAGCATCAGTCATCGAATATATTAACGAAGGAAATTCTACGAACGCGCAATCTGCACCTATCGCCTACTTCTACTGCGCACGTAACGCAGCATAACCCGAGCGCGCGGATCCGGATGAAATCATGAGAAGCATTTTGGAACAACTTCCATCCTCAGACGAAAACCTGCCGATCAGAGAACCGGTAGTGAAGGCGTACAAAGAGAAGAAAAAGGAAGCGAAAGGACATAGCCCGGAGAGGCTGATGCTTGAAGAAACTATAGACGTCATTCTGGCGCTGTTGGAAACTAACCCAGCTATAATCGTCATTGATGCGCTTGATGAGTGTGATCCAGCCCGGCGGCAAGATTTGTTCTTGGCACTACGGAAGATTATACAGAAGTCGGCGAGCTTGGTTAAGGTCTTTGTGAGCAGCAGAGATGACCATGACATCGTCCACCGGCTACAGAACTCACCAATTTGTACATCCATATAGAAGACAACGGCGAAGACATTGATCGCTTCGTGCGTTCGCAAGTCGACCAAGCTATTGAAGATGAGAAGCTCATCTGCGGTGACGTCTCCGAAAGTCTGAGGGACCATATCATCAAGATATTGATCTCTAAAGCTCAGGGGATTACAATCAAACTATCAGAATCCCCTATTAGAACCACTACCAACTTTCAGAAAACAGCATCCCCGCCATATTCACCCGTAAGAGGTTCAAATTTTAGTCCGTCAAGCGGATTTGGATATTATGCATTCCTGATCTGGCCTTTACATTACCAAGCTGTTGATGGCAAATTATTGCCAGAGAACCTACAGCAGCAGCTAAGGGGCTTTCTCTTTCAGGGCTGCAACACTAACCTCTTATAATCGAAATGGGCACGGATTGCAGAGAAGATTTTCCTTGACGCTGACGAAGATTACAGAGATGATACTCTGAGTTCAGTATTTGATGCACTGCCTAGTACACCTTCAACCCCACTCTTCCTGGCATGCTGTTTCGGGTTAGTTTCACTTATAAAGGACTTAGAACGTTGGCGGAATGTCGATTGGAAGTTTGGAACCAAGAAAATGATAAAGGGACTGCAGCCCTATATCTTGCAGTAGGGCACAACCATCTGGCGGTGGTGCGGATGCTTCTAAAGAATGGAGCTAATGTCAATGCCATGTCTGACCGCGGTACCGCGCTGCATGTCGCTTCGCAAGGTGGATACGACGACATTGTCCTGCATTTGTTACAAAATGGTGCGAAATTGAATGCTGACAATGTATTTGGAAGTACAAGTTTGTGGCATGCCACTTTAAATGGGAGAATGACGACAGTGCAGCTGCTTCTTGATAATGGAGCTGGTGTCAATCACCTGAGCGACCAAAGCACAGTGCTGCACGCCGCTTCGCTTGCTGGAGAAGTCGAAATTGTCCAGTATCTGCTACAGAATGGTGCAGAGTTGGAGGCTACAGATCGTCATAATGAGACAAGCTTAGTCGCTGCTGCAGCACTCCAGCGTACGACAACTGCGCAGCTGCTTCTTGAAAAAGGGGCCCATATTGAAGCTCGAGGGAAATCTGGCACCGCGCTGAGGGTCGCTTCAGAAAGAGGATACACCGAGATCATCCAAGTTCTACTCAAGAAGTGCCCCAGCATAGAGACTGTAGATGATGCGGGACACACGGCATTGACGGCGGCGGCGGCGCCGGGGGAAGCATCCTCAGTGCGATTGCTGTTGGAAGCGGGAGCTAATCCTCGCACAAAGGGTAGTATGGGACGAACCGCTCGTCATCATTTCAGCGCTTCCGATTGGAAAAGGTTGCTATCGACAATGACTTCCAGAAAATTACTAGGCTACTTATAGCGTACGGGGCAGACGTAAATGCCGCCGATGAACAAGGGAATACTCCTCTTCATTCTGCTACAGGTTACAGATCTCGTCATCTAGATCTACCGGATTCTAACATGGTGAAAAGGGTTTTGGATCTAGGGCTAAACCTCGAAATCAAGAATTATCTTGGGCAAACAGCTTTGGAAACAGTCACATCACTGTTGAAGCAAGGTCATCACATGTTGTTCGCAAAGCTGCCGTGGGAAACTAGGCGTACCTAGGGCTCAAAATTATGGTGTAAACAATTCAGTAGTGCGGACGAGGAGATAATCAGGTTGATCACAGAAAATCGTAGACGGAAGCACATTGGCGACAAGCACTTCAGCTTAGGAACAACTTAATCTACCATGGAAGACCAAGAAACAGAACGGCAGCACGAGCACGACATCCTTCTGCTTGATCGTCTTGCCGTGCCAGTCTTGTTTTTTTTTTTTTTTTTTGGCGTTCCACTGGGCGACGGCGAGAGCCCCTAGGTTCTCCGCCATGGCAATCACATTCTATGGGACATGGACCTCCCTTGGCCGCAGATGGCGATGACTTGCAACTCATTTTCAAAATCTCGTTCGAGTCAAGAAGCAGCAGAAGCCCATTTGGAAACTACATCGCTTCACCATAGCAGCCGGCGGCAGAACAGCGGGGGGACTAGATGGCCCACCGCCGCAAATGGTCTAGGGTTTTCGCTGACCAGCACGGAGCGGTTCTGCCGCAACCTATTTTCCTGGCTATACTATCGGCCAACAATGAGCAGAGAAGGCGTGGTTGGCTATGAGTACCCCGGTCACCAAACCAGCGGGCCGTGGTCGAAAATGGTGCTCTAGAACTTCCTGGTGTTGGAGACTTTGAGATGTGTATGTATCTTGCAGTTGGAAACCCCTCCTTTTTGTTCCGAGATTTGAAGTATAACGCTTTGAAGCTAGCTTCTCTACAGCCCTAAGTGATGATCTACCATTCCCAACACCCCCTATACCAGTAACCATCCACCTCGCAACATTCATAACCTTCTAATACTCATACCCATTTCCCCCTTTCCAACTCACTATTTCCTTCTACCCATTGGTGTCATCACAACCACATCCATATCCCCCAAAACATCTCCATCACCTCATTGGCTGAACCCTTAATCATCCACCTGCATAAACGTCTCACGTCAGCCAACCGCTTGCAGACCCATCACCCGCACATCCCTAACTTTACATCCAGCTTTCCACTGCAAACACGACCGCAGCGTCGGCAACAACGGCGGCGCTTGCAGCCAGAACTGCAAAAGCGCGGTGAGATGATCCTATCGCAGAGGGGGAAATACTGAGTCAGACCCGGGGGGTCGGGGAGGGTGGTTCTACGATCCAAGGGTCAGAATAAACGTTATATATCAAGCCACCCATTCTTGCGTCTCCAACCTAGCTTTTCTGCATCGATCGCATGACCCTTTCGTCTCCCAACGTCTCTGCTCAGCCTGCTTCTTACTTCCACGCCAAAGACCATGTCCTCTCCCATCCCCGGCCCCAAAGCTCGGAAGCGAACCTGGGCTCGGAGACTCGAATGCCCCGTCGACCCTGGCGCGGACTACGCCAACACTTTCTGGTGCAATCGCGACCTCATCCCCATCCCCGCCGGTCGCCGCTTGTGGTCGTGGCAGGGGTTTGCGGGGTATTGGGTTGTTGGCGGTAGAACCTCCCACTTCTTTCTTTTCACTCCTCGTTAAGATCCCTCCAAGCCCTTCTTGAGATGCCCCGACCCCTCTCTCTCAAGTCGAGGTCCGTGATTTGCTTTGGTGGCAGCGCGGCTCGACTCGTCATATAGAGAGCATGGTGAAATAGGAACGACTGGATTGGGTTGGTTGATGTTGGCTGATTTTTTTGTATGTGGATCGGACGAGTAGGCATCAACACTACCTCCTGGACTGCTGCTTCTAGCCTCTTGGCGCTGGGTTTGAGCGTGGGTGAGGCGATGGGGGTGATTGTGGGGGCGGCGGTGGTTATTGCGGTACTGGCGGTGGGGGCGGGGTGGATGGGGAGTCATCAGTTTGTGGGGTTTACGATTTTATGTAGGGGGTAGGTTTGGGGGAAGGGGAGGGCGGGGGTGGGGGAGGTTGTGAATTTGAGGGAGATGAGGGGAGGGGCCTGATGCTGTTGATTTTACACCTTTTTCTCACCGGCTTCTATTTGTCTTCTGTTTATCTTCTATCTGTCTTCTATCCTTTTTCTATTCATTTTCTATTCATCTTCTATCCATCTTCTATCCGTCTTTTGTCATCTTTTATCCGTTCTCTATCATCTTCTATTCATCTTCTATCCGTCTTCTATCCGTCTTCTATGTATCTTGTATTCTTCTTCTGTATCATTCCTTTAACCTTCCACAATATTTGTCTCTAATTATCATTTCATGATATTTTCACGATTCGTACTACATATTCTTACATCAAGGCTTGACGGTTGAGATATAGAAAGGCTGATGAATACTGTGAGCAGGTCCTGGGGAATGCGCGGGGGATTCTGGCCGGTGCTGAATCGGATCATGACAGCTTGTGTTTGGGTAAGTGCTCGGAGGTGGAGCAACGGTTATGGTTTAGGTTAAGGTGTAGGCTGATGCTTTATCATTGCAGATGGGAATACAGACTTATTGGGGGTATGCTTGTCCCGGATTCCTTAGATGCTCGGTTCACTCGACGAAGTGGATGGCAGGAGTGACTTTTGGTCCGCTAGTGGTCAGGCTGTTAAGATCATACTTGGAGCGGTTATCGGTCCGAAGTTTGCGTTTATGGGGAACACTCTGCCGGTTTCTGCGCATGTGGACACGGCTTCGTTGATTAGCTTCTTTGTGTTCCTGGCTATCTTCGGTAGGGTTTGCGAGGCTTGTTGTGACTTGAGGTATACTGGCTTACGGTTCGATAGCTCCGATGCTACTGCTCCCCCCAGAGAAGCTACAAATGCCATTCAGGGTAAAATTCATCGTTTCATTATTCCCAGCACCTTAGGGTTGACAGTATCTTCAGGTTGCCTTCGTCATGATCACCAGCACCATGTTTGGCATGCTCATCTGGGCAATCTGCGCAGCTCATGGTGCTGGGGATCTGGTTCACACGGGTCCGTCTTTACACGGACGTACGTTGAGCTGGAACACCGTCTACGGCCTCCAAAGTATCGTGGGGGCGTGGGGCAGCGGATGCCTTGGCCAATCTGGTATGAGTGACTTGCGATGAGATGACTATGGCTGCATCTAATGACAGCTCTTGTGACGTAGATTGGACGAGATACGCCAAGACTCCAAATGCCGCTCTCTTCGGCCAAAGCGTGACGGCTCCAGTGGCAATTTGCATCACAGCGCTTTGTGGCCTCCTTATCACATCCGCAACTGCGAAGGTATACGGGGAGGTTCTCTGGAACCCTTTCCTGCTACTCCTCACGATTCAGAAAACATCCATGTCGGCAGGTGCAAGAGCTGGTACATTCTTCGCAGGCCTTGGTTTCCTTGCCAGCCAACTTGCACTTTGTATCGTCACCAATTCTGTCGCCGCAGGTATGGATATTGCGGCATTGTGCCCCAAGTATATCAACATCAGGCGTGGCAGCTACATTGTCACGATCATCTCAATCTGTATCTGTCCCTGGCAGTTCGTCACTCAAGCGACCACATTCATCACCGTGCTCTCAGGCTGGGCGGTCTTTCTGAGTCCTATGACCGGTATCCTTATCAGCGATTACTTTCTAGTCCGCAAGCGACAATTGCACGTTGGAGATCTATACCGTGGCGACAACTCCTCGGCATATTGGTACTTGGCAGGCTTCAACTGGCGTGCATTTCTCGCATGGGCAATGGGTCTTTGGCCTCTGTTACCTGGCTTCGTTCGGGAAGTACGAGGTGTGTCTGACGGTAGCGGTTGGGATCATTTATATAATGTCTCGTATTTCTTCGGGTTCTTTGTCGCTTTGCTGTCGTACTGGGTGTTCTCCGCGATCTCGCCCACACAGAAGCAGACCGGAGCTTCTCCGTTTGTTCTCGACCCCCACGGTTCTGAGGTAGGCCAGGACTCTTCGTCAGAGCATGATGAGGGGATGAGCAGCAGAAGCGGTGAAAAGGATGCAGTCGTTTGAGGCTTGGCATGCGGGGGTATATTTGGTTCGGGAAATGGAATTTTCGAGGCTTGTCACTTTCCGTCCCCCCTGATCCTGGTGTAGCTCGCTCGAAAGAGTAATGCCAGCCGTGACCATGATCACCTCCATCGTGCTGCATGCAAACGTCAGCCTTAGCACTAGACGGCAAGCGGGACCCGCTGTCAGAGTAGGGCTGCACCAGACATTGTCGATCATATGGGAGCCATGACATCGGAAATGATGCCATCCAGCGGGACCGAGTTCAAGAATAGTGGGGGCTGAGCGGAAGGGTGTTGAAATGATTCAGCGGTGGGGAAGTCGGCGCAAGCCCCAGCAGGAGCCAGACAGGCGCAAAACGTGGTCTGGACCCCGCCCGAATTCCGTGCAGCGAATCGGGATTCCCTACGGGCACATGGCCGAATGCAAACCTGATGGAACACTAATAGAAGCATGCACACTGCCCTCCAGTAGGCAGGCCAAATCACGGTCGAGTCCTGCACCATTGTACAATGGTACCACAATGGCGCCACGACCGGCCGGCGTGGTCGAGCAGGCATTGGCTTCTAGTCCCGTAATGATGCACGCCCACGAAGAAAATGCTTCGTGTTTGGCGGGTCTGGTTGGCCGCGAAGGGGCAGTCGGGGCAGTCGAGGCAGTCGAGGCAGTCGAGGCAGCTCTGCTCCGTCCCGGGCCCGCGGGAAGACTTCAACTTGGCTCACTTGGCTCCCGGGAAGTTGCTTCGCTTAGCCGCTACCTTACCTACCTTACTACCTAGTTAGCACGGAGCACTGAGCACTGAGCACTGAGCACTAAGCACTGAGCTCTGGCTGCTGAGCGGGCGAGGCACAGGCCCTTTCGTCTCGACCCCAAACTCATGCCCTTGATTGCATAAGGGAAGGCCCAGAAATTGGGATCACTGCCCACCGTACTTATAGAGCCAGCATAGGCTTGCTCCCTCCTCTGCCTTGCTTCGGTCTCGTCGCTGTGATCGTGAAGAGATTGAAGCAACGAACAGCTGCGCTCTCGTCTTGTCCTTCTCTACCCCGCCAAGCGAAAAACCATCGACGCGAATCCCACTCCTCTTCCCATATCCGGCTCCTGCTCACAACAGACACACTCACGCAAGTCAGACGCGACGCGAAGCTATCTGCGACCTTCAGCCTCCAGAAACAGCTGGTGAGCCGCGACTTTGCCATAGGCCTAGAATCATGTCGTTTTTTCCTGGTCAACAGTATGGAGGCCCCGGCGGTTACCCACCACCACAGCAAAACTACGGACCTCCGCCTCCTCAAGGATATCTTCCTCAGCCACAGTACCCGTGAGACTGCCGCAATGTCCGTGATCTCGAGGCGTACTCGCTGACATTGAGCTCAGGCCCCAAGGTTATCCCCCATATCCACCGCAAGGTCCTCCGTCAACACAACCCGGCTACGGTTATGGTCAACCGCCTCCTTCACCTCAGCCATACGGTGGAGGCTATCAACAGGTACAGTAGACCCTCGCCTAGAGGTACTTGCTTAACTAACACCCGTATGTAGCCTCCTCCACAGCCGGGGTATGGATCACCTGAGCAGCCAGGGTACGGATACGGTATGCCACCACCGAACGGAGGCCCACAATATGGAGGACGCCCAGGTGAGCATACCCCTCCATCACTCTCTGAGAGGAGAAGCTGACACCGTACAAGGTCTTCCCTCCGTCAACTCCAACGCCTATGTACACGGAAACCTCAATGCCCCTCCTCCACCCCCCCCGGGCCAACACAGCTTTGGTCAAGGCGCACCACAAGGCTACAACTTTCAGTACTCATCGTGCACGGGACACCGCAAGGCTCTTCTGATAGGGATCAACTATTTCGGTCAGAAAGGGCAGTTGCGAGGTTGTATAAACGATGTGAAGAACATGTCGACCTATCTGAACAGCAATTTCGGGTATGCCCGGGAAGACATGGTGATCTTGACCGACGACCAGCAGAACCCGATGAGTCAACCAACAAAGCAGAACATCTTACGTGCCATGCATTGGTTGGTGAAAGATGCCAAACCCAATGATTCGCTCTTCTTCCACTACTCAGGTACGTCAAACAAGCACGTTAATGATATAGTACGGTCGCTGACGTCATCGCAGGTCATGGTGGGCAAACTCCAGACCTCGATGGCGACGAAGATGACGGTTACGATGAGGTTATATACCCAGTCGATTTCAGAGTAGCAGGACACATTGTGGATGATGACATGCATGCGATCATGGTGAAAAGCCTACTGCCCGGTGTTCGTCTGACCGCCATCTTCGACTCTTGCCACTCGGGTTCGGCTCTGGATCTTCCGTACATTTACTCCACCCAGGGTATGCTCAAGGAGCCAAACCTTGCAAAGGAAGCTGGACAAGGCTTGCTTGGCATTGTTTCCGCTTATGCTCGTGGCGACATTGGTGGCATTGCGTCGACTGCCAAGCAGTTCTTCAGGAAGGCTACTACAGGCGAAGAGAGCTACGAGCGAGCCAAACAGACCAAAACCTCACCGGCGGATGTGATCATGTGGTCGGGAAGCAAGGATACTCAGACTTCGTAAGCATCCCCGCTACTAAAACGCATAAAGCGGCTCTAGTAATGACGCGTGATCGCCTGCAGGCAAGATGCACAAATCGGCGGCGAAGCTACCGGCGCCATGTCGTGGGCATTCATCTCGGCGCTCAAGAAAAACCCGCAGCAGAGCTATGTACAGTTGCTGAACAGTATCCGAGAAGAGTTGTCCCAGAAATACACCCAGAAGCCCCAATTGAGCTGCAGCCATCCATTGAGTCAGTTGAGCTTCTTCCGTAGACGACCCTTTGCAGCATTGCTAACGCTTTGTTTCCCAGATACGGACCTTCTGTATGTTATGTAGCTTGCGCCGCTGCTTCGCTCGAAATGGGGTTTCGATTTCCTTTCTTATTGGTTCATCTAAGCGTCGGAGATAGGGGGACTATTATCAGGTTAATGGTATTTTCGTGCTTCAGTCATTATGATAGGCATGCTATGGAGCTCGTCGTTCTTTCCACCAAGATGCCTTCCACTTCCATGGGACTGTGATTGCAACCGAATCCGTGATCGTAAAACATCACTAAGCGTGTGGGACTACATCATCGGGAAGGCCGGTGTTGCACAAATGTTGAATCGGATATTGCCTACCTCAACAAGGGAGCATAGGGCAATATCGTGAACGTGTGATATACCGAAAGAGGTTGCTGCATATCTTCAGTCTTCCGATGCGCACACAATTGGTGTTGAACGAGGCCCATCTCGCTTACCTCATAGGGAATCGCGCCAATTCAGCGAGCGGGAAATAGAAACATTAAGGTTTGCCCCAGCTTCGGAGATCCCGATAGGGCTGCTTAGCTCATTCCGCCATCCCTCCATCCAAATTATTTTCCTCGACTCAGCCACCGTCTCCATTTCCCCATCTCATCCCCACTTACACACAACCCTATTATGCGACGACAACTGCTGCGGGTAAGCTGCTCCATCCCCAACCCCCCTCTCGCCGTGGCTTTCCCACTTCTACCATCCCGGATTCTAACGCCCCACAGGCCACCCACCCCCCTACCCAGGACATCTGCATCTTCTGCGCCTCACGGTTGCAGCTGGGTCCTATCGTGCCCCAGCTCATAGCGTCCCAGCGGAGATTCCTCCAACGGTCGGCGCCGACGAATAGACCGCCAGCGGCTGCGGCTGCGCAGCAGATAGAGAATGACAATAATGACGGGGTGGAATATCGGATGCGGGTGGATGCGAGGGAAACGAGAGGGCCTGCTGAGCCGACAGGGAGTTTCTCTGGGGCCAACGTGTATCCAGGGGGAACATCCGCGCCTACTGGACCGACGAAGGGACCTACGGCGCATTCAGCACCTCCATCCTTCAACGATGGATGGGCGAAGAGCACTTTCAGCAGTGAATTGACGCCGGAAGAGCAGCGGCAGAGAGACTCTTTGAGAGCTTTGTCGGCAGCGCGAACTCCACGAAGTACAGCTAGCGAGATAGCCAACAAGAGATCATCTGAAGAACATTCAGGAAGTGGCACTTGGTCATGCTGGCGGTGTGGATCATCCAACGGCCACCAGGCTTCAACGTGCCAGACTTGTCGTGCAGCACCACTCAAAGGGGGTAACGTTTCACCTAGGGCTTACAACCGCGAGGGAGGACGGGATGATTCAGCCAACCAGGTCAGACGATTAGATCGGAGTCTGGCTCAAAACTGGCGGCATGTAAATGTGAAGACACGGGAATCGGTCCCGCAGGCTAGTCACAATCTCGGCTCGGCTGCTCCAGCACCTGTGCATCATGACAAGTCGATCGAGAGAACTGAGCAAAGGCTTCCGAACGACGATCTGCGTCAAATGCGTCTCCAGAGGGTAGAAACGACGAGAGACGGACGCTATGTAGGACTTACCCCTCGGGGACGAGAAGCGCCTGAAATGGAGTCATCGATCCCTCATAGGCCTGCGATCAGATCTCAACCCAACCGCTCGCCACTGATCAACAGAGAAGGGCCTCCTCCAGGCTCGAATATAACACAGATTGAGTCCTCCATAGCAAATTCTCCAAAGCATCCAACCCCACCAGAACCACATACCATGAGCGCTCTGAACCCATCACCAGAGTCTTCTGAATCTGTGTCTCCGAAACCAGAATCCAAAGGCTGGACGAGCTGGAGTCCTCCTCAATCCACCGAGCAGATTTCTCAGCCCGAGCCGCCTTCGGTAGTGGATGACACTCGATCTGCACCGAGATATGCAGGAAGGGATGAAGAGCGAGAGGAACTTAGCTACAGTAGATCATCTCGGAGAAGAGCTGAGAAATTCGAAATTGAACCACCTCTACAGTCTGTCAAATACGAATCGCACAGGCTCGACCGAGACCGCGAACGCCAAAGGAGACGTCGGCCAGTTGTCCAAGAATATGATGAAGAAGAAGAATACATGGCGATGCGAGCGGAGCGCAAACGGCAAAAAAAGAAGGATAAAGCTGTTCAGCGAGCTGCCGCACCGCCCACTCCGATAATTCTGCCCGAGTTCATCAGTATTGCAAACCTCGCTGCTGCTTTACGAGTGAGAACAGAGGATTTTACGCGCAAGATGACTGAGCTGGGATTCGAAGAGATTGGGACCGACCATGTACTTGACGCCGAGACTGCTGGTCTCATCGCCACAGAGTTTAACTTCGAACCCATCGTGGATCGCAGCGAGAGCGAAGATCTTAAAGCAAGACCTCCGGTGGAAGACAAGTCATCCCTACCTCCTCGACCTCCTGTCGTGACTATCATGGGCCACGTCGATCACGGCAAGACCACGCTTCTAGACTGGCTCCGTAAGTCTTCTGTTGCAGCGTCCGAGCACGGTGGTATCACTCAACATATCGGCGCTTTCTCCGTATCGATGCCCTCGGGCAGGATCATCACGTTCCTCGATACTCCCGGCCATGCTGCCTTTCTTAGTATGCGTCAGCGCGGCGCCAATGTCACCGATATTGTTATTCTCGTGGTAGCGGCAGACGATAGCGTCAAGCCACAGACCATTGAGGCGATCAACCATGCCAAAGCGGCCAAAGTCCCCATCATTGTCGCAGTCAACAAAATCGACAAAGAAGATGCCAACGTCGAGCGCGTGAAACTTGACCTGGGCCGCCACGGCATAGACGTCGAGGACTTTGGCGGAGATACACAAGTCGTTTGCGTTAGTGGCAAGACCGGTCAAGGCATGGATGAGCTTGAAGACGCCGCGGTAGCTCTCGCAGATATATTAGACATGCGCGCTGAGACCGACGGGCCTGCTGAAGGATGGGTTCTGGAAGCCACAACCAAGAAAGCAGGCCGTGTCGCCACTGTTCTCGTGCGCAGGGGAACCATGCGCCCCGGCGACGTCATAGTCGCTGGCAACACCTGGGCTCGGGTCCGCAGTCTCCGCAACGAAGCCGGAGTGCAAGTTCCCTCCGCTGGCCCCGGAACTCCTGTAGAAGTCGATGGATGGAGAGAACAGCCCGCGGCGGGAGACGAAGTCTTACAAGCTCCGGACGAACACAAAGCGAAAACCGTGATCGACTTGCGGCTGGAACGTGCCCAGCGTATCCAGATGGCTACTGACGTGGCGGCCGTGAATGAAGCTCGCCGGCTGGAGCAAGAGAAGCGCGAGCGCGAAGACCAAGCCGCCGCTGCCAGCGTCGACGGGGAGGAAACACCAGCGCCTCCAGAAGCGGTCCCCGCAGGATTCAAAGAAGTCTTCTTCATCATCAAAGCCGACGTCAGTGGATCCGTCGAAGCAGTCTTGAATTCCATCTCCGCCCTCGGCAACTCCGAAGTACGCGCCCACGTTCTTCGATCCGGCGTCGGACCCGTCACCGAGTTCGACATCGAGCACGCCGCCGTCGCAAAGGGCCATGTCGTTGCTTTCAATACGGTCGTTGATGCGAATATCTCGAGGATAGCGGAGGCGGCGGGGGTGGGGATTCTGGAGAGTAATATTATTTATCGACTTATTGACGATGTGAAGGGCAGATTGGAGGAACAGTTAACGCCGCTGACGACTCAGAAGGTCGTTGGCGAGGCGGAGGTGGCGCAGGTGTTTGAGATCAATGTCAAGGGAAGGGTGACTGTGCCGGTTGCAGGGTGTAGGGTTCGAAATGGGTTGGTTACAAGGAATGCGAAGGTTAGGGTGTTGAGGGATAAGGAGGTTGTTTTTGATGGTATGTTCTCACGAATCGCTTTGTCGATTTTATCACACACAATCATGACAACACATGCCCTTTCTTGCTGTTTGTCCTTTTATTCCTTTACACTTTGAACCCTGCCCTTCCTTCGCTTGTCCCTTTGCCACTCAAAATCACCCGTCCTGCACCGCACATGCCTCATCTCACCACATAACCCAACCCAACTCACTTCCTTCCACAGGCACCCTCTCCTCCCTCAAAAACGTCAAAAAGGACGTCACCGAAACACGCAAGGGCTCCGAATGCGGCATCGGCTTCGAGAACTGGACGGACTTCCAAGTCGGCGACCAGGTGCAGTGTTACGAAGAGAAGGTCGAGAAGAGGACTTTGTAATTACTGTAACATACAAACCTGGTGCTTCCACGTTCCGACACAGGAAGCTAGGGCCTATGTAGATAGAAGAATACCACTCCAACTCATCTCATCTCACACGTGTCCTACTTCCACCCGCCCTCTCCTCCTCCTCTTCCTCCCTACTAGTCCCCGCATCCACAACCCCCCTTTAATCCCCCCCCTCCGCGTACTTCGTGACCACATCCACCACCTCCCCCACCCCCGCCACCACCGCCGTCGGCCTCCCC